>JADRCH010007386.1:1509274-1584277 GCA_019843965.1 Rhynchomys soricoides | reverse complement strand
CACACACACACACACACACACACACACACACACACACACACACACACTGTAAGCAGAATCAAATCGAGAAAGATTAGACAAAAGCCAAGCCAATACCCTAGCTTCCCTAAAGTGTAAGATGTGCAAAGTGAAATATATGAAAGTAAGATAAGGCTAGAGTCCCCGGAGCTCCAGATCTAGAGCTAGTAAAATAAGGTTGTGCTAACACAAGAAAAAAAAATTAGACCATTTAACAACTTACTCACATTAATGCTTAGGAAAAACAGGAACAAGATGAGAGCCTGTATCTCCCAAGCATGTTTGATTTTCAATTTTGTGACGTTTCAAAGAGCTCTTTAGTATTATCTTTACTGCAATTGTATTCACGTTGAACCCCAGAGCTCCAGTGGTCATCAATGTCTGTCTTCATTTCCTTTTTGTCTTTCCTTCTTTCCGAAACAGAGGATAGAAGTTTTAAAAAAAAAAATAGCTGTAGAAAATCTAGATGGCTGCATGTGTAATGTGATGAGTGCATTTCAATTATATTTTCCTAATGGGGTTAGAAATTTGCCATGTATAGTAGCAAAACATTGTAGTTCAAGTATAATTATTCACTGCATAAATGAGAATATTTACGTTATATTTATTTACAGTACTAGTAAGAACAAAGTGATGCAAAAGCAGCAATTCAATTGGAAGGAATAGGGAAATTGAAAATAAAGGTGGTAAAAAGAAAAAGAAAATATCATTTCCAAAATGGTTTTATACTAAGATCATGAGGGGAGAGAATATTGTTTTAGAGTAGAATGTGCATTCAACAATAAGATACAAGGTTTTATTACTAGCCAGTGTGACCATTTTTTGTTAACTGCTAATAATTATAACAATTTTTAATTGTAGGCAAAGAAGAGAAAGTAATTCTCCTACTTAAAAAAACAATCCACACAAGCCCAATTTAAAGTATCCTTTTGATCATATACTTGGTCCCTAGTTCTAATAAGTAGAAGAAAAATATCATACAGTCCACCTTAGACATTTGGTCTTTTCATTATATGGACTAGAGATTCAGCCTTCTCTCCTCTTTCCCTAGGAACGCTTCTGTAAAGCAACAGATCTATGTGATTTTGTACTTTGCCTTCTCAGAGACCATAAGGCTCTCTTAAGAAATAACTCCTTTCTTCTTTGAAATTGTAGTCCAAATTCAGTAAGCACTCTGAAGGTGCACTTGAGGAGGTCACAGGACAGCTTGAAGTCATCAGAATTCTTGTCTGACCATGGGGGTTCTTCTGTTGAATTCAGGTTTTCAGACTTGGTGGCAACCACCCTACATATTGAGCTATTTTGCCAGCCAAAGCGATCAGCATTCTTTGTTCCTATTACTTGACCAGACCTACTTTATTCACATTCATTTTAATTTACTTACTCCTTTACCCAGGAAAAAGATGAGACATACCATTGTAGGGCCTTCTCTCTTATAGAGATGGTGCTTACCATAAGCTAAAGATGTCCATGGCACTACTTATTTATGAAAAATTATAGACTAATAAAAGGATATAGTGCTTATAATCCTAGCATTTATGAGGCAGAGACCAGAGATCATGAGAGTCCAAGAACACCTTGGCCCACATAGTGACACCTTATCTCAGAGGGAAAAAAATGAGCTTATAGAATAGTGAGGAAGACAAATGTTTTTAATTACCTTCCTTGTACTCATATTCAGAAATTTAGAATCACACCTAGAAGCTTCTGTTGCTTTTAAGGAAAAAAAAAACTAATTGCCACATGGTTGCAAGTGATCCCTATGCAGTTTCTTCAGGGAGTTCTAGACTCTTGATGGTCCTTAACTTTGTTTGAAATTTAGTCTGGGAGCTGAAATTTGTATCCCATACTCAGGAGGTTTGGGATTATAGTGTAGTGATTAGGAGTAGTGGGGCTCCATGAGGCCAGCATTGTGATGTTTTCAGTTGCCAGATAGGCATATAGACTTCGAAGAGAAAAATTTTTAGTCTTTGGAAGCTCTAACAAGCTTGTGGTAAATGTTTAGTCCTAGAGGTATATCTCACCAACACCGTAGAAAACTACTGGAATAATGTAAGGAAGCTAAATATACTTGACGAAAAGGACTTACTGTATACAGCATTGTTTCAGAGGATTTTGTTTTTTGAAGAATATAGTAAAGTCACATAATTATTCAATCTATAATCTTATAGGTCACAAATATGTAAGAAAAATATGATACGTACCTCAGATTTCCATACATAGTGAGAAAGGTTTTGAAAATTCATGTCCAGTGAGTTGAAATGAGAATATTTCTTTTCTTCATTTACTTGATTTTAAAGGTTAGGAGAGGATTTTCTTGGAGGTCAAAGAAGGGACAAGGCAATGGAGGAGAGTGGGCCAAGTTTTTTGAATTGCAAGAATAGAAGGGCAGTTCTTTGATTTGTAAGGGATAAAGAAAGTCAGCAGAAGGTACAGACTTGAACTGAGTGGCACTGGACTGAGTTGAATGTAGATAGCCTGGCTGGCTCAGAACAGAGAAAGCTGTGTTTCTGTAACATTTGCTCAGCAGAGATTTTGAGTTGGGGGCTAAGTGTGAAGTGATGAATTTAAAATCATGATAAGTTACTGCAGAGCTCTTTTTTTTTTTTATTTTACTGTGAATTTTATATAATACTATTCACTTTTATATTATGTAGATATATTAATTTCCTTCTTGAATGCAAGGGAACTGCTATTACTAATAGATTTTAAAATGCTTTCTTCAGCTCCAGTGAGGTAGGAGCACCTTATATTTCCTTTTTGTAAAGATTTTCAATCAGGCTGAATATATTGAGACTTAATTTACTCCGTAATTTTTTAAAAGTAGTTGCTCTAACTAAATGGGTAACCATTTATTAAATCATAGAAAATTTGAATGGAACTGAACTCTGTGTATACCCTTGAAGACTGATGAAATTTCTCCTCTACAACTATAGTAATTACCCACGAACTTTAATAAACAACCTCTTTGACTGCTTTGCTCCTCGATTCATCTGACATTTGTCTAGATAGCTAACTCATTTCAATTGAAGAAATGCTCCCAGATTTTCTATCTACTTTATGTTTAATAGCAAGAACTAGACTATAATTAGCAACTCACTTACTGACAATTGAGGAAGTACACTATTAAGCATTTTAAAACATTTGTCTTATATAAGAAATTCAGTTCTCTTTATTGCTACTCTTAAATAATTTGATCTATCTCATTTCCTATCTTGATTTATCACTGGAATTAGAAAATATATATGGTATTTTTAAAAGACCAAATATTTAATGAAATTAGGATTTCTGTTTCCATTACAATAATGAATTTGTGTAGTTTTTTTAAAAACACAAAATATAAAAGTTAGCAAAGAGACCTCAATATATTTGTTTTCTGTATGTTTGAACAAATATAACTTAGGGCTCCAGGATCAGAGTTATTGCACTTTTACTGATTGTGTTACACTATTTTTGCACAGTATACTTTTTTTGTTTTCATAAATTTGATCAAATAACTTTTATGCTAGCACACAATGCCACATCCTTTATAGTAGGTAAATCATGTTATTTTAGGTTTCTTACTCAAAAGAGTTATGTAGGTGGAATGAGACATGAATGACGGCTACTGGAACAGACTATGCATCAGAAGTTATTTAAGCCTCATCTATATTTGGAAGACAGGAGAATTGTTATTTCCTCTTTCCGAAACTACAATTAGCTTTAATTTCTTAAGGTTAAAATAAAAGAAGATGTGGATTTTTCTGTAAACATATTTCTTGTAATACCAATTTTATGGAGTCAAAAAATTCAAATTCTAGTAGATATCAGCTCAGCCTTTACTGAATTTTGGAACTTCTACTATTCCAACCTCAGTAGATTTAATATTATTGTTCACTATAATTTCAGAAGAATAAAGCTTTACCATAGTCTAGGTTTGGAAAATGGAAAGATATTGAGCAAATTAAAATTGTTTAACTCCACTGACTCTTTTCAGTCACAGATGCTTACTATACCTAGGTACCACACTTACGTTGTTAACACTTAAAAAGAAATCACAGCACTGCACCCAAGCACATATTCATTTCCATTCTTGCAGACTATAAGAAGTTAAGTGTAAATTGTTTTATACCTAAAGATAGTCTCTTAAATGACTTATTTGTGTGAGACCTATAATATCTAAGTTTATACTAGAAGGATTACAGCAAGGAATAATTTAGGACAATAAAATGTGTTAATTTGAATGCAAGTATCATCACCACTATTACCACAATTATTTTATAATCATTATAAAAAAGTTGATATGAATTCAGCAGATATTACCTAACCAAAATGAACAGTACAGATCAGGATGCTGGCCCACAATTTTAATGAACTTCAATATTTTCCTGTCCCCTGGAAGTAATGCCAGTTGTGTGAGCCTTTGCCTATGACTGACTTCTGCCTTCACTTCTTGTTAATCCAATAATATATAAAGAGGTTTGGTGTCTGAATTCCAAATTTTGGTGCCAAATTGAGAGCACATACAAATCTATAACCAAAAATGGGAAATATCCGTAGTGAAGTAACAGATATTTGAAGATCATTAATCATATTTGACTTTTATTAATATACCCTGTCCTGGTTATAAAATATATTATGGTTTACTATTCATTCACTTTCAAATTAAAGCAAGTATGAGTTCCAGTTTTGGCTTTGCTGCTTATTAGCTGTATAATCTTAAACAAGTGACATATTTGGTATTTTGGTGTCTGAATACCAGAAGAGAAGAGAAAATCTGCTTTTGGAATTGAGGGGGGGGGGACATTTGGAAAGCAAATAGGTGGCAGTGCCTGACAAATGTTGGTATGCAATGATGGGAACCCTCTTTATGATAGTGTGTTTTGATATCCTATATTATAAAAATATAGCAGATAGTAAATATAGCAGATAGTAAATATAGCAGATAGTAAATATAGCAGATAGTAAATATAGCAGATAGTAACATTCTTTAGATTTGTCACTGTACTTCAAAGGTGATTTTCTATCCTTATCTTACTTGACCTGTGAAAAATGTTTTTGCATTGGACAATGCCGTCTCCTGATATACTTATGTTATGTGGTATTCAAGTTTTCTTTCTGTTACTATCATTACACATACACACACACACACACACACACACACACACACACACACACACACATATTCATATTCCTAGACCTCCTGTTTAGGAAATGGTGTCACCCACAGAGTGCCCTCAAACATCAATTAGAAAACCAAGAGAGTCCCTCACAAACATGCCCACTTTTGTCAACTTGATAAAGGCAGTTGTTGTTCAAACAAGGCTCTTTTATGTAATTCAGGGCTGTGTCAAATTGAGTGTTAATTAGAACACCTGACTTTCAGGACAGCAAAATGTCATAGTTTCATTTTGTACTGTTTTCTGTCTCTTTTGCATTGCTTTTTATTGCATTCTTGAGCGTCTCTCACCTTTGTGATGTCTTGCACTATAGTCTCACATTAATTTCTCTGCTGATCTTCAAGCATATATATTCAATAGCCTATTTTACACCAGAACTTCTCATTAAAAATCGACCTTATTCAGTTTCTTTGTTTCAACCAATGTTAATTTTAATTTTTCATTCTTCATTACAAAAACCCTTGAAACCATGCATCTGTATGCCCCATCTCTTGCACATCACACCCATTGTACTATCATCACTTTTTCAGAATGTAACCAATTTTCCATGCCTATATTAGCATCATACTTGTTGAAACCGTTTATCTCTTTTCTAAATTGTAGTAACCATAATCTGATTCCATGCCTCTGACATTGCTCTGGAGAGTCTGCTCTGACTACAACTGCAATTGTCCTTTGAAAAGCAAGCCAAATCCTGCCATTTTGACCTACCATTCCAAACCTTACAGAGCTTGGCTTGTGATTTTACTTGAAGTGAAAGCAAAATTCTTATAATTGCCTAGAGATATTGGGTTTCATTTCTTGACTTCATTTTTCTAGCTCATTGAAGTTTTATTCACTTTTTCACTTCTCCCTGGCCTCAGTTAGCCATTTTTTTAAAAAACATGGTGGGTAAGTTATTGACTTGGAACCTTTGTATTATCCACCATCACTGGAACAGCATTTATATGTAATTTGATGCTATCAAACTTCCTTATATTTGTCATGTCTGGCTGACTCTGGGACATTCTGTCTAGCCCACATGTGAGTCTCAGATCCAGTGAGAGAACTTGTATTTAAAAATAAGGTGAATGGTTCCAAATACCCAACACCCCAAGGCTTAAAATATGACCTCCACAGACTGGCACACGTGTGCACATGCACCTGTACAAACATGAATCACCCAAACATGCATACATATACACAACTAAGTAAAAATGTAACAAGGTGAAGTGTGAACACCTTCTTTTAAAAATAAACTTTTAAACTTTTAAAAATAAACTTATACCACAGGAAGAGAGTATGTGCCCAGAGTGTATGAAGCATCTTGTGTTAAATTATATTCATCTAATATGAAGCTATATAAATACTCATCAGCCACAATAACTTACATGTCAGTAGAATAATTTAAGGCAGTTCTTTTTACTTTATACCAGTTAAACTTCATATAAAATTTAAACATGTTTGATATTCTCTAATATGGATTATTCTCCAAACACCTTATGGTGATTTAGCAGATGATGTGTTTCATTGTGTATTATAATAGATAACAAAGTCTTTCTTTCTTCTTTTCTTTCTTTCTTTCTTTATCTCTTTCTTATCTGGTGATAATTTGGATTATATGTCATACATGTCTCCTTTTCTTTTCGATGTTTTATAAATAGAAAATGATAGTAATTTTTATGAACCATTCTTTTTTGTGCTACAAATATAGGTTCAGTATGTAAGTTTCAATAAAAAAGCTTTATTTTCTCCCATTATTTGTAAAAACCCTGAAAATAGTTACAATGAAAGTCTTTTGTGAGTCAAAACAAAGAGCATTATTTCAGGGCCTGACACTATTATTTCTAAATATTGAATGAATATTCCTTTTATTTTTGCTGAATCATTAGTTTCCTATAGCAATTAAAATTTCGTTCTTTTATATCACTCATGCAATTTAGCATTTTCCAAACAAATTTCAAACATTTTATTTCTTGCCAAGCTTGGTGTGATTGAAGTAGGCAACTGGATATGTCCAAAGTTTTGATCCATGAACTGTGGTACAGAGATTCATGTTAGTACTTTGCATTAAATCCATATGTACATGAGTGTGTATGTATGTGTGTGTTTATGGGTGTGTATGCATGTGAATATGTATACTTATACAACTTAAAAAGATTGATTCTAGAATTTACTGAAGAGTTAATTTACCACTAAATCTATCAGCATCTTTATTTGTTCTTTCATTTTCTTGGGTGTCCATCTCATGACTTAATTTCTCTTCTCCAAGTTTCAAATGTAATGACAATCACATTTTCCTGCTAAATTTTATTAGTTTTCCTGAAACAAGAATATAGGTAAAAAATGGAAGATGGGGGAAAAAAGAGAATGAAAAACTTATTTAAGTCCCTGCATGTTACCATAGATCTATCTAAATGTTGTAAGTTTTCTTCTAACTATTTTAGAAAGAATCACTTTTCCCCAGCAGTTTTATTGCCACTCATGTCTGCTTTACTTTGTTACTCCTCTGCTGCTTGTGGGTGGATGGAGTTCGACTATTTCAGAATAGTTACTAGTGGGTGGGTTCAAGAATCTCTAGTGGGTTGAGAAAAAAGCCATGTTTATATAGATAGTGATCCTTCTATTAAAATATCGAGTGAGTAATATTTAATAGCTGTGCATACCACGCACACAACAGAGTCCATCTGTACAGAAAATTCCAAAGTACTTTACATTCATGTACAGGATTGTGAGCAGTTCTTATCCCCACAATTTATTTCTTGGTAGACAAGGATTCCCTCCTGAGGGCATGATATGAGCCTGGATGCCTATGGATCTGTACAAATCTAAGATGCCATGAATCTGTCAAGACCTAGCTTTCCTACTGCAGCGGATCATAGCACACAGCTTTAGGGCCTTGTGTGCATTGCTTTGATGACAGATGTAATACCTTTAGGTTCACTGGCTTTAAAATGTGGATAGTGGGGGCAAAGGCATTCACATGATGTACTTAGCTGCCAAGTGAGTGCATTCACTATTTTGATTTGAAGTCCAGTTCTTTTAGATTTTAAATACAGAACTGGTCACAGTCAGGATGCCTTGTATATAGAGAAAATTATATTAAATCAAGATGATACTGGAAATGGTAAGCTCTTCAAACTGTACACAGTTTCAGCTGGTTGTTTTAGAAACAAAAGAAAAAAAAACAACCAAAAACCCACTTCATTTAATATGATGTTTATAGGATTATGTATTCTAAGTAGACACCATTGATTCTTGTTTTCTGTATTTTCTACCTCAAAAAAATACCTTACATTAGTCTTTTGCACTTACTTTAATCTTCAGAGATTTAATAATCATTGATGTTCATGACTCACTTTACTACAACAATGCTATCATCAAAACATGAGGTTTGGATAGCTACAAATGTACAACTCAATTATAATTTTTGCAAGTGGAGTCCCTGGAGTAAAATTACGTATATTGTTTTGTAATTATCATTCCAAAATTCAATACTAGGACAATTAAGGTCTAAATGATTTGAGATACAGAACCCATTTTAAAAAGCACATTTTACTTTCATTTTATTGGCAAGTTTTAAGACTAAAATTTAAAAAGCCCAAAAATGGACATAATTTAGATGTGCATTTTAATGAAGAAAGCAGAGAAAATGTGAAATCATTTTGAAAAAGGATTCTTAGCATGATACAACTTCTATAAATGATGATTGCCCCCCACCCTGTTATTTAAAGAATGAAATAAAGTTACATGTAATGGATACTTCTAAATTCAGGCGGACATTAAGATGCAGATATTTTAAATAAGTGACATATTTTAATTTAAAAAATTTGAATCTAATATAAAATGCAAATTGATGTAGCCCTTAATGTAGGAAAAGGGAAAAATGTCATGATTGAGTTTGGAGAAATTGTAACGTGGATAGATTTAGCCAGCTGCAATGATGAACAAGGCTTCCTTTATTATTGCTTCAAGAAAAGCTATTGAGTGAGTAGAACAAAGTAGCTACTTGAGTACAGGAATATCCAATATCCCTTTGAGAGGCGTATTTGATTATAGATCTTCCATTTGCCCTCTTGTTGTTTTCTAACTCTCCAAGTGCCACAAAAGACCCCAGGATCACTGTTGCTGTCCTTGTTGTTCTTTTTTGACCTGTGGGTTGTATCACTGAAAGCAATTCTTATCTACTTAAAGTGATCTTTAGCAATCTCTAGCTTCATACCTAATTCAGTTGTTCCTTCATTTGAAATCTTCCCATAAACCTTTTGTTACTTACAGGATTCACTGTGAGAAGGTTGGCAATATCCTCCCCTCCTCCTCTCTGAATTGTGCAAGGAATCTTTCTCAGCATCATTTCTCATTCGGGCCCAAACAACTGCTTGCCATTCCTATTCGTACCCACAGACACAAATAACAGATAGCCACCACTGATATGGGCTCCTACTACTTTTTGGCCAGGAAAACTCATAATCATTTTTTCAGTACCCATCTCAGATATCTGTCCTTTAAAACGTCCCTTGGCTTTTCTGACAGAGCATTTTCCTCACCCCTACTTTTACCCTACCCAGCCCCGATGATCAGAATATATATTCCTGAAAGAATGATTGTTTGGTATCATTATTTATCATTGTTAGATTGGGAGCATCATATGGACCACAGTGCCATTTATTCATCTTAGAAAAATATCATCCAATCATACAGGGCTTAACATAACAAGATCTCAAGGGGTAGTTGATTGACTGGATGAACAGATCTTCACTTGTGGATTTTGTTCAACCTACAGTTGTGGGTGCCAACTCAATATGCAGAGTTGGAAACTGTTTGTAGCTCTGCCAGTGAGTTTTATGTTCTGCCAGCACATTCTTGGTTGTTGTACATTCCCCACTGATAGGATTTTTCCCAACAGTACTTGGCTTTATTACAATGTTCAATGTTTAAAAAAAATGTATCTGATTTTTCCCCCCTCTCTACCCAACTTCATTCTATCAATTTCTGTACAGCAGGTTTCTGGGGCATCCTGTTGTTACTCATTCCCTCCTGTGTCTTACCCATCCAAGTAACTTTGTTATGAGAGGCTGGGAGGCTGGCCAGTTTCCATCATCTTGTTTCTGGTTATCCTGTATTACTTTAGGCATTTGAGTGGTGAACCTGGGCATGCTGCCACAACCAGCAGTGAAGATGAATGCATTGCAGTGCCAATAAGGACTAAAGCATGGAAATAAATCTATAAAGAATTGACTTTGTTACTGCTTTCTAGTAAAGGAGGAGATTATACATGTAAAATGCCTTGGTAGCAATGAGTGTTATTGTATTACGTGTAGTTCTAGATGAACGAACACCAATACTATTCACCTTAACTGCTGTTTTAGCAAGATGTTGATGCTAATGGACAATATTATGCCCTTGTTGCATTTCTTGCCCACTTTGGCTGAGGTTAGAAAACAGAATGGTATGTAGTATTACAGATCAATGTTTTTCAAACTTGGGTTACATATGGATCCCCCAGGAATTTTCATTCACTGGGTATGGGCTGAAGTTGACATTCTGCATTACTAACAAGCTCCCAGAGGAGCTCACTTTGGACAGAGTGAACTCTTCAAAAGCAGTGCTGACTAATGGGCATATTTCTTCATCTACCTATCTGTCTATCTGTCTATTATCTATCAATCTATTTACCATCCTACTTATAACATATCTATATCTATCATTTGTTCATCTATCTGCCTGTCTATTGATTTTCCTACTGACCTATCAGCTATCTTGCCTCAACAATACCAGAGAAGGACAAAAGATGTCCTGATGCAAAATGAATGAGCTATTCAATGAATGCTTCATGTTAGTGCAGCTTGTTACTGTGGTGGTCACATCTTTGAGTTATGGGTGCTTTTCCTCTTGCATGGCAAATGGAAGATGTTGGTCTTGCTGACTAAATTACTTGATAAAAATGATTTAGTGCATCAACATGGCAATGTACTCTTGTGTGGTTGATCTTTTTAGCTGAAAAGGAAGTGAAATTCAGTTACCGAGGACTTGAGTTTGTGATGATTTTCTGTCAGGTTTCTTTGGCACTCAACTCTCCAAAAAGAGTGATATTAGAACTATCAATTGTATATATGCAGTTTGTAGTCATAGTGTGTTAGGTGACAGAGGTACAAAAAGGTATTAAATGTGCCTTCCCTGGAATATTCTATAGTTAATTCCATCAAATAGACAGCTTTATTTTTGATGTCAGGAATTTTAATTTTATGCAAATTTCCAAAATACACACTAAATGAACTCATTAAACATATACTCCTGTCATAAAACGTTACAAGATAAGTATAAGAATATTTTTCTTGCAGTACCAGGGATCAAACCCAGGGCTTCACGTATGTTAAGCAAGCCTTCTACTTATGAGCTATGTATATTTTTAGCTCTTAATATTTTTTATATTCCTTCTTTTTATTTAATCTTTTTTTATCACTCCAGATTTTATTTCCCACCTGGTCCACCCACCGACTATTCCATATCCCAAACCTATTTCCTTCCCAACCCCTTGTCTCCATGAGAATGTTCCCCCTTCACTTCCCACCACACCAAACCTCTAAATACCCTGGGACCTCCAGTCTCTTGAGGGTTAGGTATATCTTCTCTGATTGTACCCAGACCAGGCAGTCCTCTGCTGTATATGTGTTGAGGGCCTCATATCATCTGGTGTATGCTGCCTGGTTGGTGATCTAGTGTCTGAAAGATATTGGGGGTCCAGGTTAATTAAGACTGCTGGTTCTCCTACAGGGTCTCCCTCCTCCTCAGCTTCTTTCAGCCTTTCGCTAATTCAAGCACAGGGGGTAAGCAGCTTCTGTCCATTGGTTGGGTGCAAATATCTGCATCTGTCTCTTTTAGCTGCTTGTTGGGTCATGATCTGGTATTTGGTTGGGGAAAAGGACAGAATCTCTGAAATTTTTGAGAGATGGGTTCATTCATGACAAAGCTGCAACCTACCTTTAATTAATTGGTGGTCTTCTTGTTTTCTTCTTGTTTCTTTCTCCTGAATCCGAGAATTGTTAGCATATCTGACCACAGCTGGTTTACACTTTGTATTTTAAATCTAACTCATGATTCATGCTTATAATTAGTAGAGTTAAAAGTAATGCTTTCAGGCCTTCTCCAGTCAGTACATTATAGCTTCATAAATCCACTTTAAACACAGAGTGTGACCTTGGGCTAAATGCTATATTAGCATACTTAATGTCCTATTTGTCAATCAAATAAAGGATATACAAGAGTTATTATTCTGTTCCCAGATATAAGATTGTATGCTTAATGGGCAGTCACTAGAGTGTGCATGGAGCCATACTTGTTACAAGCATGCTTCTTAAGAGAGATGTGTAGAAGGATCAAACAACTGGAATATTGGATACAATGTATTTAAAGTCAAGAAAATTAAGCATATGTAATGTAGCTATTGAAAAAGTGCTACTAATGTTCTACATATGCCCTGCCATCTTTCCTTTAAATAAAGATTAATTGAAACACAACCATGTATATTCATCTGTAAATTATTCATGCCTGTAAGAAAATAATTGATGATTTGTTAGCATTTGCAATATACGTTTCTGATATTTCAGGGCAAGAAACAAAGCAATATCTTTACAGTAATCAGCCATTTTTCTTTTCTTTTTGCCAGCCTGTTCTTGTTTTGCAATGTAGCTCAAACACATCCCTACGATATCCATGTTCTACTTACATTCCTAACATTCTTGCTTCCTAAAAAGTTGACTTGATCTTCTTTTCAAAAACATTATGGTTTTCTTAAAAACTAGTGGACTCAGGGCCTCTTGGACAGAACATCTTAAATTTTAATAGTCTAGATTTTGGTCTGGAATTTGATGGCCAACACCTTTGGTTGTATATATATCCGTGGTTCTTCAAAACTTTACACCACACTCTGGTTCATGGTAGGAGTGAGTTTATAGCAAGACATCTAAAGGTAAGCCAGGGGTTTCTTCTTCAATATAAGAGTGGTTTTTACAAAGGAGTCTTTTTAAATTTGGAAGTAGGGCAAGGTAACTATTAAGAAAATGGCTTTACCTATAGGGATTTGGGGGATCATTATGGGAATTTTGTTACATGTGAATGGTAAAGAGCTATTCCAAGGAGAGAAAATAGAATGAGCAGAGCCAGAGTGTTGAGAAAACTTTATTTTTTATTTATTTATTTTTTATTTATTTTTTTTTATTTTTTCATACTTTATTTACATTTCAAATGTCTCCCCCTTTCCAAGGAGGGAAGACGAGAGTGGGTGGGTGGGGGTGTGGGGGAATACCCCCATAGTGGCAAAAAAAGAGAGAAAACTTTAAATACTCAGAGAGGATGACTAAAACATATGGATACATTATATACTTCCAAGTACATACAACCTCACCTTCTCTTCGTAGCAAATCCTTAGGATCAATATGGAAAATGTTCTGTCCAATGAGAGAGAAATTAGGCCAATGAGAGAGAGATTAGGTCATATATCAGCTAAGAATTTAGAAACTTGGATGCTCCTAATAATGTCAGTATTGCTAAACAATACAATGACCTCCAGGGATTTCTCATGTCTGTTTGGAAGATGGAGCTATTCTATTTTATTTTTCTTGTTTTTGCAATGAAGCAGGGTCTTGCTCAGCAGCCCAGGCTGCTCTTGAATTCTCAATGCTTTCACCTCAGCCATAGTGTTCAGATTCCAGGCATGTGCCACTATGAAAGGCTGTGGCTGTTCTAATTCTTTGTTTATTATTCTTAATGGCGTGGACTTTCTCTCTGTCGGTAATAGTAATTTTTATATGGTACTAACGTGTTGGAGTACAATTTTGAATGGAAAGAAATGAAGAATCAGCTCTAAGCTGAGAACCAATGCTCAGTGTAGACAGTGGTTTATTCATATTGCCTTATTTTATTTATTTTGTTTTTTCATATTTACTTATTTTATATTTTGTGGATATAACTGTCTACACATATGTGTGTTCACTATGTGTGTATCTGGTACTCTTGAAAGTCAAAAGAGGGTCTCAGATCCCCTGGAACTAGAGTTACAGATGACTGTGAGTCACCATGTGGGTGCAGGAAGCATAACCTTTGTGGGTCCTTTGCAAGAGCAACAGGTGCTGTTAAGCGCTAAACCATTTCTCTCACACCCCAGTTGCCTTTATATTAGGCTTAAACAAAGTAACAATTAGTGGAAGAGTTGCAATTAGAAACAGCCTTCTATAACTGTGGGCCTCCTGTAGTTTGTCCTCTATGCTATATTTGTTTAGCAGCAATGAAATGTCAAACATGTTCAAGAAATCCATTTAGGACTTGGAAATCGAATACGGACTAGACCAGTGTTTCCCAAAAATTGTTAAAAACAAAACTACCCTGGATTTTGAACTCTGTTATTCAGGATGTTTTCATGTGCAAAGCATTTGAAAGAACCTGTGGAAATGTAGATAAAAGTGATGTTTGTGACTCACTTAGGAAAGCGTGGAATACAATGTTTCCTCTCTTTTTGAATGCAGCTCTTTGCTGAAGAGCTATTGCTATGTAAGAAGCCTATTTTATTTCACCTGAAACTATAACTTTCTTACATGCACCCATCTGCCTTCCATATTCCTATCCAGGTCTATGGAGTGTCCCTGCTTAAGCCCAGAATTGGAGAATCACCTGCTTCTCAGGGGGGACAGACAGTTTTCTGACCTTATCTGATTTTATCATTGCCATGCTCTAACTCGCTGAGCTAACCAGCCAGTTTTGTTGGAACTCACCATGGAGACAGCTTAATTTTAACTCCGAGAGAACATGGGCTTTTCAACACAAGTTAAATATAGGCTGGCACAGAACATTACAGAAGCATTAGGTCCTCAGAAAATTTCTTTAGCTTCTAAACTTTGAGCTGCTGCTACTCATGTATGACACTCATACGTTTCTTGTGGTCACTCTTAGCTTTCCTTCTTCCTTTGATCACATAAATAGAGAAGGCAGAGCTTTGTCTACCCATATTAAAGGTCATCAATGAGGATATTTCTCTTAAATGATTATTTTGAAAATCAATGCTAGGTTGCTTTCGTGAATGTAAGCTTTTGGTATTTGTGTTAACTTTGCTGAAAGCATTTCCCTTAAACAAATATAAAATACATTTTGTAACACATTATAAAAGGTAAAGTTTTAAATTTGACAAAGTGGATAAATTTGGTGGTAAAGGACTGCATAGTTTCATATGTTATGTTTTTTTTTCTGGTAGGTTTGCACACACATAAAACACTTGAGTACACATTTTATTAAATACATAGTTTAAATGCTGAAACCTTTTCAAATAGTAGAAATAAAACGATACCTTATTCTTCTTCATTGTAGGACTACTAGTAGTATGTTTGTACTTCTGAACAGAATACAGAATTTAGAAAACCCAAATGATTTTCATATTTATTATAACTTTATTATTAAGAACAGAGAAGCTAATAGAATCTCTCAGCAATATTAACAAGACAATTTCAGGGAACGTCTATACAATTAGAATAACCATTCTAAAAATGTGGATTTTATACTTTCAATATCAAATATATTTTTGTATGTTTACTTACCACCACAAAACAAGATAAGCTAGAAAAACAGTTCATTTTTATTCTCTTTCATGATTAAAGTATCAATTACCTACAGTCAGTTCTTATCACCTAATATTTGTCCTTTCTTGGCAGAATTCTGTCAAGTGCAATGAGAAGCAGATGAACATTTAAAAATGTTAGCAATAATAGCAATCTGGTAATATAGTTTAGTGTCTCATATTAACAATAAATTAATTAGCAATAGGTTAGTAATTTGAAAACCCTAAGGTAATTTAAAAAACTAACCAGTAATTTTATAATTTTTTATGAATATTTCAAATACATAGTTTATAAACATTTTGGATATCAACATGTACACTAACTTATTAGTCTATAAATAAATAAGTATAACAAACAATTTAAATATAGCCTTATAAATAATAAACATGCTTCCAAGTTCACAACAGGATGAAAAAAGCCACAAACAGGTCCTTGCCCTGCTGAGTTTCCATGTGAAGCCAACAGTTCATCTATCTTCTCAATGGCCATGGAGGCTTGAAGGTCAGACACTGCACATAGAGGTCACCTACAGATTTAATTCTCATTTAATTTTAAAGATTTCTTTTATTTTTGAGATCCTGACATAATTATATCATTTTCACTCTATACTGCCCCACATATATCCTTCCTTGCTCTTTTTAAAAATCCATTGCCTTTTTTCACTAGTTGTTGCTATATATATATATGTATATATATATACATATATATATGTATATGTACATATATATATATATTTCTTAATTTTTAAAAACGATCTGCTCACATCTGTGACTACATCCATCTCTGTGAGATACAAATTATTTCTACATTTAAAACATTTAAAGTATGGCAGGTTAACCATACCCATTAATCTGACCATATCATAATCTTTCAATAAAGGCAGAGAAAAAAAGGAAGTATAGTGTGGACCTCCTGGTGAGGCTCTTCTTCCTCTTGAGTTCAAGCTGCATCACACAATAGTTCAAATGTACAAAACAACAGTGATGGCTGTAGATCTGTTTGAGATCATATTTATTTACGATTCTTTATTATTTTTGATCTTTCAGAAATATATTTATTCTCCAAATTCCTTGTTTTTACTGTTTGTGAAAGGCATGCATACTCTGGGAATTTGACAAGTTTACCTAGGGAACTTGAGGTGATTGATTATCATTTTATATAGAAGTGCATCACATACATTAACACGCAGATAGATTAGCTTGTCATAAATGAAGTTTAAGTGGTCTTATGAGATGTCTCACAATCTTTATTGGAGACAACTTCCAATTGCCAACTTCCAACCCTCATATGTGTTTAACAAATTGACAATTTGTCCTAGACCTTTATACAGAGCACAGAAACCTAGTTAATTTTCTATGTCCTAGAATTTACATTTGAAACTTCCTAGTTGAAAAGCCTATTTGACAGACTCCCTCAGTTTTCAACAGTACTTTAATGTGTTCTTCATGTCAATTTGAACCTGAGAAATATAACTGAATGCTCATACAAATGAACTAATATTTTCAATTTTACAAGTCAGTGGATTCCAATAATTTGCATATGAATAAGTCAAGTTAGAGAAGAATGTCTTTTTGTTTACCTCATGCTTTTCAAAGTGCTCTACCAACATTCTCAAGATGAGAAGACAGCTTAGACTCATGTTTATCAGTTTGCTGTACATGGCACTGTACCGCTAGGATTTTTATCCCGTTCTATCATCCAGTTCACTTGGGAGGCAACTCAAAAAAATGTCAGATTAAGGAGTGGTTTATGAGCAGGGCAGTGGTGGCAGCACTCGGGAGGCAGAGGAAGGTGAATTTCTGAGTTCGAGGCCAGCCTGGTCTACCGAGTGAGTTCCAGGACAGCCAGGGCTACACCGAGAAACCCTGTCTCGGAAAAAAAAAAAAAAGTGCTTTATGTCACTCTCCCATGAATTTGACATTTCCATTTTCCCCTGAATCCTATAGGGGTAGGGAAGCACTCCGTGCTAGCACTCCATGAATAGATGCTACTTTTCCCACACATGTCTCTTCTAGTATATGATACTGCTCATTTTTCTGAGGCACTTTGGTAGTACAGTTTATGCAAACATGAATTTATCAAGAATTTTCTTTTTGTTTGGAAATGACAGTGTTACTTCTTTGGGAATAGTTACATCTTACTTATTCAAGGTTTTGTATCACTATATCTGATCTTTCAAAGCTTTACTGATACAAAATGTTTCTGATACAAATTAATATGGTATTGTTGCTTACAAATATTATCTTGACTAGTAGAATAAAATGGATTGAATATTTAGACTGTTAATATAGATAATGTATTTATTACTAAAGTCACTATTCAATGTATCATATGTGATATAATACACACAAATAGTTGTATCAAAATATACATTAGTTTCCTATTAATCATCATTGAATAATACTATAACATGATTTTTGTTTAATGTTACATTTCAATGAGCTAGGTGACAAGAGTCATTGTAATTATGTTGTGTCAGTTTTTGATAAAGAAAAAATTTAATTTCTAAAATAAAGTTCAAATTTGTTTGAGAATATAATTGTGAAAAGATGTTTAATATTTTATTTTATATTCTGAAATCCTTTAACTTCAAATGCTATGCCTATTTGGAAACCATTTGAAGAGCAGACTCCAAATAAAGCTAGTAAAATACTGTATGAGTAGAACTAATAGTATAGGTGATAAAGATGAGGGTATTTACTGTACAGTCAAAGACCCATAAAAATGCAAAGATTGCACTGGAGAGATGACTAAGCAGTAAAGAGCACTTATGCTTCTTCCAGAGAACCTGAGTTCAGTTTTCAGAACCCATATCTATGAATATATGTTATGGTTATGTAGCTTGTTCTCCTTGCAGGACTTCTAACAGTAGAAGTTGGGGTTATCTCTGACACCTGTGCCTATTTTGGTGACTCTTATCCTCCAATGGGTTTGCCTTGTTTAGCCTTAATATATGGGGACATGTTTAGTCTTATTGTAATTTGATATGCCATGTTGGGTTGATATCCCTTGGAAGACTTCCTTTTCTGAAGGCAAAACACAGAGAATGGATTTGGGGGAAGAGGGAAGGTGGGAAAGAAGAGTCTTGGAGGGAGGGGAAACTGTGGTTTAGATGTACTATATGAGAGAAGAATAAAAAAATATACCAGTAGAGAACATGATATAAAAATATCTATTTTAAAGCTCTCATAAGCAAAATATGGTTGATTACCCCATTACAAATTATATAACATAGTTGGGCAAAATAAATATTGATACCTGAGTATATTTTATATTTATGAATTACTTCTGACAAGAAAACATTAGTTTGTATATTAAGATTCATTTCTGTAATAACGTGGACATTTTAGTTACTTTTTTATTGCTATAAGATACCATGAATAAAATAACATATAAATAAAGCACTTATTTGAGGCTCCTGATTTCAGAAAATCGAATCCATGATCTTCATTATGGGAAGCATGGCAGCAGGCATCCAAATTTGGCACTGGGACCATAGGTGAGAGCTTATGACATGATTCACGGGACAAGATCAAAAGAAAATTAACAAGGAGTGGTGTTGACTTTTGAAACATCAAAGCCCACCCCAGTGACACACTTCCTCTAACAAGGTCAGGCCTTTTAATCTTTCCCAAAATGTTCTACCAACTGGGAAACAAAATTTCAAATACATGAGTGCCATTCTTGGGACTCATGGGACCATTCTTGTTCAAATCATCACATTCTATTCCCTGGCCCCCATAGGCATGGAGATATATCATAATGTAAACTGCATTTAGTCCAGCTTCAAAATTCCCTATGGTATAGTCTCAACACTGTTTCAAAGTCCAATGTCTCTTTTGAGACTCAAGGGTGTCTCCTAATTGTAACACCCTATAAAATCAGAAGGCAAATTAAATATCGGCAGCATATAATGGCATAGTGTGGAAATGCTGGAACATACCAAGACCAAAACCCAACAGGGCAAACTGCAAATATCTAGTTCTGTGTCTAATGTCAAAGGTTTTCTATGTCTCTTTCCATCTAGTTTTTGTGACTGCAACATACCTGTCTTTGGCAGTTTCCCCTCCGTGTTTATAGCATTACTTGACAGGATTCCCATGGCTCTGGCTTCTCCAATATTTTAGGGACTCTAAAACAATTCAGGCCTCATCATCACAACTATATACAGTAGACTCTCTGGTCCTCCGTGAAGGGACTCCTCTGCCATGTGTCTGACTTCAGTAGGTCTCAATAGCTTTGGAGGAAGATTCCATAACTCCTTTATTGCTTGGGAATCCTGTCCTTGGACTACATTTGGACAAATTTCATTTGTTGGTTCTTGTAAAGAATAAATAATTCTTTAGACTTTTTCACTTCACAGGTTGGGAGTTTAGTTGGGTATTTTCTTTCCTTGAAGATCCCACTCCATTTATTTCCTTCTTATCAGATCTGTCATCTCTTTCAGCACAAGCCTTGCCTCCAATATTTCCTGGTGCTCTTTTTCTTCTTATGCTGTGCATTTTGTATTTCTTTGTTGCCCTGATTGTTTTTTAAATTGTAGATCCACACAGGAATGATCACTTATAATCACATGACAGAATCAGAATTAATATTTCCTGAAATCTCCTCTGCTAATGAAATTCATCCAGAACTCTCCAACTTAACTTCATACAGATACATATAACAAGTGCAAAGAGCATCCACATTCTTTGCCAAAAAATAATAAGAATAGATTCTAGCCTAGTTGTTAATGTTGTTCCCCACTGAAATCTTTTGAGCCTGCATTTCAATCCCATACTATGATGGCCCATTAATCCCTGCTTACAGTATTTAACTACCTTTCTAGTCCAAAATGAAAGAAATTTTTCATATTTTTCCAAACAAATTCTGTCTTAGACATTTTTTTTTTGTATTGCTGTAATAAGATACCATGACTAAGGAAGTTTATAAAAGAAAATCTTTTAGGGAGAATGTGGTATGTGGTTCCAGAAGGTTAGCATCCATGATCATCATACCATGGAGCATAACAACAGGCAAGTGAGCATGGTGCTAGGGCAGTAGATAATAGCTAATGGTCTCATCAAAATTATGAGACAAAGAGAATTAACTGGTAAGGATGTGTGCTTTTGAAACCTCCAAACTGACCCCCAGAGACACACCTCTTCCAACAAGGCCACAATCCTAATGTTTCTCCCAAAGTTCCACAGAGCTGGGAACCAAAAATTAAAATATATAGGTCTATTGGTATCAATCTGATTCAAGTCATCACCATACCAAAACTTAGGTTTATACTATCTTGTTGATTTGATAAAGTGACTTTCTCAAAATTCAGTGGGAAGCAACAATACAATGTAGTCAAACAACATTTTTGGTCAAATATACATAGAGTATATAACTTATGACAACATTTCAAAATTAAAATGTTTACCATTTTTGAAATGTTCTTATGCAGTTATAACCTGAAACTATCATATATTCTACTTGTCAACAGTTTTTCTTGCCAACGTCTCTGGCCATTCTCCCAGTACCCTCAGATTTATTTGTTTTCAGTCTTTGTGTAAATGTTTCTGTTGTGATGCATATATGTATAGCATGTATGTACTACATCTGTTCATGACAGAAGAGGACCTTAAATCTCCTCGAACTAGAGTTATAGACAGTTGGTCCTCTGGAAGAACAGACAGTGCTTTCAATCAATCCTCTCATGTTACATTTTAGTAGGCTATACAGTGTGGTCTTGTGCTTAGATATTGTTTATTTTCATTGTAAGTATAATTCTATGGAATAGTCTGGAGTAAAACAAGATTTTTCTTCAGATACCTTTGGCAAAGAACATTCTTAGTAGACATAAGCATCATTAAAGAGTTCAAGAGACCTTGAGGCAAACAAAAGCACAAGCTCGGGGTTGGGAGATGGCTCAGTAAGAGTTGCTTACTGCCCTTGCAGAATATATGAATTCAGTTAAGTTCTGAGACTTAGAACTGCCTGTAATGCTAGATCCAAAGGACCAGACCCTTTTCTGCCCTCAATTGGAGCCCACATACATACATGCATACTTACACATGCCAATATGCATATGTTATATAAATAAAAAAAGTACAAGTAAATTTTCAATCCAGTGTCTTGTATTAGATTTGAGCAAGGGCAGTCTTTTCTACACTGTTCTGATACATCACACTGAACTTTATAAAATGTTCTCTAGTGTGTCCCAAAAGATGCAATGAACTTTAGTTTGTCTATATATTTTTATAGAAATGAATTTAAGTATAGTAACTAAACTTTCCAAAAAGTCTACTGCATTTCCCATCCCGTGCACCCATCTTCTCACTTGAGAACATCCCTTGTTTCTTTACTGTAGCCACCAGACAGCCTTGTCTGGAATTCTGTTTTCTTTCCAATGATTAGACAACCATCATAGTTTTTGATTTTATGCCTCCTTAGAAGATCTTGTTACAGTTTTTACTTCTCAGGAAAGATAGTGTGAAGCATATGGAATATAAAGAGCTCTATCGAGTTCAGGCCTATAGGTATTATTGTCCGGTAAAGATATCCCAACATTTCTTTCAAACCTTCCTTCTGTTTCATTTGCCATGGATATTTGATGGGTCAGTGGGCCCAAAGGATAATTTATCCCATGGTGTTTTACTTTTTGTTGAGGGAAGGGATAATTTACCAATAGTTTTAGTAAATGAGTTACAAATTTTCATTACAGTCTTCCAATTTAACAGACAACGAAAAAGAACTAGAAAAATTGGTTTGAATAAAAAAGTCTAAACTATTTAGATTAAATAATTTAGAATTCATCTTTATTTACCTTTGATTTTATATCATTTTATCCTGAATTCTGCACACACACACACACACACACACACACACACACACACACCTCCTGCATATCATTTCCTTCCTTGTCCATTAACCTCTAGCTACACTCTCTAAAGTTTCCATGACTTCCAAATTGAGTATTCTTTGCAACAAATGATTTAATTAGGTATCCTCTACCCTGCTTTTGTTTCTGAGGGCATTCAGGATGGTTTCCAGTTCCAATTAGATGAGTCCTCAAATGCATATATGGACAGCATTCATTGAGCATACTGAGTTATTAAAAAATGTAGAGTTAAGAGGTAAATAGGTAATAGATTTGGGGAACTGCAGAGAGACAATTGGGTAGAGATATGACAAAAATTCCTTGTATAAGTGTATGAAATGAAAGCAAATGGGTTTTTAATTCTTTTCTTGGATAAGTGTTCCCCAAATAACAGACTGAATCATCAGAGTATTCCTTTACTATCACTGGACCTTATTTTATTCTGTGTATAACACTTATTGTTACTTGATATCACCCTTTTATGTTTTTCATCAAGTGTCAAAGGAACAAAAGAGATGAGTCAGTATCTGTCTTGTTTTCCAGTCCTTCCATAGTATAACACCAAGAAAACAATATAGATTCCATAAATATTTGCTAAGTGGATGAAAGAACACACATGTTTCTCAATTCCTTGGTTATTTCTGGTCCAGTTTTCTTCTTTGTTTTTGGAAACTGCAGTTATCCTTTGGAGCCATCCTTTGTGTGGTTTCAGCCTCCTTTCATGGCTCGTAATCCCTTTCATGTCACCCTAATAGAAATGTACATTTACTTTACTTACCCATATTTCTGAAGGTCCTTAGTCAGGCTTTCATGTGTCTTTGTATCACATGACCTCAAAGACTCCATTCCTTCCCAGATTTAAATTGCTATTTCCACAGAAAACCCTTTCAATATATTCTCTTGAAGGTATACCCTAATCCCACCACTGACTTCTCAGCTTTAAGGATTCCAAGTCAGGAAAACCTGTAAGGCAAATCCTTGCTTGCTTATGGTTCAATGCATATTAACATTACATTCTTAAGCATAGAGAAAATCTTCAGAGCAAAGGTTCTCTGTCCTAAGTTTATTTCCTTAAAAATAAGATTCATTTAAAACTGTTTCTTAATTTTATTCGGTTTAAATTTGCATATCTCAATTAAATACAATCCTTAGATAATGTGTAATGAAAAGGTCGCACTGGTATTAATGGTTTTCAATAAAACAGTGGTATTATGTACAAGAATTTGTAAAGAAGATGTTTTTGGTAAGTTAATATCCCTTATCTCTTTATTGTCTCCTAGCTTTAATATGGTTTAGCATCTTTTAAAATTGTTAACAGTTATGTGCATGCACATGGAGGACAGAGAAAAACATCTAGGATTGGGTTCTCCAGCTTCACTATGTGGGTGTTTGGGATCAAACTCAGGTCCCAAAGTTTCAAGGCAGACCCCTTTCTTTGATGAGTCATATTACCATTCCTCATTTACTTTCTTTTGAAAACAAGAAAAAATCTTTATAAGACTACTACACTTTCTTGATAAAATTTAAACATATAAAATATTGGAAGCCATGAGCAAATTCTCTTTTTGCATATTCTTATATTTAGTGATCAAAAGAATATATGATTTTTATGATCTAGGCAGAAATAACTCCTTAAAATATTGTGTATATAGTATTTTATACTTTTCCCAAATATAGTATTATTCCAAATTACTATTCCCTAAGATATTCATGTTGGTGTTAATAAATTTAAATTATACAAAATTGTACTGAGTAAAACTGTGAAATAATCTTACCTGTTTTGATTGTACCTGTAACACATTTATTTCTCTAATATAAGATTTTATTAGTGAGTTAAAAAAAAAGCAAATTGAATACAACAATGGTACTATATAATCCCCTACTACAATTGTATCTGATTTTCATTAATCAGTAAAGCAGTTCTGTCAGCAAAATTGGGTTATATCTCTATCACAAAGTTTATGAAAGGAGCCAAAGAACCCATGAAATTCTTATGCTTTCAATATGCATTAGTCATGAGGCAAAATGCTACTGTATAACCAAGCAAATCGGTTCTAATCAAAGCTGTTTTCTGTGAATTAAATCACCAACAAAACTCAATCTTTATCTACAGAATTTTAAGCAGTAAAATCTCATTTTCATTCAAGATCCAATTGAAGGACACACTATGAGATGTCTCCTTTTTCTGCCATATTTAAGTTTCTAGCCTGATTAGGGATTTTTAAAGAAACAAAAACGTAGCTTCTCCCCAAAGCCAATCTATACTCTATAATAATAGCCTTATACCATAGAGTTCAGAGTTAAACTCTCATTTATAGAACAAATAGGACAATTGCTGGCTAGCTTTATGCCAACTTGATACAGACTGGAATCATCAGAGAGGAAGGAGCATCAATTTCAAAAATGCCTCTATAAGATGGGTCTGTAGGCAAGTTTATGGGACCATTACTTTAACAATTGATATGGGAGGGTCCACCCTATTGTGAGTGGTGTAATCCCTGGACTGGGGTTCCTGGGTTCCATATGAAAACAGACTGAGCAAGCCATGGGAAGCAAGCCAGTAAGCAGTACCCCTCCATGGCCTCTTCATTAGCTCCTCCCACCAGAATCCTGCCCTGTTTGAGTTCCTGTTCTGACTTTCATAGATAATGAACAATGATATGGAAGTGTAAGCCAAATAAACCCTTTCCTCCACAACACGTTTTTTGGTCATATGTTTCATCATAGGAATAGAAACCCTAACAAAGACAAGATATAAAATGAATATTTTCAACCCATAAAAATTGTCAGAAAAATCTATCAATTTGTCAGTTTTTATACTTTTCTATTACAGAAACAAACATTTTTTACTTCAAGTAAAATTTCTAACTCACCCAGGGAGCCAGTCTATCTATCTATCCAGGGAGTGAGTCTGTCTATCTATCTGTCTATCTATCTATCTATCTATCTATCTATCATCTATCTATCTATCTATCTATCTATCAATCATTTATGATCTTCCTTTTAGGTTGTGGACCTTATGCTAAACTTATCTTCTGGGTTTCCTTATATGGGTCAAGTCATAAAAATATCTATTTGAGGGCTTGTCAGGTCAGATTCTCTGAGAGAGCCATTATACTGTCTATGCATCCTTCGTCCTTGTCAACTTGTGTTTTCATTCATTATCCTTATACAGATCATGGAAAGAATTTTTATGTGTGGATAAAGCTATAGATTTTGTTGTGCCAGCTCCTAAACTTGGAAAATTTATTACAAGAGTGTTTCATAATGGCCTGGCACTAGGTAGGAAGCTGTTATCAGTAAATCAATTTATGTTACTCTATGTGTCTCATGCAATAAGACAGACAGCCTCAGGCTAGAGGCTTTGAGAAGGTTAAAACTTTTTCAGATACTAGTAAGTTTTAAAGTGAACGCTTATTACCTGACTACATTACACTGTGCCAGTAAAAATTAGAATAGAGGAAAAACAGAAGGTTGGATTATTGGTTAAGAAAGAGCTTTTTTCTCTTTCATACCTTTTATCTCAAAACTTGAAAATCTGGCTCTGTGGAAATAAGCTCTGGTGTCTGAATTACCCAACAGAACAACACCTGCAAAGTTATGCATTCAAACGAGCCCTCAGTGTCCATCTATTTATTTGTTGTGGGTAATTTTCTGATAGGAGGAATAGTTATACATATCCTTTCTGTTAACAAGCAGTATGGTGAGAATAGAAAAAGAAAGACCTTTGAGGCCGGGCTTTAGAAACCCTTAGTGCCAACTAGAACTAAGAACCTTTGGTACTTCTTTTGTTTCTTGCTGAGATGCTCCTGTTACCGAAAAGTCACAGGCTTTAGCCATGTCCCTTTAACTATATAAGAAGAAAAATTATTTGAACACTGTATGCATTTTAGGAAGACTTCAAATAATAAGGTCAATTTTCCAACTATGTCCATGTCACTTGCTGTTTGTCCTTTCTTTTTTCCATCCTTAGCTTTGCTCTTATTTAAGTAGGAATTAATTGGGAAGATTTACAGTAGGATCAGAGATAAATTGATTCTCTTCCTTTTAAAAATTCTTGCCTGAGACAAATGGGAAACTCAGTTTGTACCACATAATAAGATATGTTTGATTTCTATTCATTTCAGTTATCAATTTACTTTGAGAAGGCACTCTCCAAAAGTAGTCTGATTTCCCTTAGCATCATTACTCTGAAAATTTCATTATACTTTAGTCAAAAGTTCCTCAGACAAATGTTTACTGAGTCATGTTGAAATGGTGCCAATTGTCCTTCTGCCTTAGCCTACTAACAGACACTCCCCAAACTGTCCCTACAAGCAGAGTTCATTACATAACCTTTACCAGCAGCTAGTAACAGCACAGTTCCACTCCTACATTTTTTATCTTACCAGTAGACATGGTCCTGTCTTCTTGAAACCTTTTTAGTACTTACACAACATAAACCTTAAACTCCTCTGTCATCAACTCAATGTCCCTTTATATATCCCTCCACCACCTCTCTTTTATTTGAACCATGCATTTGTAACCTATAGTACAAGACAAACGATATTATATTATTGTATTTATTACTCAAGAAAGTGTTTATTGTGTTATTTCCTTTCGATTCCTTCCACGCTTTATAGTCCTTAATGAATCCAATCAATGCTAATATTTCACCTCTAAATACTGTATTGGACCTTTCCTCACATGTATTTCAATTAATTATGCTACTGTGAATGAGGCAAGGTTACTCATCTTCTCTGTGGTGCTTGCGTTGAATACTACTTTGGTTGGAACACAAATATAAATTCCATGAATCATAGGACTGGGAAGTCCTACCTGCATGTGAGCAAGAAGCACAGTCTTTACAAGGTAACCTGTTACTTGGATAGATCTGAGGATATTAATGATGAAAAGGAGTGGCCAGAGGAACGACTTTTCCCTTCTCAATTGCAGTACTGTAAGGAAGTAACTTCTGCTAGATCAAATAGACTATTTTGGGGATTCCTGCTCACCCATCTCCTCTTTGTTTTCAGAGCTGCTGTAGAGCTGTTAGAACAGTGAACTGATGCTTTCTGACTTGCCAAACAGTGGGAGCTTTCTATTTAAATAGTTATCCCTTAGAAGAGCTATATTAGGGAGCTCAAAGGAAAGGATTTAAGGGCCCACACAGAGGAGAGAGGCAGCAGATCAGCCACCTACTGGGTCCTTGTTCCTTCCAATGCTTCAAACTACATATTTGTAAGGCAGACCTGCTCACCGAACTGTGTGCTCCTTGCCTGGCCTTTTGTGTTTAGCAAACACATGGGAAGGACAGGTCTTTGCAGCTAATGTGTCTTTCCTTGTTGTTTGTGTTAAGTGAGAGCATACAGCCAAGTGGGCAAATATCCAGGTGTGCTGCTGGTACCTAGAGATGTGACCATAAGAGAAATGCTCTAGAGTGGAGATGCTCAAATATACATATTTAATAGCCATATTTATAAAATATATAAAATGACACTAGACTAAGAACTCAATCAAAATAATTTTAAAAATTTAAACCCACCTTTCTTGTGCTTTGTTATATTGATTTATTTTATTTCTGATTAATAATCAAATTTATCATCTAATGATAGGGAACATTCTTTTTCTTTTATTGTGGCAACAATTCCATTATTTCCTTAGTTTTTGAGGCTGTTAGAACTTTAATAATTTCTTTGAGAATCAATTCTATTCTAATGTATGATTTACCTTTCTTAGCCCATTCCATTCTCTGCACTAAGGAGACAGAAAATATGTTAGCATCAGGAAGCTCACTGTCCTAACAGATGAAGGTTTCTTTTCAAATCTCATTGAAACCTGTCATTCAGAAGTAGGCCAAAAAAATAGGCCTAGGTATCCACTCAAATATCTCTTTTTAAAATTATTAAACATCTCCTTGGAATCAGCTTTTCCATGGTAGGCAGTATACATTCTTACACTGTGAGTTTTTTGTCATTATTATTATTATGAATGTAATAAACATAAAGAAAAAGTATCTATACTATTTCAAGAGCTAACAGATATTACTATGATGCCAAATAGTCTCCAACATTCTCTCTTTTTAAATGAATGCCTGTTAAGGATATAGCCAAAGCCTATCTTTTTAGTTTTTTCTGCCCTTCTTTTTTTTTTTTTCCTGTAATTATTATATACACGACTTACAGTTCTTAAGCTCTAATTTCTTCCTTCTCCTGACTTCTGCAGTTTTAAAAGGGGGCAGTTCCAGGGTCTGCTCTTCTGGTGTACCTTTGTAAGTACTACTCTAGGGTGTCAAACAACACACCCTCTCATCTGGTGTCATTGGTGTGCAAATATTGTCCCCCTGGGAAGTATTCACAGGGTGACTCCTTTTAACAGCCAGTAATGCGAAGCTGAAGAGTTTTGAAAGTGCTGGGGACTTTGCTACACACTATCTGAAGCCACACATAGCTGCTATTCAGATCTTAGGATTTTATCCTTAGCTGCCCTGAAGACTGATGAACTCTCCTTTTGGGCTCTGTTTCGTTTTAATCACCACATTGCTGGCACATCTCATCTTGTGGTGCCTAGTCCACAATCTTAACACAGTGAGAGGTATGGTGGCTTGCTTAGGATGAAACATATACGTTAGGCTAGCCTTAGTTTGTAAAGGCTGGTACATTTTCCCACACCAAGGGACATATATTTTCTTAGCTTTGTGTCCTTCCAAATCAAAATACATAACAAGGGCAAAGAAGCGGAAGTTGGCAGGTATGTGGTTTGTAGATTCAACTGTTCCCACATCAAAAGATTTATGAAGTGTGCGTTTTAAACAGTTCTTGGTTCATGACTCCCTTTAACAGATTTGAGAGGAGGGGAAGGTGAGGCAAATGGAAAAGAAAATGGCCTATGCTGTCCAATCTTGTGGTACAGATAAAAACTTAACCAAGTTATGTTGAAGAGGAATAATCTTTAAGACTTGAGAACTCCAATTTTAAAGGACAAAATGGAAAGGTCGGGAGTAAATTCAAAGCAGCAAGTTTACGGAGACCTCCTCCTTTGCTGCTCGCTGATGCAGCTCTTCTGTGGAATAGAAATTTAAATAGAAAACTCACACTGCTTGGGAAGCAAAAACATTAAGACATTGCTTTAACAGCTTTACAGATTCTGCCATTTTCATTCTGCCTCCAGTGCTAAGAAGTGAGCAGTAATCTCTGGGGTGGGAGCACGGCCCACGGTCAACACCTATGTTCAGCCTGTGCTTTCTGCACTTTCACTTTTCATGTTCCTTAATCAATATTTACCAGGTGACAATCACAGCTTTAGTGGCTTCCGTTTTCTACTGATCTTTCTGTTGCCAGTGTTTTAGACTTTCAATCATTTCCTTTCCTATAATAGTATCTCTGCTAATCCCTCTTTTATGAATAGCCACATCAATTATAACTAATTTTTAGGATCAGATACACATTTAAGAAACTTGAGATTTATTGTCGGTGTTTGACATTTACAAATCACCTCAAGTATACTCCTCATTTACCAGGTCATGTCATTTTCTTTGTTGCTTATTTTAAGTGACACTTTTCAGGCAATTTTCATTTACAAAGTTAACTGCTGCTGGGTAACAATCCACTACACAATGTAATATATTAAGCTCTAAGCTCACCAGTTCTTCTGGCTTGTCTGGGCTCAAATTCTTTCACTGGAGCTTGGCTGTGACAGTTGTGTGTTGGCTAAGGATGACTGATCTAGGACGGTTTCAGTCACATGTCTGAGAGTTGGCTGTGTGTCAGCTATGCCATGTGTCTCCAACGATCCAGCAGGTTTGCTTGAGCTTATTTTCCCACAGTGTTCATAAGGTTCTGATGCACAGAGGACAAAGAACACATACATTTTCTGAGCATAGACTCAGAAATGGTATGCTATGACTTCTGTTGCAATAGATTGACTGATGTGAGCCACAGTCAGATGCACTAGAGGCAGAGGGAAGAGCAATTAGCTCAGTCTCTATATTGAGAGGAATTGCACAATTTCATCATAAAGGGTGTGGATATAGAGATGAGTAAAGAATTCTGGACTTTTTTTTTTTTTGCCATTTCCTGCATTTACTTAAGCTGTTCCTGTGACATAGCTGTCAGAAGGAACTCCTTTGGGGAGAACAATTGGTATGGTATGCAGGAAACACTAATCCATTATCCTTATGAAGAGGATTGTACCACAAAAGAATTATTTGGGCATCATAGGTCTTCAGGACAATGAAAATTGCTGGAGTTTTGAAAAGAGAGTGTCTTAAGGAAATAGCCATTTTCATTTCTTAAGTGAATGACTTTTACTCTTCCTACCATGGACCCTAGTGTTACTTTAACTGAAAATGACTCCAAGTAAAATGTGTTCAATTGCATTCAAAATGTGATACATATTGTTACTTGTCATTATGTTTGGTCAAAATGAACTTCTTAATGTGGGATACAAGTGAAATACCACTCTCTGATATCACAGTCATGCAAAAAGTGTTCTATTCTTGATTATTTATTTCCCTTATTATGAACTGTAAGTATTGCCCATAAACTTGATATTTTCTAGTCTAAAAAATTAATATCCCTTTTAGAAATCTTATTATCTGACTCATTAAAGATTTTTTGAGATGTTTATTAGTTAGTCCTTTTGGGAGGACTATTTTATTCTAGGGAAAAAACTGCAAAATAAATGTATATTTTAAATAATTCTTATTTTAATTTTATAAAATTAAAAGGTCTTGTACAAGATTACTAATAGAAATATATTATATATGAGACAAGATGACACTATCAAGAAGACCAAATTACATCATACCCAATATTCAGTGAGTTTATACCAGTAAGTGTGCCTTATAGTATACATTAAATAGGAAGAAGCACCACTAATAATGCAAAAACAGTAGGCTCAAAGTCCATGCATATTTGGTTTTGACGTTGTTTCAGTATAGATATATAAGGGTTGTGGCTTGAAATGATTTTAATGGCTTTGTAATATAGTTCTGTGTAAAGGACCTAATGAAGGAAAACCTACTATATTAAAAGAAGCAAGTCAAATGCTAATTAGCTTGCTAACTGGTCATGACTGGGGTTGTTTGAGAAAAAGCTGATTAATAATAAGAGAACTTTCTATATGTCCACACCTTTGTCTTTAGAAAAGAGAGAGTCTGCTTCAGATAAAATAATTATAATGAACTATTAAATATGTAGAAATATATGCATATAGTTGGGGGTTTTCTTAATTACTCATTATTGTGCTAAAATATCTAATAAAGAATAACTTGAGGGAGGAAGAGTTTATTTTAGCTTACAGTTTATAAGGATATAATCCATTAAAATGTGGAGTCATTGCCATAGGAATGTGAAGCACTTGATTACAATGTATCCATATTCAGAAGCAGAGAGCAATGAGTGCTTGTTCTAAGCTTGGTTTCTACTTTTACATTTAGTTCAGGAACTTAGCCCATGTAACAGTGTCATTCACCCTAGCAAGTCTTCTTGCTACAATTAACCTAATGTGAAGTAATCTATGAGCATATCCATAGGCTTATCTCCTAGATGACTCTAGATGTCATTAATTGACAATCCAGATTAACCACACAAGGATATAGAGAAACATCAATTTATTTTTCAGTATAATGGTCAGAATATGGTGATTATCTTCATAGGAAGGAGAGCTAAACGTGCTTGAGATCATCACCAGAATCATGGAAGAGTTAAGAATCAGTATTACTGCACACAAACCAGAACACCGTACCAGAGCCTTCAAAGCTAATGCCACATTTTGTTTGTTTTTGTATTTATTTTCTGAGCTAAAACCCCATCCCTGATCCATTATAGAAATACAATTTGGATATCAAATGAGTGATTGCAAGATGTCCTTTAAAGATAGGCATGCATGGCAAAGAGAAGCTCTAAATTGGCTAACATGATTTCTTTGCTCTGAACCCTTTCACCTTGTGACAAGCTTGAGTAGTGTGGCCAATTAATATTTTAATATTACCAAAAAAACTTGATTCTCTTCAGTAAATTGCTTCCTAAGATTTTCTGGTTATCTGATGTGCTAATAAACAGAAAAAAGTCAGTTTGTTAATTCTAGGAAAATTATAGTTACAGCAGGAGGCCATAGTAAGAAATTAGCAACAAATATAAAACAATATCAATGCAAGAGACTGAAGACGTTGTGAAAGAAATCAATATCAAGACATGCTTTTCCATCTTCTGCATCATTGCTGATTCCTGTGCGTCAATGATAGATCTACTTTTTTGTCTAATTTGTTCTCAACCTCTGAGTAATCTTGGCTTCAGTTTTGTTTCAATTCCCCCTAGCCTTCTGTCCAGATAGTATCTATTTCTTTTCTCTAAACCTTAAATCACCTTTTATCATTCTCTCACTGGAGTAGCTACCATAACCATTCAGTCAGGGAATTTCTGCTCAGTTTCTTCCAAGGTCTTATTTTGAAGCTTATTTGATCATCATCAAGAAGGTAATTCCTTCCTGATGAAGGTCTGTCCTTAGAGCTGGGTTAAAAGGCAAATCAGATGACACACAAGTTTGGAAATCATTTTGTTACAGTCTCACTACCTTACCCGTCAAGGATGCCAGGTACATCCTGGAACAATTTTGGCACCTGAACCTTGCAGACAACAAAGGGCCCCTTCAGAAACTTTAAACTATTCCTGTTTCTACCTCCCTCCCCCCATTCTTAATTCTTTTTTATCAAATCAAGTTTCCCATTCATATATTGCAGCCCATCTGCTCTATGAATTTTAAATGAGATAAAAAATAATTCTTGAGAGAGATACTAGGTTTGGAGTGAGTGATTTGAGATCTACAGAAGATGCATTATAAAAATATTTTACATTTGACTACGTTTTAAAGGAAATATACACAGTGTCATTATGTAGTGACCATAAGTGCTTTTCTACTCCTTGTCAGAGTTTTATTAAATGCTGGTTCCTTTCTGTTTTTAACAGATCAAATAGATGATATAGTATTTTAGCTTATATTGTCTAATAAGTAGGGTTGAGATGAGTTTAGATGCAGATTCACTTGGAGACCAGCAAACCATGAATCAACATATTTTGTTTGATATCAGTTCTGTCCCCCATTGAGTATACGTAGTCCAAACATTGTTTACCATTTTGTACCTTCACTACTTCAGTGGAACCTGCTAGTTTCTAAAATTGTCCCAATAGTAATAGAAGATATATAATAGCTAGCGTAGAAATGGGGTTAGTAGTAACACTCTTTCCATAAATCTTACTAATTTAAACTTAAACAAAATATCATTATTATAATAGTGCATGATGGTGTTTGTCTATAATCTGAATATGGAGAGACAGAGAGAGGCAGAGGCATCAGAAGTTAAAGGAAGCTATCTAGCTACATAGCATATTCAAGGTCAGTATGGGCTACATGAGATTCCATTTCAAAAACATGTCATAAGATATGTTTCTCTATCAATCCAAATATATTATAACCCCTCATTCATAATCTACAAACTTTCATTATTTACAGCTGAATATGTTTTTCCATTATTATTATGCATTGTTCAATCTGTTCCCAGAGGAATCTGTATACTCCATGCACTCAAATGGGACCAAGTGCTATTTATCATAACCAATGATTAAGAAATTGTGGGCCACCAGTGTGATTTGGAACATAAGGGGTGTTCCTATAGCATCTTAGATCTTCTGGTATTGCTTCTATTCTCCAAAAACATAACTTCTAAGAATATCAAGTCAATAAGATATTGGATAGTTTCAGGAAAAAAATATCAAAAGATCTATGTATCTGGACTATCAGTGTACTATTTGTTAACATAAATGTCTTTTTATGTACAAATTTATTTTTCAGTGTTTTGTGAATGAGAAATGATGAGTAGTAGAGAATCAGACTTCATGAACATTTTTTTTATCACATTCTGACCAACTTTATATCCATCTTTCACGTTTTCTTGCTTATCTGCAGGTTATTATTTCTGTGTTTATCTTCTCAATCATGTCATTTAAAGATATAAATTGGGGTTATTTTGACTTCGGGAAAATATTTAGTATAGGGCTAAATAGACATGATTCTTATACATAGGGATATTATATTTAGAACAAAACTTAAACACTTTAAGGAAAGGAAGAGATTTCCATTCCCACAATTTTATAACTCATAAAAAATATTATATTACATTTATTTACTATTTCTCTCTCTCTCTCTCTCTCTCTCTCTCTCTCTGTGTTTGTGTGTGTGTGTGTGTGTGTGTGAGAAAGAGAGAGAGAGAGAGAGAGAGAGAGAGAGAGAGAGAGAGAGAGAGCAAGAACACATGTATGTAGATGTCAGAGGAACAAGTTATAGGAATCAGTTCTCTCCTTCCATAATGTGGGGCTCAGGGACCAAGATCAGGTAGAATGTTGGGTGACAAGTGCCTTAACACACTGAGCTATCTTAATGACCTCATTTTGATAACATTAATAAAACCATACAGAGGAAATGCACGATTTTGAGGAAAGGATTTTTTCTATCACTTTTCTTAGTTCTTTTTTTTTTTTTAAATTTTTATTCACAATCTTTTTTTAAATTATTATTATTTTTCCTACTTTATTTACATTTCAAATGTTTCCCCCTTTCCAGATCTCCCCTTTGGAACCTCCCCATTTCCTCCCCCATCCCCTGCCTCTATGGGGGTATTCCCCCACCCACCCACCCACTCTCGTCCTCCCTCCTTGGCATTCTCCTCTACTGGGGGATCTAACACTCTCAGGCCCAAGGGCCTCTCCTCCCCCTGATGGATAACAAGACCCTCCTCTGTTGCAATTTCTGTATGTTATAAAATAGAACATAGTTCAGAGTTCACGATCTGAAGTGGTATAAAGTAGGATATGCAGGATAGTTGAAACAGAGTAAATAGTTATGAGTCAGGGATTTAGGCATGACATGATGGGTATTCAAGTGTAGGGTACTGAAGAGAGTTCTCCATCAAAATAATTCAAACTTGCTTTGGCTTCCCAAGAGCATGTTCATGATTTATTGTGAAATGTGAAATGTCTACCTTGTCTTATCTTGATCTTTCCACATTACTTATTCTCTTAATAGGTTTCTCTGGAAATCTATTGACTGAAAATCTACTGATGTGGGAATATAGCTACTAATTGACTTAATGCAAATGCTTTGGGCAATAATACAATTTCCAGTGCAGTAGTATGTTTATTTTCTCTCTTCATTTAAGACCAATTAGATGATCAATACAGGGTGGGAAATGACATTCTTGTAAAAGAGAGCTTGAAAAGTTAATATATTGATATTATATGCCTCAGCAGGAGAATGAACTGGGTATTGGCATGTCATTTAAAACACCTGCATTCTTATAGCCTGCCTATGGTATTCCTTCCTCCATAGGGGCTGCCTTATCTGGCCTTAGAGGGAGAGGATACACTTAATCCAGAAGACACTTGGTATGCCAGGGTAAACAGATACCCAGGGCTCCTTCACCCTCTCAGAGGAGAAGAGAGGGGGATAGGGAGAAGGATTGTAGGTGGGGATGACTGGGAAGAGTTCCTGCCACATTTGAGATGTACATAAATAAATAAATATAAAAAGAAAAGAAGCAAAACAAACAAAAAATGACCATTTTGCAAAGAGACTACATACTCCTAAAACGGGGGAAGGAGAAACATTTCTGGTTCTATTTCTACTTCTATGACCATATCACCAGGTTAAAGAAAAGAAGATAGACTAGACTGGACTACTAGACTACATTAGACTACACTAGACTAGACTAGAATACCTGACTTAGACTTCAAACCTGATCGCTAAGAGAAAGTGAGGTAACTTAGAAGAGGATCAAGAGTTAATCCACCAAATGTACAAAACAAACAACAGAATGAGAAGGGAGATATCAAATTAATTGCAGAAAAAAAAGCTTGATGTTACACGTTAAAACAGAAGAAAAACTAGCTCCTGGAAGAGGAAATATAAATTGTCTTCAATGGAGTGTCACTGGTTATATCAGCCATTATGAGAGAAGTTGGAGGAGGGAAAGGAATATGATCAAAATATAGAGAAACATTTAAAAAATCAAAGATAAAAGACAAGAACAAAGAAAACAGCATTTCATTGGCTCTTGAAACATGGAATTCACATGGTCATTAATACACTGCAGTATATGGAAAAATTGTTTACCTACTATGTCCACAGTGTTCTTTATACATCACACTCATCCCACACTGAGTGTTAGGCAGTGTGACTCTCATCTATACTTTCTTACTGACATCAGACCATCATGGGTGAGAAAAGCCTGGTGTTGATGACCATATTGATATAGACTTGAATCTTTTCCTTCCTCCCTTCTTCCCTTCCTCCCTTTCTTTCTTCCTTCCTTTCTTTTTTATTTATTCTATTTGAGACAGAGCTTTATCTTGTCACCTTGGCTGATGTGGAAGTTTCTGTGTAGTTCATGCTGGCCTCAAATTCACAAAGATCCACCTGCCTCTGCCTCCTGAGTTAAGAATTTTGACAGGTGAACCCATAGCCAGCTCTTGAATCTGAGCCTTTATTACATTTTTCTGTAACCATGAACATTTTGACTAATCATCCTAATCCCCAGAGCTTTCCTTTCCTTAAAAGAGTGAGTACGAAGATTGAAAAAAAAGTGCATAACGCATGTTACCACATACCATGGTATTAAATGAGAGCTCATTATGTATTAATTGCTTTCCAGTTTTTCTCCTGAGAGCAATGAATGATTCAGAGTTTGTAATTCAGATGAGAAAAAAAACTCCTCAGTATTGTATAAAGGGCATTATTGCTTATACATTCATTTGTCCCTTTGTTATCACTGAGTATGTTACTAGAATTATGTAGTTTAAACATGGTGTATGCGATTTGAGTTTAAGTAAAAACAATATTATAACTAATGTTGCTTCCAATTCAATTACCTGACCTTCAACTTGGTTGGAAGCAATATTATTTCTTATAATTATGGAAGTCAAAAAGTAATAATCCTCATTCTATGATAATTACCAAATAATTAGATCAACAATTAAATTGGATGCTTAGCCATATTTGTTGCTAAAGACATGTAATGGAAGTATCTGAGATAGAAAGAGGGAGGAAGCTGACTTAAAGCCAAAGATTCCAATGCTCGTGATATATTAAGGAATTGCCTTTAGGAATAAAACAAGCAGCATAGAAATGGGAAAGAGGCAGCGAGTTTCACATTTAGGTGAAATAGCAGATTCAGTGATTGTTTATAGGTAAGCTCTGGCAGAAAAATTTTACCTCTGAGTTTGGTTTTTGTTAAGGGATAGATAGGTACTGCCACTTACTAAACATAAAGGGGTCAGTATTAGACTACTGTCTGCTACAAGGAGCAAAAATCACCAGGAACTTCTGATTCTCAGGACGAGGGGTCTTCAGTGTCCATGGTCAGTTTTCAGAAAAGAAGCTGTGATTACAAAGCACACAGAGTTATAGAACAGCAAACAGCACAGGAAAAAGAGATGCAACGCATCATGGCATTAAACTAATTGTATCCAGTTTACTTTTCATGATTCCTAGCATTTTATATTTCAGAAATACTCAAGGCGTTACAGAGCATTATTATTAAGTAAGGAAAGTTGATTTTGAATTAGATAGGACCAAATATTAAAGGAATTAGATGAATTGAGTGTTGTGTAGCATGAAAAGTTGATTTTATTGTGCTTTAAGGATTTCAGATAGCAGTTTAAAGATATGAACAACTATTGCTCTGGTTCTCACTATTATCAAAAAGTATAGCCTATGGAAAGCTATATATTAGTGGTTTATGATCCTTACTATCTTATCAAAAATTAAAAGTCCAATTTTAGTTATGAGGAAATGTTTACAAATTCTACATTTAAGCTAGAATCCTGATGCAAATCTGAAATCCTCACTGCTTTCTATAAGAACAAATTTTCTACTGAACAGTGCTAATTGAATTCATTATATAGTGGAATGTCATTGCTATTTGTAATCCATTGCTGTGTAATAAATATATTGTTCCAACCCTAAAAGAATTGTAATCATTTATCATTTATAATCCTCAAATTTTCTGTGGGTTGGGGACTCAGCTTTGTGTCTTGCATGAGATTGCCAGGGATGTGTTAGCTAATTATATGTTATGTGTTATATAATATTATATTATTATATATATTTATTTATATATATTTATTTATATAAATAATATAATATTATATAATTATGTGTTAGTTAATGTGTTAGTTAATAATAATGTTAGTTATTGCCAGTGCAATAGATCACTGATGTCATTGTTAGAATAGTGTTGGTTTTTGGACGGAAACTTAAGTTTCTTGTTACGTAATCCTCATCACAGAACTTCTTGAAGATCCTCACAAAACAAAAATTGATTTCTTCCAGAAAGAATGGTTCAACAGTGAGCTAGTTAGAAACCACAATGCACTAGATGACTTTGCCTTGAAATACACATTGTGTCATGTTCAAAAATATCATGTTATTATATGATAATCTCTACTCAGTCACTGAGCAGACTATATAGAAACATGAAAAACAGGAGTTAAGGTGCAATGGACCCTATCTTGTATTTTTATTTATATCACTAATGCCTTTCTTTTGTATCCAAGTGTTAACAGTTCTCCTCTCTCCCCTCCAAGAATTTGTTAACTACTTTGATTTTGTTACCTATGAAAATTTTAATTAAAAGTGGCTAGGTACAATTCAGCATCCCATTAGTAAGAAAAGTGGATGTTACTGAATTTAGAAGGAAGATCAACAAGAGGATTTATATCATCGAACTCTCAATAGCCACAAAATTAAAATTCCCTTTACTTATGCCTGCTCTCCTTTTCTAAATCTCTCTCTTCTGCTTCCAGCTGTCTCAATTTTCTTTATCTGTTTCCCACATAGCTTCTAAAATCTTTTTTGTTGTGCCAAATATCCAGCACTACTCATGAGTTTAAAAACATGTTCTCAGCAGAACAAAATCCTAACAGCTATTCTCATTTTCTTTAGAATGTAAGGAACACTCTGCCCTATCATGAAAGATTTTGGGGATGGGTGAGTCAAGTAGCTTACTGCTATTTATTCAACAAAAGTTTTTCTTCAATGATGGAAGAAAGGAGAACAATATGCTCTTCTGTGTATATAACATTTATTCCTCATTTTTTTCCTTATATCATGCTCTGCTAGTTTCTATATCCAGGGAGAACACTTAATCCTCACATTTTGTGACAAATGATAGCTATTCATATTTGATGTTATGGCTCTCAAGGTTTTGCCATTGTGTTTCTCACAGCCATTGTTACTGAGCTCTTACCATCTAGTCAACATCCTATTTTATTTAGAAATAGTATTATGGTCTGTCCTTCATTTCATCTGATTCTAGAAGTCACATGAAAATTTTGATGCTCAGGAATCCAAGCCAGGCTAAGTGGACGAATATAACTTATGGCTTGTAGCTTGTTCATGCTCCCTAATGTTTACCCCATTCAGTGCCCCATACTTAGCAGAAATGGTTCATATGTGTGTTAATTGGCTCTAATTGGCTGAGGTTCCTGGGATGAGAGAAACTGTGAAAACAGGCTTGTCTGCCTGCATATTTCCTATTAATGAGTTCCATTTTCCTTTGATGCTCATGAATTTCTTAAACCCAAAATAAGGAAAAAAACTGTTTCAAATTCTAAGGGTGACCATCATTGTAATTTTGCTCCATTTAAGCCATAAAATAATTTTGTGGGCACTAAACAATCACTAGTAATATCTTTGGCCCGTAATTGCTCTCAATATTGTTTGGAAGAGAACAGAATTTGTGGATACTGAGCATTGACAGCAGTTTTGATAAGCTAAGTTTAATTAAGGATACTTTATGTTTGTTCTTTTTCACACTCATCCATAAAATATGAGATATATTGATTATGTAGTAATTGAAGGCTGGAAACAGGAATCTAAGAAAAATGGCAAAGAATTTGGTTTTATGGCTAATACAATTTCTTGTGGAAAATATGAGGAAAGGGAAGGTGGTGAAAACGGGAGAGTTAATTAAGAGAAAATTACAGAGCTAAATCTGAAAGCGATGTTTGAAAAACAATGAAAGGAAACCCTTTAGGTTCTTCTGATTGAAGTTCTGATTATAGCGTCCCTTGAGTAGTAAAAACAGTTTGTGTTAGAGACAGGGAGGAGGTATAGATAAGCTATAGAGATATATCTTGAAACTATTGCTTTAGGGAAAATCAAGCTCCCTTGCCATATAGGTGAATAAATGAAAGAGAAAAGGGAACGTTGGTAATAAAAATCTCAAACTATAGAAATGAGAGTTGTGATTATGAATATATCACTATAACATAATGTCCTTTTTAATTTTCATTGGTTCACTGTTTGTTAGTTTAATAGATGTATATGAAACATTCTGGTAACACTCATTGCCCTTTTCCCTTAGCTCCTACTGTTTTCAACAGGTCTCTCCTCAAGTCCTCATCTCACCTTCACATGTGAAGCTATTGTTTTCTTTGTAATTTTTAAACCTAAGCATCATGAGCTGTGCTTAGAAAACATAATGTTTATGTTACTTTGTTGACACACTAATTCCTTTTCTAATTTGATGGTGTTTGTATGACATACTCTGAAAAATTCATTTAACTGTAGATCTCTGTAATTTTTGTAAAAATGTAGACTCTTTTAAAATGGCCCTGGCAAAGTTATATAATCCTCTTAATGCTTTGTATTTGAAATTGTTATCAAAATAATTATTGTAGGGATTTTAATTAGAGGCAACTAAGATAAATAAGAATTCTAAATATTACTTCCAGACATTTTATTATACATGTATCATGTAAACTCATATATTGTTACATTTTAATTAAGATGATAACATAATTATATCTCCAAACTCACGTTTTCTAACGTAATTTCCATTATAGATTTGTTCAGTGCCAAAATATATTTTTTACCTTTGTAAAGAGCAGAGCAATGTGGCAGTACTGAATATACATGTGTTTGCTAAAAGCGACAAATTGGTGATTTTCTCCTCTGTGGGACAGAAACACGTCATATAGATATAAAGAGAAAATCCTACAAGTAATACTTTTAGAGCACTTCTTAGTAGCAATTTCAATTTGTCACTAGCTCTCCATGTATTCCCAACTGTTACTCTTTTCATTCCATAATTTTTATTCTCAGATCATTCCATTTCATATCCCAAAGATAACATTTGCTCAACCATTTAAAAAAAAAAAATTAGCTGCCTTTACATGTCTCTTGCAAATTTATCCCCCAGTTCTTGTTTCCCTTAGTTTCCCAGTAGTTTTGAAAACTATCCAAGTTGGCTGAATTCTAAGCTGAATGACTGTGACATCTCCATAGCAGCATAGTTCCAAATGCCTGTTTGCTAGTTCCAGTTGACAGCTAATCAACCCGCTAATTTAACACGACTAACATGGAATTCTTGCTTTTCTCTCTACTCTCATGTTTGATGAATCTTTTATGGATTCTATAGTTAGCCCATTGTTCTATTGAAACATGGGTGCTCAATTTAAACCTAATATATTTAATGAGTAAAAGTGAATACAAATCTATTATTATTAACAATTTCATGAAATCAAGTTAGTGCTGCCACATAGGTGTGTGACCATCAACTGGGACATGAGAAATATACCATTGACCACAGCTCCAAAATTGAGTGACCTTCACCCAGAAGCCATCAAATGGTCATCACTCTTGATTCTTCTTTGCTCATTTACATTAGTCCATTCAAAATGTATGCAAGTTTCCAGAAAGCCTTGACTAAAATACCTAACCTTTTAAGCATTTGAAAAATTCTCTTGTCTGCCTTTCAATCTCTTCTGTATAATTCATTGGCTATGCAAATTTAAGCTTCTGAATCTACTATAAGAATGGAATCTCAAAATGAGAAATATAGATTCTTATTTCATTTCAAGGCATGGACGATATGGATGAAATGTTTTAGTGTGGATCTGTCCAAGGAGAGATTGTTTGAAAGTAAGCAGGTTTTATTGTGTGAATTTGTTTGTTGGATATATTTGGGTGAGTGGCTTTGGAGTGATTGGTAGAGAAAATATGACTCTGAGTCTTTTTATTATTACTAACATTTCTCTCTCTCTCTCTCTGCATGTGTGCGCAAGCAGGTATAAGAATGTGGGTTTGCATGGGTTATGGTGCATGTGTGAAAGGAGTTGGTTCTTCCCTCTCCCCAATGTGGATCCTGGTGATGAAATTCAGGTGGTTAGGCTGGGCTGTATCTGTAGACACATTTCCCTCCTGATGTGATCTCTTTCTTTCCATTCTTTCTTGTTTCTTTCCTTGTTCCTCTCGCTTTCTCTCATCTCCTCTTCTCTCTCTCTCTCTTTCTTTCTTTCTTCTTTCTTTCATAAGACCAGGTTTTCTTGCTGCATCCTTGCATGTTCTAGAACTTGATCTGTAGAATAGGCTGGACTCTAACACAGGGACCCATCTGCCTCTGCCTCCTGACTGTTGAGCCTAAAGATGTGTATTAGCATGTTCAGCTCCCAGCAGTGATTGTTGACAAGTATGTTTCTATGTTTGGTTATTAGTAATCATTTAGAGAAAAGTATTTTATCATGTACCTAAGCTAGGTTTGGAACATATATCATTTAGCATACTTCTTATTCCACAGAGAAAGGGAATTACATTTCTTAAATATTTAAACTTAAAAGGACTCCTCATACATTTCCTTATAATCACTGGATACTCATCTGCTGCTAAGAGTAAAATCCAAACTCAGAAGATTCTAGATCATCTATCTGCTATTCCCTTATTCACTTCAATTCTTTCTAATCTCTTTTTTACTATTCTTATTACATTTTTATTTATGAACTTTACATCTGGCTCACTGCTCTCCTCCTAGACAAACCCTTCCACAATCCCTCCCCTATCCTCTCTCCCATTCTCCCCTGAGTGGGTAGGACCCCCCTGGTTATCCCTCACCCTGGCACACCAAGTCTCCTTGATGCTTAGGATATATGCTTTCTCTGTGTAGTCCAACTTAAACATGACTTTCCCCTACTTCAATAAGTCAGACTCTGTCCTGTACTTGTTGGTTGCCTGTCTGGAATGTTACCATTATTGTTTCCCATCAATCGGTTCTGTCAAAAATATTGCTTCTCAGAGAATGCTTCCAAGAATACTCATTAATATCAGCTTGTGTCTCTAACATCACTTTGTTCTGGAATTCATGGCCCTCACTTCTATTGCTATACATCCCAGGTTCAGCTCCTTGTCCTCCTTCTTATTAGCTCTCCGACCTTTTTCATGTTATTCTGACATTCTATGCCCCACCTCTCTAACCCATTAAAATACGGTAGTGAAAATACATTTAATAAAGTTGTAATAATCCATAAGTGAAATGAGCTTTGTAGAAACCTAATTCTCTGCAAAAGCTCTTGGTAAAGTAATTAGGGCAAGAGAAACCAGTGACTCATCAGAACTTTGGTTGCCTTTCTGAAGGGAGAAGCCTGGGTAAGAATCAATTGATATTTGTAAGTTTCATTTAAGTAAATGGGTTTTAAATATAGGAAACATTAGCCTACATGCACCATAACCTATGTATTAGCCCAAGCACTACTAAAATGAGGGTGGACTTTAATATGGCTGGGTAAGTAAGTGTCAATAAAATTGAACATTCTGTGGTTGGTAAAACCTCAAAAAAAAAAAAAAAATTGGATACCGAGAGAGAACTATTAAAAGTCCAATTCTTAAAACTACATTTGCTCCACTGAAAAGTTCATAGATCTTTGGGGAAGTCACTGTGAAAAATACTGAAATAATTCATGTTCCTAAGAGTCAATAAAAAGTAATAATATTAGAAGAAACTGCTGCATCATTACAGAGGGGTACAGATAGAAATCTTTGGATTTTGAAGTCCAAGATGAAAGCAGTTTGGGTTCTCAATGTAACACATACATAGAATAGTGGCTGGCACATGATAAGAGCTTTAAAAAGTGAATTTTATATTTTACTTATTATCTGCATATAAGCTATATGTTAAGCATTTTTCTAATTCACAAACACCTGTTACAAACAGTGGGTGGCCCAGCATAGGTATCAGTAAATTATCGCAAAATTGTTGAATATATTTACTTATACTATACTGCACTAAGTTGAAAACAATATTAGAGCAAATAATACATCTTTTTCATTTACTGCAGTATTCAAAGTCATGTATGGATCATACAGTAACTGACATACATTAAGCATAAAATGTATCCTTCTTTACTAAATTAATAAATTTCACTATCAAACAGCAAAGGATATAAATCTATGCTCAGTTCTCTACTAAATCTGCAGATATAAGAAAACAAGAATAGATAGAAGAATTATAAAACAAATCCCATTCTTAAATGAATTTGCAAAAGCATCTTTTATTTGCCTGATATAATTGCTGATTAAGCTCACCCTTTCTAGTTCTTTCTGAACTCTGACTGGATGGTTCACCTCAGCTGTTCTGGATCAAAACTCCTCTCCAAGATGACTGACTCAAATTGGCTTTTCTCAGCTTCTGACTGAATTGCTCTGCTTAGCCTCAAACTAACTCTGGTTATCTGCTCTAATCTTCTGGCTCCTTCTTATTCTCTTGCTTTAACTGCCTCTGCTGAGCTGACCTGAACTGCATAAACTATGTAATGAACTCTACTGCAGTACACTCATTACACTGAATCTCAACTGACTCAACTTCCAACTCGTTGAGGAATGGAACTGATTAACTCTCTCTCCCTGTGCTGCTCCTAAATAGCTTTTGTCCTGAGAGTTAGATGTATCCTATTTCTGACTCATTTTGTCAAATCTATCTCTGATTCATCATTCTGTCTGCCCCTCAATAAGACAACATTGTTTGTGATTAAACGTATGTACTAAAGAATTACAGGCAGAGGGATTAAAGGCATGGTCTAAGGATGTTTCTGCATTATAGTTGGATGGCACAGACCTAGAACATCTCTGAATATGATCAGAACAGCCATGTTGTTGGGTTAAAATTCCTTTACATAAATTGAAGATACACATCTTTTAAAAGTATAGTTTTTCCCACAAATAATCTCAGATCTTTTATTCTGAAAATGTGTTTAGTGAATAGCTAATTGGTGACTCAAGTATATACTTAACTTGATCATGGAAAATTATTTTCTTCTTTTAGTGTGGGGCAGTTATTTGTGTCTCAGGAATCACTCGAATTATTTGTGATGAAGTTTGGGAAATGATGCATTCAGTTTTACCCCGCAAAGTCACTCACCATCATAGGAAGTCACATAGAGAAAGCACAGATAAAGATAGTACCACTGTATTCAGAATTGGCTATTCTAAAGCTTGTACATAAATGTGCTGGTTCTACCACCAATCACTTGGATGTGAGGAGTGTCAGATGCGGTTTCTCCCTACCTGGTGAACAGTTTCTAATACAGTAATATGTGTATCTGACATAAAAGAAAGGTTTTCTAGAATACATCTAAGCTGTAATTGTTTATCTATTTGACTATGACATTTTATTTCAACTTAGATTGTTACCTAAAGCTTTGTGCTGTGTTAATGCCAAATCTGAACCAAAATACACGAAGGGTATTATGCCTTGGAACCTGTTGTCTTCACTTAACATTCAAGCATTAGCCCTTTCATTTTATCTTCATGTTACTTCTATACTTCAGGAGGGATTTCAGTGTCATGAATGAGTTATCAACATTAATGTTGGTTGAGTCCATGTCTGCCTAAAACCTGGGCCAGAAAATGAGTAATTGTTATTAGAGGCACAAAGTCCATAGCAATCCTGTTCTGATTTGCTATATTTTTATAATTTTATTGGGAGAGGAAAAACTCCAACTAAAATGTACGTTTAATTGTTTTATGTGGATCTTTTTTCTACAAGGAAGTGATGAAGATAATATACCAGTAATGTAAAGAAAAATATGATATAACAAAGTAGTTAGAAAATGACAAAACCAAAATAAAATCAAGTCTACCCCATGTTTTTGTAGCAACTGCAAGCTAAGACAGTTCTGCTATTTTAAATGCTTTAAAAGAGACTTAAAAACAGAACTACTTCATGCATGATAAGTATACAAGATTCAAGTATCATTATCCACAAATAAGGTATTACTGGAATAAAAAGACACCTACTTATTTGTGGATTATCTGGCTGAATTTTATTGTTTGCTGAGGTTCAACAGCAAGTATTTTCCCATAGTGTTTACTATCTGGCCCTTTATAGGAAAAAATATGCTGACCCATAACCTAGAAGATCATACAGATCTCTTTCCATCAACAACATCTGTTCATCATTGTTGTATCATATTTTATAGCTGCATAAGGTTCTGCTGCAAAGACCTGGAAAGATGGTTTAGTAGTTAAGAGCACACAGTGCTCTTTCATACGATCCTAGTTTAATATCTAGTATCTAAGTCAACTAAGTCAAGTGGCTCACTAACACTTTAACTCCAGCTCCAGGAGATCAGACTCATCTGTACTCCATGGCACAAGCAATTATGTACACATTACCCACCCCCAGACCCACCCCATACATATAATTAAAATTAATAAAATAACTTTGAAAAAGATTACAGTCAAAGTACATTCAACTAATTTAGGACTTTATCTACTATGGCATAAAAAATCCATGTAATTTTGCTTACCAAAATTATTCACAGTTGAGAACATACACTTTTGAAATAATCCATATCTTTCATCATGGATGCCATTTGCTATTTTACATTTTATCATACACAACATCTCTTTTTATGTTATATTTTTATGGAATAACAGAAAGTATCATGGCTTTACTGTAATGTAAACATTTTAGCATGATAAAGTAATGGATTTTAAGGATAATTAAGACACCTTCTAATCTTTCCTTCTCCTTTTGGACAGGACTGGCAATTTAATTGTCTTGGAAAATTTTTGGTTTACTGTACTCTTCAGAATTCTCAAAAGGAGTGCAGATTTTGTAGTGTATTAACTTTGGAATGATTTGTAACTTGGGTGCTTATTTCTGACTAACAGTATATTTACTGTTGTTCCATTTTAAGGCTTATTGATGGGGCAGTGACTCATGTTCCTAAAATCTTTGTAATTCTGTCTGTGGGTCTTAAATCCTGTTAACAAAACCTTTCAGATAAGACAATGATGAAGTGACAGAATGTACATATTCTATTCTACCCTGCATGTTGTGGAACACTTGTTCATAAGAAGAGGATTCTTTTCTTGTGAATTTTACACAAAACAGTTCTGAGAAATGTTCTGCCTAATTCCCTCTGTGAGCATCTTTGTTTTTAGACAGGAGGGTGCATCTAAATAAATACTTTATATTGGAAAGCAATCAAGTTTCTCTGTGCATGCACTTCCTTGTATGATCGATAATAAATTAGCATTTTATTTATACTGTATAATACAGTTCTTTTCAGAAGTCTGATTGGAAATCCAACTACTGTTGTGCTCTCCAAAGTGGTTTTTGATGCAGTGCTAATTATGCTTTACCTTAAGAGCAGTGCTAAGGGGAGGGGTGGACTGCAATCATCTTACCAGAGAAAGAAGATCTAGTTGATGAATCCTTAATGTTAGCTTCACACTATATTAAAGGTGGCAAGGAAATGTGAAAGCATATTTTTGACCAAAGAAATTATACCATTTACATATCATTAACATTGTTTGGCCTTTGTAAAATAGCTGTATAACCATGCAATTTTTTTTCATAGAGGGAAAAATAACTCAGAAAAAAATGTATATGAATTGACAACAATGGCTGGATGACTGTATTTTTAAGAAATCTAGCTTGAATGAGTTTTTGTTCCAGACAGAATGGCAATGTAATAAATTAGTCCTGGGAAAAGCTGTATGTCATATTCAGCAAAGGAGGACAATAAGTGCAAGTAAAGGCAGTCTTTTTCACTCATGCCAAACAAATCTTGTCACATAAGCCTTTGTATGTTTAGTTTAGCTAAGTTTATGGAGGCTTCATCCAGGTACTTTTCAGTTTTACACAATATCAATTTTAATACAGAGTAAAAGATGAGAGAGTAGATTAACTCTATCTTTCATATACATAAATCATCTTTGTCTCAAACATTTCTCTCCAACCTCCATTTTTATCAAAATCATTTTAGTTTATATACCAAATATTAATGGATGAACTGATATATGCATAATTGAGTAATTTCTCTGACATTGCTAGGCGAACATGGAGCTCTCTCCATGATGAGGACCTTAGTGAGGATGTGACATCTAAGGAGGGTTAAGATAGCAATGTGTTAAACCTGAATCCAAATTAGCATGCTTCTACTATCACAAAGATTTGTAGGAATCTCACTTTGATAATCATAGCATAAAATTCAAAATTTCAAATCAGGCAATTAGACGCACCTACTAAAGTCATTTTACAACCAGGTATTTTATCAAATATTACAGATAACAGCACTTGCATTTCATTACACAATGAACAATTTATTTTATATTCATTATCATATTGAAGATTACTGCCATGGTGTAATAAACATTTGTTATATTCTAAAATGAATCATCTTAAGGGTTAAGGAAAATAACTGGGAATTACAGAGGTTTATGTATTGGCATAAACTTGCCAGACTTGGCAATGCCCAAGGTCATTGCCGGTACAGGGTATGGTACTACTTACTAGTTTCTGCTTCAGGAAGTTAAAAATGAGAATTTCCTCTCTTCTGATATCTTTCCTCTTGAATTCCATCCCTCAATCTTCATTTTTTATAGAGTGATCTTTTAAACCGTTTCAGCAGTCTATTTGGTGTGCTTCCTCAGTAAAATAAACTCTTTAAAAAGTAATAATAGTTGTTATGGAAGATTAAATTTTGCATACAACACTGTACACAATTCTTTTCATTTATTGACTTATTTATTTTTAGCAATAAATCTACAATGTAGGAGTTACTGTGTTCACTTACAAAGTACTTTACACAATAGAAATATCATCAGTGATTTTTATTATAGTCATATAAAGAATATGGAACAGATTGTGCCTCTGCCTCTCTCTCTTCCCTCTCTCGCTCTATACACACACACACACACACACACACACACACACACACACACACATATATATATATATAATTTTAAAGTTTTGATTAATATAAAATTACACACTTGGAATACAAATGTGTTTAGAGGAAGTAAACAATCCAGCATAGAACTTGATTAATTGTTTTAGACATTATGCCAGTTATTTATTATCATGACAATCTGCCTGTTCCATATATGGATAGAAAATGTCACAGTAAGGGGAAGAACTTATTAATATGTCTTTAACAACTGATATACATTAGGCTAAGTACTTGATGCTTGTCAATGAAGAAAACATAGGAAGCCCCATAATACTGACAGAATCCTTAAATTTAGGGATAAATAGGGAGAAGTATGCTTTAAAATAAAACTATTTAAATGGATCTTTCATCTAGACAAAATAAAGTTCTTTTTTTTCTTGTGACCTGCGAAAAAAGTAGGAGTAGAGATGGAAAATAAGGTCTTTTGGTGACTAAATTTAGTTTTGTTTAAAACGCTGAAATTTCTTCAAAGAAATTAAACTCTTGACCTTGGTTTGCATGAAATGAAGCCAGACAAATTAACCTGACATGCATGTTTATATAAGAAATCCTTGAAAAGGAGGAATTGATGAAACCAGTGAACCATAATTCCTGTGAGAAAATTCAAGTGGTAAAAGTGAGTACCATATAATGTGCTATCAACATCAGAAAAAAAAAACAACAAAACAAAAACAAAAACAAAAACAAAAAAACCAAACCCATGAAATGGTGAAAAAGTGGCCTAGAATAATATAATTTACAAACCATGGAACTATGTTTTGATTTTTTTCATTACATCTCTTACTCTGAACTTCAGAAAAAAAAATTTCCTTTGATGCTCCATGGGTGGGGACGCACTACTCCCAATCAACCAGACAAGATACTTCTTAGGAATAATGTGTGCATCACAGGAAATGCATCTCAGTTAATTACAACAAGTACTGTGAGTAGAATTTGATTAAAGAAAAATTTCTGATGGAAAGGGGCAAGTTGTCAACAAGCTAAAATGATAACTGCTTCATCTTTAACAAGTGTCAGTAAAGGTGTGAGTACACAGTAAGCGCTGAAACCTGTAACTAAAAAGATTCTTCCTTGGCAGCACAGGCAGATGTACGTTTTACATATTTGAGAAGGAATGGGAAAAATGAAAAGTCTCAGTGAATTTCACTTGAGTTATAACTCTATGTGAAAGAGAATGACTGCTTCTGAGATTTTCTTTCTCATACCTGAAACACAAAGTATATAGCAGGATAAAAGATCATGCTAGTTAGTAGGACTGTTGTTTCTAAATGACAAATATTTTATACCTTGTGGCTGAGAATTTTGCTGTGGCTTTTCCTGTCCCATCGTAGCATGCTGCAGTACGTAACTTAGACTTTATCAACCAGGGCTGGGGCTGTTTCCTGTCCTGTTCTTACTATCATCCTCTGCTGCCTCTAGGCTGTCTAGAGAGCCTACTGAATTTGCAGTTCAAGTGTGGGTTGGCATCTCTTTTTGAGTTATGGAGGATTGGGAACAGAAGTCATTCACACACACACACACACACACACACACACACACACACCACACTTTTTCCCCAACCTTATCAGTGCTTATTCCCACTCATTCAGTTATTGCCTACCTTGCCCATCTCTCAATTCCAGATCTACTCACTTTCTTGGCATACCTGCTCACTTGGCTCTCTATCTGGAGGCTGCACCTGCTTCTACCTCTCTCTCTCTATGTTTCATATTGGTCTCTAACTTGCTACACTGTTGCAGATGGCCTTGAACTTTCTTTCAATCTTTCTTTTTCTACCTCCTGAATGCTGGATTAATACCCATGCTTCACCATGCCCCAATTTATGTCACACTGGGATCAAAGCCAGGGTTTCATGCATGCTAGGTATGCAGTGTACTAACTGAGGTATGTCTTCAGCCCACATTCTTCTCATGTTTTTGGCAAATTATTTCATACTCTCCCTACTTATCTCTAGAAATCTTAATTAACTTCTTCCTGCAGTTTAAATCTCCTATAACTATAGTGCATCAAATATATTTTGCAGTTACCCTACTAGAGTATACATTTCACAGGGCATGTTTTACAGGAATATTTTGTTTCTTATTGTTACCTTAGCACATTGTATATAACTTTTCATTTAGTGAATATGAAAGACTTGGTAAAAAAACAAATAGTATGAGATATATAATATTTGTATATTTAAACCTATTTCATCACTAAAGATAGACATTATTATCAGTAGTTTACAGTTCAAACAACTTCTCACCATTTTTACACTGCAACAATGACAGGTACTGAAATTTCACATTTGCCATTGCTCCTTACATTTTGGCACCGGTAAGACTGTGATTATGGAATGTTATTATTCGGTGTTGCTCTTAAATTATTCTAGGAACTTTTAAATACAATGTCTGATACTAGTGAAGATAAAAAACAAAAATTGAGGGAACATGAAAGATATTCCTGGTTAAAAAGTTTAATATGCTGACTAAATTAGGTTCTAAGAGTATTTGATTAAAGACAGAATAAGTAGATGGACACTTCCATATTTGATATTCAGATTTCAAGGGATATTTTTCTTTAGCAATGTAGTCAAGTGCTTAACAACCTATGGGTTGTGTGACCCAAGTAAGAGCATCAGAAAAGTGAGAATACTCTTTTGATAATCAATGCAATTACAAATCTGAACCTTACAGTGCATTTCAAATGCCACTGATTGAGAACCAATAAGGTAGAGTTTGAGGCTACAGAACTTTATCTTTAGAAGAGATTACATTTTAGTGTAAGTTTTTTGGCATAGTCACTATCAGTGAAGCATTAACTATGAAATACTCAAATTTAAATTTGTTTATTATAAAAGTTTAGTTTATAAATAACAGACAGGGTATTGAGTAACTAAAACATGTACATCCCTAACTTAGATATTCCAAAAATGGTTAAATTTCCTAAGTATTTATTTCAAAAATGAAAAGATTTAAAAAGGAATTGTTCCATGTCTACACAGTTCTTAGGAATCAGATGAAAGGTGATCGTAACTATGAGAAAATGTCAAATGACAGTAGGTACTACCATCTTATATTGAAGAAAATATAGAAGTACATTATCTCAGGAATAGATAACACAGAATAAGTCAGCAAGGCCAATGAAAGAAGACAGTATTGCAAGTGTATTTTAAAAATAGTTTTGGCAAGGGAAGGTCGAAGAAAAAGCATAGTAAGCTATAATAATATATATAACCTAAATATGGGCCAGATCTAAATGTGTACTTTGGCCCCTTTCCATCCTAAGATATTCTGTATTACTAAATGGTGCTATGATTTATACTCATTTCTATGTCTAGACTGGTTCAGGCTCCCTGTTTTTTTCTGTAATATTTATTTTTATCATTTTTAAGTGTGTGTGTGTGTGTGTCTATACATGTATATTAGTCAGGGTTCTCTAGAGGAATAGGGCCAATTGGAGAGAGATTTAATATATATATACAATAAAATAATTTATTAAGTCATTTTATGTTAAAATAGTAACATAAATTGTCTCACTTTGAGGAGGTTGAGAATCCAGTAGTTTCTTTGTCCTTGAGACTGGATGCCTAAGCAGTCAGAGTAGTCTCACAGTGCATGTCTCACACTGGTGACAACCCAAGTGTCAAATAGTAAAGCTGAGAAATGCTGCTTCTGTCCTTAGTGAAGGAATCTTCAGCGGCAAATGGGTAAATCAATTCAACAGCAAAAGTGAAGGCTAGGTCAACAGGAGGGATGGCCAAGCAAGCAAGGAGTGTTAATAATCATCCTTCTGCCATGCCCTATTTTTATCTGGAAAGCCATGAGAAAGTGCTTCCCAAACTTGGGGTGAGTTGACCCATATCAATTAAGGCAGTCAGATCTACTCAGTTGAGTCTAAAATTTGGAAGTGGATATTAAAACTGACTGCTACTGTGTATGTGAGTACTCATGGAGGCCAGGTCCCTTAGAGCTGCAGTTACAGGCAGTTGTCAGCCACTCAATGTGGGTATTAAATGAATTTGGGACCTCTACATTAGCAGTAAGTGATTCAAACTGCTGAGTCATCTTTCCAGCTCAAGGATCCCTGCCTCTAAATCTGCTTCTTTCTTACAGGAAAATGAGTCATCTAGTTCTAAAATGAAGTATGTAATTACTCCATAAAATATAATCCAAGGAGGCAAGTTTGTCACTAAAATGAGATAAAATACTAGCATTTCTACTAATATTTGACCTAATTATTTATACCGTAATAGATATCTTTAAGATAAATAAGCAGTTGATCCAGGAAAATAAAATTCAGTTCAAAGTAGTTACTGTATCACTAGCTATTTGAAAACATCATTGATGTAATAGTCTAGCTAATAGTATAAAAGATCAAGCAAATTTGCATTGACAATTTTATACTGATGAATTTATTAAGTGGTTGTGGCCAAAGTTGAATCTAAATGTTTTTGAACAGTTAAAATTTCTTGCATTAAGTTAGTTTCTATGCATTGCTAGAAAAGCTTGATAATTTATACTAAATTAATATCTCCCAGTGAACATATTCTTTGAAATGTACTTGCTTTTATAATTATAATGCTCTATGTTTAAGCACAAAGTGATCTGTTTTTTAAAAGTTGGTGCCAACTAAAATATAGACTATATAATGTTCAATTTTTCTATCTTAAAACTCTAATAATTGAGAGGGCAAATATAATAAGAATGAGTTGGTGATAATCAAGAAAAACTAATTGTCACACAATAGTCATTGGATGTACTACAATAAAACATTTTGATGTTCAGACAGCAGTCTATTTTACAATGCTGTTATCTTTTAAGCCTGTGCCTTTTAAAATATGGTACATGTCTTCAAATATCTGTTCCATGTTCTAATCAAGTTGTGCTACACACTTGTCCCTGTCTAAAAGAAGCAGATGTCTGAATTACAGGGAAAGGAATAGTGCAAGATCTCTAAGCAGGAGAGACATTTTCTGCTTTTTCCCTCCCCCAGGAGACTGAGAATGGCTGCAGAGTAGGAAGGCCCCATTTGCTGTTAGATCAAGTGTTAACCATTTCCATGTAAGTTGATTGAAGAGATAGAAGAGTGGTTTTGCATATATCCTAGGTGTGAATAAGCTGTGAATTAGCAACCAATTCGGAAATATTTAATTATTTAAGATTTGGAACAGCTTTACCCTTCTGAATGCTTGCCTTCTGTACTTGTCCAATAATTCACAATGACTAAACTTAGAACTTCTTTTAAAAATACTTATTTATTTTTATTGGATATTTTATGTATTTACATTTTAAATGTTATCCACTTTCCCAGGTTCCCCTCCTGGACCCCTATCCCATCCCCCCTTCCCCTGCTTCTATGTGGGTGTTCCCCCTCCCACCTCGCATGGCCTTGGCATTCCCTTACACTGGGGAATTGAGCCTTCATAGGACCATGGGCCTCTCCTCCCCTTGAAGCCTAACAAGGCCATCCTCTGCTACATATCTAGCTGGGGTCATGGGTCCCTCCATATATACTCTTTGGTTGGTGGTTTAGTCCCTGGGAGCTCTGGTGGCCTGGTTGGTTGATATTATTGTTGGATTTGCAAACCCCTTCAGCTCCATCAGACCTTCCCCTAACTCCTCCATTGGGGACCCCGTGCTCAGTCCAATGGTTGGCTTCAAGCATCCATCTCTGTATTTGTCAGGCTTTGGCAGAGCCTCTCAGGAGATCTAAGGAAGACTTCAAGCAGGAGCCTGACTTCTTGTTTGTATTTTACAAAGTCTACTGCTGGCAATGTTAAAGATGATCAATTGGATGGATTGGAGGACACATACAGGGAAATTTGTTTCAAAACATTAGAAAAAAGTGAGGTAGCAGGTAAAGTGCAGAAGTGAATAAGAAAATGTGAGAACTATTTTGGGGAAATTACTTTTTTAGAGTCATTGAAATCTGGAAAGGGGCATGACCACAACTGGCATAGGAGAGTGGATATGACTCCCAGGGTTCCAGCTTAAACTCCTAAAAGAGGAGACAAAACGTAGTGATGTTTGAAGCTTACCTGCTTGGTTGCTAGATTGATTATTGGCTTTCTTTAATTAATATTCTGAGGACAAGTATATTCATAATCAGCAAGCAAAATTCTTAATACATTTAATATAAGCAGTGCTTATATACCATCTTTATCTTTTAGTCATACATCTGATAATAGAAGAGATGAAGAGGGTCAGCAGCAATGCAGAAGTACCTGCTATAGCCCTTTGTCTCAGTTTTGAATCACATTCACCCTATGCAGAAGATAATACTATCGCCATTTCACAATAGAAAAACCCCAGCTTACAGGATCCCCCTGACTTTGCATGAAGTACCTGACCCATTTTCTCAAAGTCAGAAAGTGGCAACATTTCAATTCAAACCTTGTTCTGTCTCCAAGGTCTTTGAACTGGATGTAAATGAAAATGAAAAGAAGTGAAAGAATGGATGAAAAGGGTAGGTAAATGACAGAAATTTTAAAAAGTAGGCTTGCCATTAGCAAGGACAGCACAGTCCAATGGAAGGGAGGGGAAAGGCTTATCCACAAGTAGTCCCTACCCTTAGCTAGGCAAGTTCTTCATGCTCACTAATGTCAGGGAGGAAGGTTTAAATAGGGTATGAGCGCTCCTGACAGAAATTGGTAGCTTGCAGGTGACCTCTATGCAGTCAGGAATTAAGTTTGTGTCAATTTAGAACTAAAGCATGCTTTCAGAATGGTACTTCCTAATGTGGGTTAATGTAGATCCTCACAAGGTTTCTGGCCTGAGTAGGTAACAGAGTGAGCTGTTAGAAGCTTCTATAGAAGTGCCACTGCATAATGCTACAATGGCTGGATCCAGCATTTTGAGTATAGGCTTGTTTCATTTTTCCCCAAGTAATTGGTATTACATTTACAAAAGGATGTATCTGTGCTGGATTGTGAACAGAGGCACAAAAACTGGACCTTCACTATCAATCTTTTGAAAAATTCTGCACACATCAAAAGGTTTGGGGGTGTGAGGAGAAACTCATAGGTGTCTTTGTTCCTTGAGTAACATGCACTTTCTTTTATAAATGTGGAGATTTAGATAACTGTCTTCATATGGCCATCTGTTGACCGCAAACACAAATGTAATTAAATGATTTCTGTTGTTCAGAGATAAACAATAGATAAACCCAGTTTTTGTAATTTTCAAAAATATCCTATTTATATAACATTAAAAAAAACATTAACAACTTGTTTTCTCCTCAAAAGACTGTAGCTATTAAACTCCTTAATTACTTCATTTTCACTCTCAGTGTAATATTAACACTTTAGCACTTCAAGTACAAAAATGATTAATGAGCCTGATAATTCATTCGCATACATATTACTTTGTTGCGTGACATAACCTGAAGCCTGTTCTCTGTTCTAGACTTAGACATACCTTTCAAGCAAAGTATCTTAATGTATATATAATGCATGATCTTTATGAAAATATACATAATTATAGTCACCTGTTTTTCTTTGTAGATGGAAAGACAGTAAATCAAATACATTCAAATGTTGCTAACTTTTAAAACAAAAGTATAAATCTATAAGGAATATCTTGATTTTTGTATTATATCTTTGATGGGAAATTCAATTGTGCCTTAAGTTCAATAGTCTCCTATCTAAAAATGTATCTTCTTAAAATATTTAAGTGTGAATGAAAACACATCTAATTTCTATATTATATCCAGGTGAGCAGTGTTGACTTGGCAAAAAGATCACATCAGACTGTATTGGGATTCAGAGATGAAGATTGTGTTTGAAGTGACTAAGAAAAAACAAAAAACAAAAACAAAACAAAACCCTATAGGGGACTATTTCTAACAACACTAGACTTGCATTGGTTATGTGATTCTTTTAGCTGTCCTGAATAAAACTTTTTCCTGATCTCCAAATTTAAACTTTTTCAGTTATTCAGTTATTTCTAAAGCTTTAACATCTAAAGTGTGATCAATTGTGCTGTTTTTCTGCTGTTGTTTTTGCTTTTGTCTATTCCTTCCTTTGATGTTCATGCTGTATTTAACCAAGTTCATCGACAAGGATGTATTATTCTTACATGATAACTCTCTTCTCTCCACATGCTTATCATCTAAAAGCTGAGTTCTATCCTGACTCAGTACCAAATCTGGAAGGTTAGATGAACTTTTGCTGAGAACTAGAGAATTGTGCTTCTCAGGTTTGTTGCCATGACAGCACATCATAGCCACTGAAAGGTGAAACAGGCAATTCCCAAGGGTCTTCCTTTGTACAAGAGAAAAGCAGAACTGTAGACCATTTTCTGGACTCTAAATCATGTCTCTCATCTGGTTTGTTCATGTAAGTAAATGGACACAGCATAAAGGTGTATTGTGTGAGGGAGATGTTTAGTTTTGGAACAAAGCATACATTTGTTCCATTGAACTTGACATGGTCAAATTAGTGCAATGAAAAATTTAAAACTATAAATAGACTCCACTAAGGCCCAAGTAATATGGCTTCACTGCCAAAATACAAACTATAAATATAATTATATGGTTATTCTTTGTTGACTGAGAACCTTTTGGACATTATAAGGAAAATCAGTGAATTATTATTTAAAAATCTGACTAGGATAAAATTGAGAGTCTATAGCTAGATTGTTACTTGATCAACATATGAAAATGCAGGATTCCAACATAAGGAAAATTTTAGTGTAAGTATGTCCTAAGTATTACATGGTATATGCTTATATTAAAAAAAAAATCTAGTTCTCTATCTGAATACCAATTACATCAAGGATCCGAAATTTTTATTTACTGAATATGGTAATGTTACTTACAAGTAACATTACAGGCTGCAGTGATAATTTGAAATAGTGTGTTTCCTGAGGTTAGTGACTAATGAGATTATTCCCATATCCCCAAATGTCACGGAAGTGGGAGGGAACGTGAAAAAAAGAAACTCAAGAGTGGGTGCCACTTCTGGAGCATATACACACTCTCCAGAACTTGCCTATGATGAATTTGCCTGTGAGGTCCTAAACTAGCCTGCTTCATGCCTACACCAGTCTACTCTGGCCTACACAATATCACACTGGCCCACACAGTAAGTATCACACTAGCCCACACAGGCCTACAGTCTCCTATAGTTTCTTGGTTAGGTTACTTCCCCAGCAGATGGTGCTGCTCTGTGGAGAAGCATTAGGGTAGTCTTGATAGGAGTCCCCATTCCCATTCTTGTTGTCTTTTGGCATGTGATACATTTGAAGTCAGATAGTGGCATTACACACTAACAAATGTTTATGTGGTGGTACTGCAGAATACTCAGTGCAAAGCGATGGCTCAGTGCTTCCTGTGTGGATTTAAAGCTTCTTAAAATGAGACTGATTTCCTCTGATTTATAGATTGGACTAATAAAAAATAATTTAACTTAGTGACATAGATTTTGGACTTAAATACCCACCCAAATAAAACTGCTTACATGCAAATGACAAAACAAAGTGCATTGTTTTTCCATGTGTACAATAAATTGAATCCTGGGTCCAACGCATAAGTGTTCAGTCTACTACTGAACTACATATTGAATAGTTTTAAAATAAAATATCCTTTGTGACTTAGAAATTCTATGTATTTTTCCCTGTATCTAGGTAGTATTAATATGAAAAAGAGTAGTGGTATGGATAAGTACACAATAAAACATATAAAATCCTTTAAATCAGCACAAAACCAGATGAGTCTGTGTCTTTTCTTAAAGTAACTCATAGAAAAAAAAATATATATAAAATGAATGCTTTCTCTCAGGCAAATGACATTTCCACATATTTTTGCTGTCAGTTGTTTTCTCTTGCTATATAAAAATTATTTCCCATTAGTTAATATGAACAAATAGATTTCTCAGGTTGTTTAGTTACTATAATTTCACAAGAATATGTAAATATAATTCAGTCATATATGTAGAATTACATTTTACTGATATGAGTTTTGTATGTAGCTGTGGTTTACTTCAGGTGCTGTATACTAACAATTTGCATCAAGAATTTCAGAGTTTTATTTTAGTATAGATATCATTAATAACTTCTAATGCCATGGGGAGTCAACTTTATTATTCCTTGTTCACAACTTATAACTCACTAAAATAGGCATTTTGCTGGGGTGTGGCTGCACATATATATAACCTCAACTCTCTGGAGGCAGATGTGAAGAATTATGAGTTAGAGTCCTATTTGTGTTATATGTGAGACATATAGACAGATGAAATGACTAATGAAACTAAACACATAAAATGGAAGCCATGAATGTTGGAGGATTGTATACATGTTTTTCATCTTTTATTGATGACATATTAATCACACCACTCCTTTAGTCTTTTAAAAAAAATCAAATCACATTAATACATGGGATTATTTTTTCATCCAATTTTACTGCCACTGGATTCAATACTTTCAGGAACTCAAAGAAATTATTTTTGTCTCTGTGAATTAATTGTACAAAGTATAATTTATGATGACATTTTCATAGACGCATATGAGATATTTTGACCATATCTATCTCTTTTATCTTTCTTTCTTTACTTATCAAATTTTGTATCCACACCTTTGGTTATGAATTGTGTATGTCTGTAGGTAATAAATATTGAATATCCTTGTCCTACATTGTGAATATATTTTTACTTGTACAATACTTAGAGTATCATATTTCTCCTACTTGGAGATCTTACAGAAAATGCTTTCTTAGGAAACTAAAAATTTTACTAAAATGCTGTTCTTTAGTTAGAAAGATGTTCAACTGTACTCTGGGTAAGGGGCAGTATAATGTCATCATGAGAGTGGTGATAAAACAGACACTGTCCTGAATTTATGTCCTACAAGTGAACTGGTTATTCAGTTTCTCAGGTCTTAATTTATGTTTGGATAAAATGTGGAAAATCATAATGTTCACTCTTTATTACAGTGGATAAAAAGATAACATGAAGAAACTTAAGTATTTGACACATATTTGAAATAAAGAAGCACTCATAAAAATTTCCCTCTTGTGATATTGAACTTGAGTTGGAAGAGGCAAGTCTGGTCTCAAAATGGAAGGCCATGGTCCAAAAGAACTAGAGAAACTAAGGAAGCTGCTTATTGGTGGTCTGAGCTTTGAAACTACAGTTAATAGCTTAAGAAAACATTTTTCACAAATGGGGCACACTTACAGACTGTCTAGTAATGAGAAATGCCCAAAAAATAAGTTCCGTGGGCTTTGATTTTATGACCTACTCTTGTGTTGAAGATAAGGATGCTGCAATGTGTGCTTGACCACACAAGGTTGATGGGTATGTGGTGGAACAAAACAGAGCTGTTTCTTGAGAGGGTTCTATAATGTTTGGAGTCCATTTAATGGTGAAGAAAATTTGTGTTGGTGGTATTAAAGAAGATATGGAAGAATATAATCTGAGAGAGTACTTTGAAAAGTATGGCAAGATTGAAATCATAGACGTTATGGAAGATAGGCAGAGTAGATTTGCTTTGTAACTTTTGATGAACATGACACAGTTGATAAAATTGTTGTTCAGAAATACCACACTATTAATGAACATAATTGTGAAGTGAAAAAGGCCCTTTCTAAACAAGAGATGCAGTCTGCTTGATCACAGAGAGTACATGGAGGTGGATCTGGCAATTTTATGGGTTGGGGAGGAAACTTTAGAGGTGGTGATGGCAACTCTGGTTGTGGGACAATCTTTGGTGGTGGAGGTGGTGGCAGCAAAGGAAGTCATGGAGGTGGTGATGGTGGATATAATGGATTTAAAGGTGATGGTGGCAACTATGGTGGTGGTCCTTGTTATAGGAGGCTATGGTAATAGTGGACCAGGATATAGAAACTAAGGTGGTGGATGTGGTGGTGGCGGAGGAGGATATGATGGTTACAATGAAGAAGGAAATTTGGGTGGAGGCACCTATGGTGGTGGCGGGAACTATAATGACTGGAAGTTATAGTGGACAGAAACAATCAAATTATGGATGCATGAAGGGGGGCAGTTTTTCATGGCAGAAGTTCAGGCAGCTCCTATGGTGGTGGCTATGAGTCTGGTGGTGAAAGTCCTGGATATGGTAGCAGAAGGTTTTAAAATAAAAGAGAAATTGCTACAGTTCTCAGCATGAGAGAGAACAATGAGTTGTCAAGAAAGCTGTATGACTTATCATGCTTGCCCTCTGAAAGACCCAACAAGCAACTGAAAGAGTCAGATGCAGATGTTTGCATCCAACCAATGGACAGAAGCTGATCTCCCCCCCCCCCCCGTGGTTGAATTAGGAAAAAGCTAGAAGAATCTGAGGAGGGCGACCCTGTAGGAGGACCAGCAGTCTCAATTACCCTGGACCCCTGAGATCTCTCAAACACTGGACCACCAACTAGGCAGTATACACCAGCTGATATGAGGCCCCCAACACATATACAGCAGAGGACCACCTGTCTGTGTTCAGTCAGAGGAGATGTACCTAACCCTCAAGAGACTAGAGGTCCCAGGGAGTTTAAAGCTCTGGTGGGGTAGAGGTGGGGGTACATCCCCATGGAGACAGGGTGGAGGAGGTATGGGATGTGGAACAGTTGGAGGTTGTACCAGAAGAATAAAATCTAGAATGTAAAAAATAAAAAAATAAATAAAATAGTAATTTAAAAGAAAGAAAAGAAAGTTGCAGGACAGTTTGAGACAGTCCTCTGAAATGAATTAGAGAAGCAGTAAAATTCGGCCACAGAAGAAATGATGATCTATAGTCAGAAAACTTACTGCAACTTAAATATGAGCCCTTCGTTTTCAGAATGGTCATAGCCACAGTTTGCAAAAAGTCAGCTATTGATTAGTGCAATGTAGTGTCAATTAGACATACATCCCCGAAGTCTTTTATCTGTTGTAGCTTTGTCTTTTTCTTTCCATTATATCAGGTATATTGCCCTGTAGATTGTAGTAGTGATACCAGAGGTCCCAGGGAGTGGGGAGGTCTGTTGGGGGAGGGTGGGGACATGCTCTTGGAGAGGGGAGGAGGAGGCATGGGATGAGAAACAGTCAGAGGGCAGACTGGGAGGGGGATAAAGACTGGACTGTGAGAAATGATTAAAGAATAAATAAATAAATAAATAAGGAAATTTTAACTTTTCAACATTTCTGTAATTTAGTTTTTCTACATTTTAGTACAGAAACTTTAGCAAAATGCAGTTTCGAAAGTATTTCTATGTGAGTTAACAAGTAAAGATCATTATTAATTACAATTTTGTATGAATTGTGCTAAAGTTAGCTGTAAAGAAACACCTACTGACATGCAATTTAAGGGGAATCTATTCTCCCTACTTCCAAAACCATGATAAATGGGCGCTGACATGCAAAGAGAATAGATATTTGTACGTTTTAGGATTGGGTAATAAAATTAGCATATTAGTGAATTTAATAGCATTAAGATTACCTTCGAAGGAAAAATATCTCAAAAGCTGCTGTTTAGTTTTTGTGCATTTTCTTTCAAAATGTAATTATCATTTTAATCTGTTAGATTTATTGAGTCCTAGCCATTTTAAGAACATCTTCACTCCACATTTACCTTGATCCCATTGAAACTGCTGCCAATAGTTTGGGGTATAGAGTGTTTATACTGCCCTCTACCTACCAAGGCTGGTAGACCTATGCCACCTCCCAGTTTAACAGTTTTTAATTTTTATACAGAACCACCAAGGCTGCTGTGCTGAGCAAACTGATGGGTACCTGGTTCATTTCTGCTTTTAAAATTTAAGGTCAAAGGCACACTGGTCTAGTCACTTTCCTTGATTAAGTTCCCCCTCCACACACACAACTTTTCAGAGCAAAGGAATAAAAGTCATTTTTGAACCCCTAAAAAATTTCCTCTTGTAATATTAAACAAAAATGGACTTTGAATAGCATATGTTATGTTGTAGATAAACATAGATAATGGAAAATGCTCAGTATTCTACAAGCAAGCCATCTCTCAAATTCTGTTTTATCCCAAGTGGTCTGTTAAGTTAATCTTAGTTAGAAACTTACTACAAAGAACAATAGAGAATGTGACAGGCTAAAGTTAGCCAGATAACGTATGATAATGGTGTAACTAGAGCAGCTGAGCTAAAACTATGGTCCTAAATGTTGCAAAGAACAGGAAAATGATAAACTGAGTGAATGTCAGTGGAGGAAATTAAAAGGACAGCTTGCAGACATCACTGAGGCTTTTGGCTAGAGAGTGTAATTTTAAGATGTTTGAACTAAAAGGACATTATGGAGCAGTAAGAAATACTTCTCAGGCACAGGAAGAGAACCAGTGCCTTATTTTCACAAACTTTCAGAATGTCACCATTATAAGCACTTTGGTGTTGGTGTTATTTCCAGACATGTCTCCAATTTTGATCATAAACATTTTCTAAGTGGAGAGACCAGCCATCCCATTATCAGTGGTGATTCTGAGAAAATAAGACTTTCTATACTGAAACAAGGAATGCTCTGTACAGGCTGGGATTAGCTGGTCATCTGACTCTTCAAAGCAAAGACAAGACTGTCTTAATGTTCAGAATCCTGCACAGTTTCTGGTACTTTGAACAGACTCAATAAAATATATTAGGTGACCCATGAAAGCCTTGGAATTTTTGGATGAGTGGTCAATTAGAATACTGTTGATTGCTTAAGCTTGAGAAACGAAAAAAAAAATATGAAATTGTTTGCTTAAAGCAAAGCTAGGAAGGAAAGTAGTCTCAACTCCATTTGTGGAAAACAAGGTTCTGTCTTTAATTTACACCTATAATTCTATCCTTAAATTTTGTTTGAATCCTCAAAGTTTTCACAGAAAGGTTTTCTTTTACACACCAGAGTCATGAAATCAGAGCAGAGGATGAAAGAATCTCAGCCACAAATCTGTCATTCTAATGTAAATGTGAGTCAATCACATAAACTCTTTAAACATTCTTAGCTTCAACTTAAAGCATGCCTATTGTAACACCTTTCTCATAAGAAACAACCATTTGTTAAACCTTTAAGGGCAATATATATTCTAATTTTTTTATTTACTAGTTATACCATGCTATATGTTGACTAATATACTTCAAAATATTTTATTCATGATGTGATACTGTGCATAAACTATGCAAGTTAAGTTTCCATGTACACATTTAAAGGGAAGTAATTGTAATTATTTATCACCCACATCTATACTCACAAATCCTATTAAATAGTAGTGACTTTGTGAAATTCAATTTGTATGAAGTTGAAATCTATGGCCTCTTAAAATGTGCCCACTGGCTCTAAATTCACGTGAAATTTAGGTCTTTATCTTCTGAAAATGCCCACACTTGTGAATTATAATGAGTGTTATTACTCAAGTCATTTACAATGTCTATTTTAAAAACATCAGCAAATAAAAGGACAAGTTAATCCTTGAAATCATAACAAACACATAATGTCAGGTCCCAACACATAGCTAATGAGAAAAAGAACTAACTAGTTATGCTTTTATATATAAACAGAATCAACATTGTAAAATCTGTTCTAATATGCTTGCCAGCTTGAAGAATGGAGCATATTTAATAATCAAACTAATGCATTCACTAATGTTTTTGTTTGTAGTTCTTCTGTCTGGAAGATAGATTTAGTTGGTCATCCAGTGTTCACATGGCACTTAACAATTATGGTGAAATTTATTTTAGCTTTTCTCCCAATTGACAACATTGTCTGCTGAGGAACTATGACGACAAAAACGTCTGGATTTCTAGTCCAGCTGGGCATCTTAGTAATAAGGATCATTCATCAGCAATGTCTGGGCTAAATTTATTAAACAGGAGGAGAATGTGCATGAACCAAGCACAGAAGCTTAACAAATCTGGTCAGCAAAAAAAAAAAAAAAATCATTTTGGCAACAGAAATGAGAAGTCATGCTTTCCAATAACTTATGCCAGAGGTACTAGACCAGAATCTGAGCCATTCTACTAATCCTTAATATGTGGGGGATTTTTTTAGCAAGAAGGAGCAATGAGTTACTGAACTGTTGTCTCTGCCTACACAATTTAATACAAAATATGATTGAAACCAGTAAGTCTGCACTGGTATTTATTTATTTTCCAGTGCATTTCTAAATGAGCTTTGTAATATTCAGACCACAGTGTTAAATTGATTGACCTATCTCAGGATGAGAATTGTAAACAATCTGATTGGCTATTTTCTATTTTCATCTTCTGAAATATTCGGTTATAACTAAGAAGAATCTTAGCCTTATATTTCTACTGAAAATAAATTATATTCAATGGCATTTTTGTGCATTCATAGAACATTATCTCTCCAGGTTTGAGTGTCAACATTTATAACTGCATGTCGATAACAGTATTAAACAAAGTCCAACAAAAATTACACTTTTCAAAATACTAAGTTTATACCTCAGACATTATAATTGAATCTTGCAAACCAGACTCATTCTTGCGTATTTATGTAATGAAACAAGGAAGGAATGTCAAAATTTAGGATGTTTTTTATATGCCTACTAAACATGATAAATTAAGGTATCTTTGTACCATGGCAGACATACCATATTGATCACTCACTTAAAAACTGCTAAGTTAGTGAATGAGAATACAAACACTGACAGGAGCCTTGGTATCATTCCTCCAGGAAAACAGCTTCCTCTAATCAAGATGTAATGACCACCAACATTGTAGGCCTGTCTTGCAGACTCTTTTCCTCCTCTTATAGAGACTTTCTGACATCGTTCACCATTACTTTCATCTTCCTTACTTCCTGTTTAGGTTACTTTTAGGAATAAATTGCTGTCATCTAATCTAACTTGCACTAATTCTATGTTTATGCTGTGGTTCGTCATCCTCATACATAACACTTTTCTAATAATAATAAGAAAGTTAGAGCTACTTTCGTGCTTTCATCAGCCTATGCACAATGAATCCTTTATTTCTAATGTCCTACTTGAGCCTCATTAACTCAATCTTTTGAAAATATATTTATTCTAGTGAACTCGTTCTGTTTTTATTCCCCCTCTTTCTCTTACACACACCTCTCCCCCACACACATACACACACCACACACACTCACACTTTCAGCTGCACCAGTAACTCTTTGTTATTCACTCAATCTAAATTAAATATCTGCTACATGTCAGGAATGGTTAGAGACTCTGGGGTATTACGAGCATAAAAATACACAGTTCTGTTTGCATTGTTAATTTTTGGCCAAGAAAATATTTTGAAGTAGGAATTATTTTATACATCAGTCATTTTTACTGAGCTAAAGTAGGTGTAATGGCCCTTTATCCTAGATTTGTTTCAACTGTCCTGATTTTGAAATAGTTTGAATTATTTACCTGTATTTCATGTGGGTGACCTAATTTGGTTTTGAAAAATACAGTCCCCAGAAGACACATTTATTTTGGAAAAAATAACCACTTCAAATTTTTATTTTTATTTTTCTTGGGTAAAGGTAGATTTATACTTTAATAGCTGGTGAAAAGTAACTTCAAATATCTAAACCTTTTTATCCTTGAAAAATACATATAATTATGTCTAGTCTCGATTTATTAAAAAATTGACAAAGACCAAGTCTATAATTCAATGTGAATATCCGTCTCCATTTTATCACACAGATATATGCTCATTTTAGAAACTTGAACACTTGATTTATTGCTTCTAAAATAATGTAAAACAAGAAATAATTATTTATATTTATTTGCATTGAGCATAGTACATGTAGTAGCAATCATATAATAATGGCATTCATGTTACATATGCATATACATATAAAATGCATATAGCATTAAACATGATACATTATGGAGCTGCAATATGTCCAGAAATTTGCTACCTATTATGGATAATGTGGAGTAGAAATGATGAGAAACACAGTGTCAGCTGGGAAGAGACATGTGAAAAATGAGACTCTTTTTTAATAAATTATAATTTTGTTGAAGACAACATACATATACATAAGTAATCAGAAATCCTATAAATAAATAGGAATTCACAGATACAATTTATTGTACATTGATTATATCAATCCATATTTTTATTTGGACTCTCAATCGTACATTTGTACTTAATAACCATTCAAAATAATCACTCTTAGTGGGAATATTTTAAGAATATTAATTGTTGGAATTTGTGAATACAGGGTCATAATTCATATTAATTTGTGTTTTCTTCAGCTTCAATCTTTAATGCTTTTGATTTTCAAAGAGGAGAATTTTCATCAGGTATATTTCTTTCTAAACATTTTATATTGAAGTTCCATTTATAAATAGTATTATTTTCCTGCTTTCATTTTCAGACAGTCCACTGTAAATGTCTAAAAACAGCATTGCATTTTGGTCTGTGATTTTGTATATTTCAGATTTAGTAACTTTATTTGATTAGTTTTACCAAATTGTATGGTTTTGCTTTGGTGTTTTCTACATATCTGATCACCATTTGAAACAGATGGTTTTTCATTTCTTATTTTGCCACCATTTACTAATTTTTTTTAACTTATCGCTCTGATTACAACTTTCAATACTATGTTGAATAGACTCAAATAGTATACCATTGCCTTATACCAGAGTTTAGAGTAGAGAATTGATATTTATTCTATTAGTTGTGTCCTTCCATATCTGGCTTAATTATATAAAGGGTGAGTTCCTTCTAAAATTACTTTATTTGGAATTTATTTTTAGTTTTTAAATTTTTTGTTTACTTTTCAAATTATACTTTAAAATTAACCAATTCTTCATTCCCTTTCTTCCGTCCAAACCCTCTCATCTACTCTACCTAGCACTCATTCAAATTCATGGCCTATTTTTCATTAATTATTATTGTATGCATAAATATATTTGTATATACATATATATTCATAAATATAACCTGATGGATCCACCTAATGTGACTAGTATATATGTTTTCAGGGCTAACTGTTGGGAGATTTTTTTCTTTTTAATTATAAGTGTACTTTGGATTTTGTCGAGTATATTCTGTGCATTTGAACATTTTAATTACTCAATATTATTTTTTAATTATATTCTAATAGAAGTGAAAAGAAGTCCCAAATAATTCAATGATATTTTTTACAATTATAGTGTTACATAATCATACCCTCTATGTAATCACAATGCAATTTTATAATCCCAAAAGAAAATACTACACTTTAGGAAGTCACTCCTCATTTCACTGGCACTAGTCATTGACAATGACTAGTCTGCTTTCTTTCCCTATGGCCACACTTATTCTGGTCATTTCATGTAAACAGAATCATAAAATATATGATTACAATTTGTATGTTTAAAAAAATACAGCACATTTTTAAGATCATTCATGCTGTATTATGCACTACTATGTATTTTATAGCTGAATAATGTCACAATGTATTGATATGCCATTTTGTTTATCCACACGTCTGCTGATAGGTATTTAAGTTTGGTGATTGTATATAGTGTGATTCTGAACATTAATGTAGCAGTAACTGAGTTCTTTGTTTCATTTCTGTTGCAAAGATGTCTTGGAGTAGAATTGGTGATTTATTTTGACCATACTATTTTCAAAATGAGATGAATGCTTGCATGGTAATGTAGTGCACCTTCTTATTTTTATTTTAAAAACCTGCACAGTCACTTTTATTACCACTGTTACAGTATTGGATATTCATAAATTTGAAATCTTAATCTTTATGGCAAAAATATCTTTGGATTTGACACTATGCTTAAAACTTACAATTAAAATTTGAAGAAGATAATAATAAAGTTCAGTTGTTGTCTCTTGTTTTATGTAGTTCAGGAAACACTTTTGGTTCAAAGTTGAATGTGCCAGTGATCTTACACAAAGAAAGCACAGATTCTGGTATACTTCTTCATTTATAATTAGCGATAACAAATCCATGAACTTTTAAAATCTTAGAGCTGAAGACAGTTTGTGCAAGAATCATCCCCATGAGGACAATTTTACAAATAATTGTCCGGGAAACTATTCTTTAGGGACCTTGTGTTCATATTGAATTCCTATATGACTTCTGCCCGTGTATTTTGAGGCCTGGAAAATAGAACTCAGAGAAAATTGGAGTGGGCAAGAGAAGTTACCTACTTAGTGCCAGTGAAGTAAAAAATCTGACATGGCTTGTCACTGTAAGTAGGCCTCATTATCCCTCAGTAGTTTTTAACTGTACTACCTAGTATAAGGAATTATCTTCTTCCTGAATCATAACATGTAAACAAAGGAAAATAAATGGTTTGATCTAAAGGGGCAGGAGGTAGGGCTGATGAGTACTGAGAATAAAACGGAAAAGCAAACTTAATTATTATAGTTTTGTTATTTTTTTTTTAAGGGAGGAGCCTACCCAGATCAATATCAGAAATTTTAGCACGAAGGACTGGGCTTCTAAGACAGTGTCAGCAAAGCTAGGTTTGGCCATCTATCAGTTATTTGCCAAGTAATGAGATAAATAGTAGGTGATAGAGAAGAAATAGATTTTTTCAGCGTGGCTACATTGGAAAGAGGAACAAATAAAGGGAGTCCAGTGACACCCAGGTCTATTTCAAGGGTAGAACACTAGGCTGAGTGGAGAGCAGGAGACATGTATGATAAAGTATTATTTGTCTAGCTGTGGTCCACTCCCATCATTGATCTGCGGTTGTCAAAGCTCAGGTCTTTGTTGCCCCAGATGAGAAGTAAATTCTTTTGGACAAAGGCAACTTCTATGTTCTTGTTTTAGGATTACACTAGTTCTAATTCCTTGGTGGAATATAAAATATAGTCACTTAGGATCACTGTAGAATAGGCCTAGAATCCAGCTATAGAATTTCCCATGACATTTAATTCTTCTGTGACAAATTATTATCAATTTAGTACCTCAAAAAATACAACTGTCTTATCTTTACATCATGGTAGTCATAAGTCTGGTCACACTGGGCTAAAATCAAAGTTTATAGAGCTGCCTATTTCCCTGTAGTCTTAAAAGAAGAATCTGTTCGTTCCTATGTTTTCATCATCAGGACGACTTGGGGATTCTGGGTCCCTTCAACCTCTAAACCCAGCAGAGGCATTAGCACACTTGTATTGTGACATGTTTTTCATGACTTTAACTTTTTTACTTCCTTTTTTTACTTATAAGAATCCTTCTGTAACACTCCAATAATGCACAGTGATTGATCCATGGTTTACTTACATCTGCCGCCTATGCTTTGTCATTCATGTAAGTCAACGTGATCACATGCACAAGGTATTTGGTCATATACATCTCTGTTCTGTTCAAGACAGTTTGACAATTCTTCCTTTAAGGAAAAAAATCATGAAGGATAGCCAACTAAAACTTAGAAAGAAGAGTAAATTTTGATAATAAATGGTGCTTCTAGGATGTTAATTACACATAAATTAAATTGAAATTTCCATGTGGGCAACATCCCAATCACTAAGTGATTAAATAGTTTATTGACATTTTATTTAACCCATTGAAGTTTGGTTGAAGTGACTAAAGGTTATTGTGATACAGGTCAGTTGATTTGTGGCTATTATTCATCAAGTTAACCTTCATCAAAACCTCTCTAGCAAAAAGACACCATTTCCTCTGAATATATCTTACAAGATATTGTGAAGTTTTGATTTTTTTTTTTGCTGTGTTATAATTTTACCTATTTAAACGCATACTAGACAAAATTAAATTCTAGGACCTCCTATCTTGTTTTCTTTTAAAAATGAATTAGTGTATGAGTGCTTTGCTTGCATATATGTATATGTACCACAAGCATACCTCCTGCCTGTAGAATTCAAGCAAGGGCATAAGATTACCTGGGCCTGGAATTACAGAGGTTTGTAAGCCAGCCATCATGTAGGTGCTAAAAACTAAACCTGAGTCCTTCACAAGAGCAGTAAGTACTCTTTACCACTGCTCCATCTCTTCAACCCTTACATCAAATTTTCTATTCTTTCCAGAAAAAAATGGAAGGTGATTTATTTTTCTATCTACATGTGAAGCACTTGATGCCAAATTAGTCAGTGTAAATGGTGTCAATACCACATATATTGTGTTAACCACTTCAAAAATGTGAGATGTCATTTCTATTATTATCTTACATTTGGGCTCAAAATTTGATATGTAGCTCAGTTTGGTTTTGAACACAACATGTTCTTTTTGATTCTTCCTCCTGAATGTTAGAATTATAGGAGTCAGCAAACATCATGCCTGGCTTATATTTAGGGTAATTATTGAGAGTAGGAATCATGTTTTATTCTCTTAATAGTGCTTGGCTATGAGCTAAATATCTAACCCTTCACAGGATTTTTGTTTTTATTTATACATTTTTGTTGTTAAGTTTTTAATAAACTAAGGTAGGACTCTTACATGCTCAAATACTAAGAGTTGAGTGAGCAAATAATTTTACTTTTGGCACTTTAAAGTAGTTGTCTATAGTCTTTGAAAAATTTTAGCTATTTATTTTCAAGTCTCTTTACCTTCAGATGCTGAAGTGAAATGTGACCTTTGTTGATACAAATTGTAATATTTCTGTTTTCAATATTTGTTATTTTAGAACCACAAACAGATAATTTTTACCTTTTAAAATTATTAGCTTAACTCCTAAAAGTATCACACATTTATTTCAGTGTCCTTCTGATCATGATTCTCCAAATATTCTAAAGGCATCAATATTTATTGAATATATAAAACAATAACAAAAGCACCATGAAAAATTCTTTATGTAAACAATTCTGCTAAATTGCAAATTTACTTTTTATCAAAAGGAAATTTAAATTATTTGAGTTTATGTTTCAAACTACTGAAGTTATATTTGAAAGTTGATATTTTATTAAATTTTGCCATATGTAAGATCTACAGACAGTCAGAAGTTTATTATTGTCAACAATGATGCCTTACTTTGCCTGAACACAAATAGCTTTGTAAGATTTACAATTGTAGGAATGAGATATCCATTACAGAAAGTTATGCTTTGCAAAGCATCTATGCTGTTACAATACCACATATTTATTTAACTTGACATTAACACTTGCAAGATGCTTTTGCATTCTAGTTTTCTCTTTACTTTGTAAATCAGGTTTATTATATGAAAATTGGGAAATAGAACTCAGAAAAGCTCCAAAGTTGTCAAACACATCCTGACTAATTAATTAATTCATGTGTGCTGATTTTGAGACTGTTTTTTTTCCATGTGTCTATTCACTTAGATGGCTGTTCCTTAAAGGTTTAAAGTGTTTAAAGTGGTGTGTGTGTGTGTGTGTGTGTGTGTGTGTGTGTGTGTGTGTGTGTGTGAGAGAGAGAGAGAGAGAGAGAGAGAGAGAGAGAGAGAGAGAGAGCTTCTCTATGTGCATGCATGCAAGTATTTTATTGTGTATGCATACATGTCTATACTTGGATCTGCCTCTGTGTGCATAAAGAAGTCATCAAAAATAGTAAAAATGACTATCTATACTCTTCCTTCCTCCATCACTCCACCTTACTCTTTTGAAGTGGGGTATCTCTTGACCTGGAGCTGCATTTTTTTCCCAACAACCTTGACAGCCAGAACGCCTGAGTGAACCTCTTGTCTCCTCTCTTCTCTGTAGGACTGGGGTTACAAGAACTCTCATGAGATACACCCAACTTTTACACAGGTATTGGATCCAAATTCAGGTTCAAGTGATTATTTCACAAGAGCTCTTAACCACTGTAGTCATCTCTCTATCCCTGAGTTCTTAAACATTTACCCATCTGTTCATTACTACATCTACAACATTGCAAGCTTCTGTAAAAGCACGTCAAATTTGAAATTTCTGAGGAATTTTTTCCATTGGAATATTAAGGAAAGATTATGCATATAAATTTTTGTAGCCAGGTCCATAAATAAGAGAATAATTAATAAAAGTGTGATGTAAGCTACACTGTAACCATGATCTGTTTAATTAGAGTGTTTAATTCAAGTATCATAATATATGTCACCATTAGGAAGAAAATAGGATCCTTTAGTTATGAATGTCATATATATATATATGACATATATATATTCATAAGTCATATATATATTCATATATATATATTCATATATATATATGAAACCAATTATATGACACTTAAATTTACCTAGAAAATAGCTAATTTGAAAGCATTTAATTTAAGATGAAGAATAGGTATTGATAAGCCATACCTGGTATCACTACTCTGTAATCTCAATTACAGTGGTAGTATAGGGGTAGTACAGGCAGGTCGATGGCAATGTCAAGGCCTGCCTTGAGTACAGAGGGAATACAATCTCAGTCTCGGAAAAAGTAAGACATAAATAAATAAATAAATAAATAAATATTAAAAAATGACTACGAATGTAGTGGTAGAAATCTTCAGTACATGCATGAGGTGCTGTGTTTAATCCCAGTGCCACTAAAAGTGGATATGAACAAGAGAGTGAGAAAAGGTTTCCTGCTTCCATTTATTTAGATTATGAAATTTATTTAAAATTATTTTTAATATTCTATTTCCCACTGTGTGTGAACTCAAAAGCTCCGTTGAAACATTTCTAAAACTGAGACTTATTACTTGTAGATTTCTTTTAAACCATTGCTACACAATCTAGGTCTATTTGAGGATTGTAATACCAATTTTTATTAGACTCTTAAAGAACTTCCTGTATTTAAACTAGAAGGTACATTGTTCCTAAGATAATGCTACAGTTCTCATAAAACTCAGTGAAACCTTGACTGTTTTTGCTTGTGTCATGAAAATCTTTCATGAATTTCTAACCAATACTTTGGTTAGCATCCAAAATAAAGCCACCTGTACCTGTGTGGATTTACTTGTATATAAAATAAGAATTATAATATTTATGAAACGTAAACTTAGAAAAGTACTTGATAATCAACTAATGCTGCACATTTGAAGCAAACAACAACAACAAGAATAAAGTCTAATTCCCTTGCTGCCCTTGATTGCAAGTGTATATAAAGAGAGACACACTTGGAACTAAGTGTGTGGCTGATTGTTAAGTCAATTGAGTAGTGACTTCTATTTGGTGATTTTTACAAAATTTCTTTGAATATTAAACCTCTAAAAATTTAATGATTAACTATTTTATCAGCAACTGTCAATCTATTAATTTGATCATTCACAATTAAGCTTTTTTTTTTTTTTGTCTGAAAGTCTGTTACCAGCAAATGCTACAAGAGTCTTCACTGGGTTATTTGTGATGTTCTACACATATAAAATTAGGCAATTAGAACTAAAATCTGAAAATCAATCATGTATGTTTATTTCTTCAAATAGGTTAGCTGAACTTTTTCTAGAGAGACTATGTTCTGATAGTCTGTTAGGTCTATATGTTTCTACCTGTAGAATCAACTTAAAATATAATTTTATTATTGTTATTAGTGTTTGTATATGTGTGTGTATGTGTGTGTGTGTGAGTGTGTGTGTGTGTGTGTGTGTG
>JADRCH010007386.1:1482328-1509264 GCA_019843965.1 Rhynchomys soricoides | reverse complement strand
GTGTGTGTGTGTGTGTGTGTGTGTGTGTGTGTGTGTGTGAGAGAGAGAGAGAGAGAGAGAGAGAGAGAGAGAGAGAGAGAGAGAAAACAGATGGCATGCTTGTGGAGGTCAGAGGACAACTGTCAGAAGTTAGTTCTTTTGTTTTATAATGGGTTTGAGATAGAACTCAAACCACCAGGTCATCAGGCTTGCAGAGCTATCATTTTTAACCCACAATGTCATCTTATTGGCCCAGGACCAATTTTAATAATAGCACAAGCATACTGAATTATAAGTGATAATTTTATGGTATGCAAGTGACCCTTATAGTCAAGTTCATATGTAAACTTTGGTTTCAGTAATTTTCTCCATAACAAGTAATCAAATGCATGATAAGGTTCTTTGTTTCTGTTCTTTCTTTCTTTCCTTCCTTCCTTCCTTCCTTCTTTCCTTCTTTCTTTCTTATTTGTGAAAATCACAAATAGCAAAAGCTTCATGTTTTACATTGAAGATGATTGCCTTACCAAGTGGCATCCTAAATAATTGCACTTTGTGAGCTACTGTATGTCACTAGTGCTACATTGGCAGACATAGGTCTTGAAATTTGTTTTTGAAATGATTGCTGTTGCACAATCTCATGTTGCATGTAATTTCTTCTCCATTGTGCTTTGTTTGTATTCTTTTCGTTCCTTTGAAGACCTACCCTCTCCTCAACCCAGACTATTTCAGTCTCAACTACATTAGATGAAAGACTTCCTGCTGAGATCATCATGACTACTTTGTTGTCAAATCCACTGCAAAATTTTCATTATTCCTTCATATTTGATGTCCTTGCAGCAACAGACACTTGACCATTCTCTTCCTGAAATACTTGTTTCAGATTTCATGCTGTGGTAGAAAATTATCCTAGCTTATTTCCTACTGTTTCCTTTCATTTTCTGTTTCTGTTGAAAGTCTTTTCTCCTAGAGAACATTCTTTTCTCTTCCTAGGGTATCTTGTTCACTTTTCATCTATAGCTCTCAGTATGTCTTTGATAAGCCACAATAGATTTGGTTTCAGTCCAAACTTATGCACCTATGTTTCACTATCAAAATAATCAAGATAACTTTATGGTCTTACCACATGTCATTAGAAGTCCAAGTAGGGGGTCTCTCTCATATCCTATGGTACCTACTCCTAATGACATGTGGTGTTTAGTCTTCACTGTCAACTTGCCCAGATTTGTAATCGTTTAATCACCTAATCACCTGTTGAGCATCAGTATACTTCTTTTTCTGCTTCCTGATTGCTTGTAATGAAAGCAGGTGAGGATTTCTAACCACTTGCTGTCATGACCATAGATCCACCTGCATCCATTCCTTTTCTGGCATAGTGAAATATATTAAGAAAAACTATAGGCCAAAATATGTACTTATTTCTAAAATTGGTTATAAGATGATAACACCAAGGAGAACAGTTACAATCCATTGGTTATTTAGTATTTGACTCAATGTTCATTTGTGTGTAAGAAGGAATTAAACTTTCATATTACATCATTCTTATAAAGTAACATGCTTCACTTCATTTAGCATTCACTACACAAAAGTCATTACATAATTTAATCAAAAATAACATCCTATTTGGAAGTAGGATGTAGAAATTTAAAATATTAGATGATGCTCTCCCATGCTTAATTTTTTTCTTATTTACGAATATTTGAAACATCAGAAAATTCCTTAATAACTCTCCAAAGGTGGAATTTCATAAATCTTATTCAAAGCACACAATTTCTAGGTAATATATAGGATTTCCTTCCTGAAGTTCAGACATAAATTTTAAGTATAGGGACATTTATGCTACCTAAGGTCAACTGTTAACAACAACAACAACAAAGAGCACAAGATGAGTAAGTATGTGTGGCAAATGTAAGAATGGCATGTAGAAACTTACATACTACTAGTACATATTATTTGTCTTTAAAACTGTAATTGACAGGTGATTTAGTCAACATTCTCCCACTGGACAGTGGAGATTATAATCCTTCTATATTTCAATTTCATCAGTGATAGAACTAACTAAGGATAAAATGAAGCCTCACCCTAATTATCAATTCTGATTTCAAATCTCTTAGCATAGGCTGTGTTACATTTAAGTAGCAAACATTTCCCAAATCTTAGAAAAGATTCAGTGGCTTAAAGAGAGAAAAAAAATCTTAGACTATTTTTCATTTAGACTGCATGATGTGTTTTCCTTATGGGTCAACTGGGGGATGCTGTTCTATGTAGTATTCACTCTGTGACCCTGGTTGTCAGAGCAGCCATTATTTTGGACTCGTACTGATCATTATGGTAGAAGAAACAAGGCATCAGAGAATTTTCTGCTAGTAATTAAATGCTCTCTCTAAAAATGTTGTCTTACTTCTTTTCTCGATCTATGAATCAAAACTAGTGAATGTCCCACTGTGCTAGTTTGTTCTCATGCCCCTTACCCTTACTTATCAACGTTGACTCTTGGTCACAAAGACTCTATTTCCCTGATTTTCTTCCTGTATGTTGCAGGTAGTTTGGGCTATTTTGAGGTATTCTGGAGAGTATGGAGGGGCAGAGAACTGGACAAATCAGATTATTCTGCCCATCCATCTTCCTGTTTGTGATGGCTTATTCAGCCGCAGTGACTGCTCCGAATCATCTCCTACCAGAGAGTCCTCGTGGAACATGAGTTTCTTTGCTTATGCAGGTGGCTTCAGAGGTCTCATAATAATAGTCCCCATTTGGATTATCTTATCTGAAGACTCTTTGATTGTTCTTTCTTTTCCTTTCGACATCACAGGCTCTGGAAGACACAAGCAAACAATTTCCTGTACTAAATATCCTGGCACAGAGGTTAAGAGTGTATACTGCTCTTGCAAATGACTTGAGATTAATTCCTGGCACTCATGTAGGACAGGTCAGAAAAGTGCATACCTCTAACTCCAGGGACATAAGATGATTTTGCCTCTGTGGATACCATTATTCTTGTGTGTGTACATGCACACATGCACATGTATACACACACACAAACATACACCCACACAAACACACACACATACACACACACAAACACACACACATACACACACACTCTCAAAAATAAAATTTAAATTTTATGGCCTATGTTAATAAGGCCTCTGGATGTTTTTGAGAGGCAGGGTCTTATTTAGTAGCTCTGGCTGTCTGTTGAACTCACTATGTAGATCAATATGGCCTCAGACACAAGGAAATCAGCTTGCTACACTGCCTGGGTGCTGTGGTTAAAGGCATGCTCCATTAAGTCTGGCATGACCTCTGTTTTTGATGAGTCCCGGGATGATAAATCTGGTAGGATGTTCAATCTTATTATGTACTCCAAAGAACAGAGAATTAGAAGTTCTTGATTATAAATTATTATGACTTAGCTTGAAGTCTTTCTATCTAGCCAGACCTCTGAGATCAATAATCTTTTAAATTATCCATAGGTACAGTACTTTAGCATATCAGAAATAACAAAACATATTGGCTCTTAACACAATTAATCTTCTTCTCTTTCCTCCTTTATGCATTTTGTTTATCAAATAATTACTGAAACCATATTTCCTTATAGGCTGAATAAACAATACTGGGAACATAAGCTTAACTTCTACCATACCAGTAAATACTCACAGCAGTAATCATGAGAATACTGGTGATGTGATAAATTTCTCTTGCTTGTGATCATTTCTCTTGTTTTCAACACTATAACCATAATCTGAATTCCTATCTTCTACCTGATGACTACATTATCAACCTAACCATTTTCTCAGTTTCATCTTTTCAAAATTACAGTCATCTTTAAAGACATTTAAAGAATCAAAGATGTTCATTAGATTCCAATTGTTCTGAAAAGGAGAGAGTCCTACAAGACTTGGTGCCAGCTATCTCTCCAGCTTTATTTCCATGGTCTTCATGTTCTATATCACCCATTGTATTATACTTTCACCAGCATCTTTATGCATTTTAACTTTTTGGGTGCTTTTTAACCCAAACCACCTCAGGCTATTGAACCTACAATTATCATTGTTAACATAATAAGACTAACTACTATTCTTATTTTTTTCACTTTAATTCCCCTAGGAAAGTCTTTTTAACCATCTTAACTATTCAAACACATTGATGCACATGAGTGTGCATGTATTCATGCCACTGAGCAGTACCAGGATTGTGATTTGTATATTTACTGATACACTGTAGGATAAGAGATAGTGAATGCTCTTATATTCCAAGTTCTTAGGAAAGTCTGATGTATAGTTAACACTCAATAAATATTTTCTAAGTGCATGAAGATCCTTCTCTTCTTCCTGTCTTCTTCATCTTTCTCTCCACCCCTATCACACTGTAGATTTTTTTTTTTTACTCTAATGTTAAGGAGTGGTTGTTAGATACTCACTTTGTAGTTAATCTACTAAATCTATGGTCTATGATTGCTAAATACTCATCAATTTTTTTGTTGTCTTTGGTGATATTCTGGCAGGACATTTAGGATAGTTGCTAACACAAAAGTAGAGAGAGATGGTGCAGATTTTGAAATAAAAATTGTACATTTTTTGACTCCCAGCCTTGTTATTTATTACTCCACGACTCTGAACTATTTCAATTGTCCCTGTAAAGTGGGATCTTCCATAGTGTATATAAGGGATAGTCACACATGCCTTAGGTAGTAGTGGTATAGATAAGGAAAGAAGTTGACATTTAGAAACTACAAAATAAATAGGAGTCACTTTGGCTTTTATTGAAAGCATTAAGTAATTATCAACCTTAATAAGGATTATTAAGCAGCACAGAGTATTGAAAATCCATTACAAAATATTCATATGAAACATTTAAATAAGACAATCATAAATAATCATTGATAATTACAAGGTATGATTTATACGATTAAAATACACTTTAGTAAATACTTTGAGAAGCAGAGTGTATGCCGCACATTAGTCACTATGTACATGTGTGTGCATATACATCTGTTTTGTCTAAGAATTCATTTTAAGCTCTATTCATATTATAATTGATGTTACTTAAGTTGATAAATCATATTTCCATACATTTATTGAGCACATGATATTTTTAGATAGATATATGAGATGGAATAAACAGGAAGACATTTGAATCTATGTATACAGTCTCAGGTGAAACTTTTGCAATTTCATCAATTGCTTTACATTTTTATTAATTTTTACCATGTTTAAAATCTTTGAGGCACAAAAAACATTGAAGTGTTTGTTGTTGATGCTGTTTATTTTTTAGAAAGGTAATTTCACTGGGATGAGTGCCTTGATCTCTTACTTCCAGAGCAGAAAAGTGGAAGAAAATAAAGTGTGTGCCTCATTAATGGTACCCTTAACAATGTCTGTCTTTGTGGAGTAGGGATTGATGTCATTTTTTGGCAACTACACAGCTGATGCTGCTCTGTGACATTGCATCATATCCAGTACATGCCTGATACCCTTTCCAAGTGGTAAACAACCCTTCCCAAGGCAGCTTTGCCAAAGCTCTGTTTTACTATCCAACAGGAAATTACCAAGACAGTCTTTTTTTCTTACTTAAAAAAGTGTATGTCTTTAGTGATCATTTTTTGTGTGAGCCATTTGCAGATGTGCTGCCCATTCAAATTTGCCGGAGTTATAGATTGTTGATTTTTATAAATTATTGCCATTATCTCATTATGCTTTTGTCAAAAGATGACTGTATTTCATTTAACAATTAACTCTAGGTAAAAATGTTTCAAGGCTAAATGAACCCAGGTTTTTGACAAAACTCTTTTTTTAGAATGGCAGTAAAATGTACTTTCCTTATTTGCAGGTATTTCATGAATCAAATTGGGCGAATCTTTTTAATTTCCTCATCTGAATTGAGTTCAAGTGAATTTGGTAGAATAATTGGGGCTGCTAGAGTCTGGAATAACAATGACGACTTACAGAAGGAAGCAGCAGGACTGATACTATTGATGAACACATGCTTTAGACCCTTCATTTGTCAGCAGGAAGCCCTGTTCTGTGATCCATCTATTGAGTCCTTCTCAGTGCAGTGCCTGTCTATTTCACTTAGAAGGCACTAAATGCATCTTTCAATCAATATTCAATTATGTAAGACAAGAAATGCTGGTTAAGTAACTGTTTACCTGTTGAGGAAATGCATTTCCAAAATAAATAGTTAAGATTTCTGGCTTAGTTCATCTTCTCCACTTGTAATGGAAGAGCTGCCCTGTTTCACTTGTTGAACATGCACTGTTACCTTCTAGCAGAGGGTCTCCTGTGGTGGCATGTTTCCTATTTTTATTTTTGCACTGCCTTTCCCAGCCCCAATTTTTTTGCAGTATTTTTTTTCTTTTGTCAGTTTTGTTGTTCATGAAACCAGAAAATTCTCTCTGGTTATACTTTATTTTCTGTCTCCACTTGTTGACCACTGCTAATCAGCTGTTTTGTTTTAATTTTGCAGTATATTCTTATACTAATCTGTATGTTTTTTCCAGTAAAACTGGAGAATGTAGATCACGTTCCTTTCACAAGAAGGCTGAGGTATTTTAATTTAATAAATTAAGCATCACTCCTGTTTTGTTCCACTGGAAATTGACTTAACATATTATTCACTCTGGCCTAATCTGCAAGGCAGGCATGAGGATATTGCTTCCTAAGCCACCTTCTAATTTAAAACTATGAAGATTTCACAGGTCAACACCTAGGCATTATGAACTGGGAGGTTTTAGCGTATTAACTGGGCTCAGAAGAATTCACTACAGTTAATGAAAGTTGTGCTTGTTATCTAAGATAAATGGAGAGTGCCGGTGAACCTTTCTTAGGACAATTAAAAAAAACAGAATCAAATATTAATATGAAATAGTTAAATTAATAGATGGGTTGTAATTCATATTATGAGAAGTTTTAATCCATTTAATTTAATTCTTGTTCTTATCAACCAATTCAGGGATATTCACATATTGGTTTAATTGGCAGAGGTAGAGTTTCTTCCTTACTAGAGAAAAACAGCAAGGAGATTTCTGATGATGCCCGATTTTTCTTAGAAGCTTCATGAATTACTAGTGTGCACAGCTATTATTTTCCTTCTTCTATGTTATTGCTTCTTGTATTCTAGTTTTTATCTTTGTTGCGTTAAACAACATTTCCTCTTGATCTTTAGTGTTTGCGTTCTACTCACTCTTATTAACAGCTTTAAAATAAATACTTGGCTTTAGATTATGTGTATCCTGATGTCTTGCTAAATCTAACTTGGTCACTATCCTAGCTCCAGGCTTCAAATCTTTTTGTGGGAGATGTGCTTGAATGAGTGCAATGCTCTATGCATTCCTGGTAAGAACACACAAACACACACACACACACACACACACACACACACATTGTCATTGGTGAGCAAATAATAAAGAATATATTGCTTTTGTCATTAATAATACCTTGCTATTAACAGTAGGAGAAAACAAGCTTCTGCATGTGCTGAAATTTTCATGTGCCATTCCTCCTGTAAGTTTGATAGTACAGAGGATACACGAAGATCACAGTTATTGACTGGAGGAACAAGACAAACCAATTGCATAGTCTATATTTTTTTTTATTGATGGCACTACTATAGTAACTAGAGGACATGGATTTATTTCTAATTAAAAAAAAAAAACACTCTACATTCACTGATTTTCAATTAGCGCTGCCCCAGAAATTTGTCTCAATTTTCTTTTCTTTCTTGGAGTTCTGAGGATCAAACCTAGGGCCTTGAATATGCTAGATGAGCACTGTACCACTAAGCAATATCTACAAACTCTAATCATAATTTTAATATGCTTGGGTCCTGTTTCCTTTCCAAAGAGATAATGTATGATATATATGTGTGTGCATAGCCATAATAATTAAAGAAGAGGGCATGAAGTTGAAATGCAGTGGAGAGTGTTGTCAAAGAGAAAGTATGGAGTAGAAATGATGTAGATACAGTTCTTATGTACAAAATTCTCAAAAATAATAAAACACATATTGACTGAAAAATTATTTCAGTAAAAATATAAAATTAACACATGTTAAAACATAAGTAATGTTTCAGTATATGTATCTAGTGAGCAATGCTGAAATCAGGTTAACTGATATTTGTTTTAAATGTTGGTCATTTCTGAGTTATTAATATAAAAAGATGATAGTAAAAAATCTGAAGTAAACCTTACTATACATTAAACCTCTTCAGAAACCAGATTTTTAATAATTTTTTAAAATCATAATTAATTCCTAATCCCAAAAAATTCAACAATTATTTCCTCAGTTTCTATTATGATGTGGTTATATCAACTATAAATGATAGTTCTTCTTTCATAAATTTACATTTGTAAAATATGTATTTGAGCAGCTATGAAAGGAAATAACACTTATAGGAATTTATAGAGCATTAAGTTCAACTTCATTAACCACAAACTAGCAATATAATATAATATAATGTGTGTGTGTGTGTGTATGTGTGTGTGTGTGTGTGTATGTGTGTGTTTATATATATACTGTCTGTCTCTGTGTAGTGTTTATTGTCTGTGGCACTAAATGATGGGAGCAATTTTATTTAATATTCTAAAGACATTAACACAAACTTACTTGCAAACAAATAAACAAAAATATGAAAAAGGATAGTACAATTTTCCCTGAATAGTATTTAAATTTAGATTTAAATATTTTAATTTCTTTTACGGATATATCATCACACACAAATACCTAACTTTAATCCAAACATTCTCATTTTCGTTTTCTTGCTTTTTATTATACTTTGCTTCTATCTTTATTTCCCTCTTGATACACATCTACTGCTCCTTACAGCCACTCCAATTAAAGTCAGAACACATTAGTAACCAAGTGTGCATACTTCCATGCCCCCCCATCAGTAGGCTTATATTTATGTTTAGGAATCACAGACCCATTTACAAATAAAGAGTTTTATCACCTTTTAGAAAAATTTTATACAATATTGGCTTTTCAACATCCTGCTTTTAGCACTCAATAATAACACATGGGAATCTATGTGTGTCAACAAAGATGGCAGTTATTTTGGGCTCTTTTGTTCGATATCCACACTTTTGCCTTAATAGGTGCATAATATTCCTTAATGAAAAAACACAATTTTTTGTTGTTTTGTTTTTTTGTTTTTTTTTTTACATTTCCACAATCATGACTTTAAACACATGCCCTTAAATAATTCTTTATCTTTGGAAGAGAGTCAAAGTGTGCCAATATTTACATAATGGATATTAGTCTTATGATTTCATGTAGCTGTTGAAAGACATTTTAAAACAAAAATCACATTTCCATTTCTACAAATGTGTATAGACATTTCCTTACTTATATACAAGCAAGAAGTGAATTATGAATTTTAACTAATGAGATAGTTATAGAAGTATTACTAATAGTTTGATTTATATTAACTCAAAGTTTTGTTTGTGTGTTAAGCTTTTCAACATTTTTTGTGTGATATATATACTTTTCCTACACTCCAGATTTTTACGCCCCCCGCCCCATCCACCCTCTGACTATTTCACATCCCATACCTCCTCTCCATCCCTGTCTCCACAAGGATCTCTCCACCCCCCACCCCCACCCCACCTGACCTCTAAATTCCCTGGGGCCTCTAGTTTCTTGAGGGTTAGGTGCATCTTCTCCGACTGAACACACACCCGGCAGTCCTCTGCTGTGTATGTGTTGGGGGCCTCGTATCAGCTGGTGTATACTGTCTGGTTGGTGGTCCAATGTTTGAGAGATCTCGAGGGTCCAGGTTAATTGAGACTGCTGGTCCTCCTACAGGGTCACCTTCCTCCTCAACTTCTTACATTTTTAGTGATAAATCTATTCCTATTTTAGATTTCTCTTCTAAATATGATCGACTTCAGATACTTTACCTGATTTTTGTATAGGTGTTTCCTTACAAACTTACAAGTATATTTTATATGTCATAGATGTGAAAGTTATGTGTTTTGTCTCTTTGAAATTATTTTTCAATTCTATAATTTATGTTACATTTACATATTTCCTATTAAAATGCCATTTGGTAAATTTTGTTTAGGAAATATATCCCTATATTATAGGTTCAACATTTCATTTAAGAAGTAGTTTCTTCTTTGTAGGAGTTTACATTATTTTTTTTCCTCTGGAATTTTATTTGCTTATTTATTTAATTATTTATCTATTCTCATATATTGCATCCTGACTGCAGTTTCCCCTCCCTCCTCCCCCAGTCTCTTTCCCCACTTCCCTACCCCCTCATACCCATTCTACCCTTTCTTAAACCAGCAGGCCTTCCAGTGATATAAACTAAACATCCAAACATGATATAACAAGCTATAAGATCAGGCACATGCCATCACATCAAGGCTTGACAAGGCAACCCAGTGGGAGGAAAATGATCCCAAAAGCAGCCAAAAGAGTCAAAGACAGCTCCAGCTCCCACTGTTAGGAGTCCCACAAGATCACCAAGCTAAATAACCATAACAATACATGCAGAGGACCTAGGTCAAACACATACTGGCTCCCTGATCTCTGTGAGCTCACGTGAGTCCTGGCTAGTTGATTCTGTGGGCCATGTTCTTGAGCTTTTTATTATCCCTTTGGCTCCTCCGATCTTTCCTCTTTCTCCTCAGGTCTTCTTGAGTTCCTCTTAATATTTGACTGTGGGGCTCTGTATCTGCCCTAATATTTGCTGGATGAAATCTGTCTGGTCTCTCTGATGCCAATTATAATAAGTTCCAGTCCACATAAATCCTGCAGGTAGGGCATTCTGTAGGTCAGAGGTTTTGTGGCTGGGTTGGTGTGTCCATCACTCCACTTGAGACTTTCTCTGGTTACAATGAATGACTGGTTCAGGCTCCTCTTCTCCCATTACTAGGAGAATTCCCTAGTATCACTCTTGTCGATTCCACGGAGTTTCCAATGCACTAGGCTTCTATCCCATCCTGAAAAGCTGCCCTCAAATCTAGTCTTTTCTCCAAGTATTTCCCCTGCCCCCATCCCCACCCCCACATAAACACCTGATCTTTCCTGTTCCCATTTCCACCAGCTCAGAATCTACCCTTGAAATCTGTTCCATTTCCCCTTTTCCAGGGAGATTCTTGCATCCCCACTTAAGCCCTCTTCTTACTTAGACTCCATGGGTCTGTGGATTTTAGCATGATTATCTTTTACTTAATAGCTATTTTCTACTGATAAGTGAGTACATACCATGTTTGTCTATCTGGGTGTGGGTTACCTCACACAGTATGAATTTTTATGGTTCCATTTGCCAGCAAATTTCCTGATGCCATTTTTCAAAGACAGATAAATAATACTTTATTGTATAAAAGTGCCACAGTAAAACAAAACAAAACAAAACAAAAACAAAACAAAACAAAACAAAACAAAAAACCATTATTTTAGATTGACAGAGATCTAGGTTTTTTCCAGTTTCTGGCTACTGTGAGTAAAGAAGTTGAGCAAGTGTTCTTATGATTTGGTGGAGCTTTTATTGGGTATATGCTCAGGAGTGCTATAGCTGGGTGGTGAGGTAGATTCGCAATTTTCTGAGAAACTGCCATATTGATTTCCAAAGTGGCTATACAAATTAGCACTCCCACCAAAATTGGAGGAGTATTTCCCTTGCTCAACATCCTTGCCAGCATGAGCTGTCACTTGTATTTCTGATCTTAGCCTTCTGACAGGTGTAAGATGGAATTTCAAAGTAGTTTGATTTGCATTTCCCTGATGGCTAAGGATGTTGAACATTTCTTTAAGTATATCTAAGCCATGAGATATTTTTCTGTTGAAAATTCTGTTTAGCTCTGTACCCAGTTCTAATTGGATTTAGTTTGTTAATATCTAGTTTCTTGAGTTCTTTATATATTTTGGATATTAGCCCTCTGTAAGTTGCTGAGTTGGTGAAAATATTTTCTTATTCTATAGGTTGCCATTTGATCCAACTGACAGTGTCTTTTGCCTTGTAGAATATTTTCAGTTTCATGAGACACCATTTATTAATTATTGATCTTAGTTTCTGTGCTATTGGTGTACTAATCAGGAAGTTGTCTCCTGTGCCAATGCACTCAAGGCTATGGCTCAGTTTTTCTTCTGTTAGGTTTAGTCTATTTGGTTTTATTTTGAGGTCTTTGGTCCATATGAACTTGAGGTTTATACTGGGTGATAAATATGGATCTATTTGCAATCTTCTGCATACAGACACCTAGTTAGACCAGCAACATTTTTACAAAATGTTTTTATTTTCCCATTGTATATATCTGGATTCTTTGTCAAAAATTAGGTATCTATACATGTTTGACTTTATGTCTGGATTTTCAATTAGATTCTATTCATCCCCCTGTCTGTTTTTATACCATGACCATGGTGTTTTAAAAATTACTGTCATTCTGTAGTGCAGCTTGAAATCAGGCATGGTGACAACAATAGTTGTTCAGTGTATAGGATTGTTTTAGCTGTCTTGTTTCTTTGTTGGTGGTGGTGGCGGATTTTCTTCAATATGATGTTGAATATTTGAATATTGTTCTTTCAAAGTCTATAAAGTAATGTGTTGGAATTTCAATGGGGATTGTGTTGAATTTGCAGATTGCTTTTGGTAACTGTTTAGGGAAATATTTAAAATGAGCAGGCATGTTCCCGCGCTTGAGCCAGCTACTCTCTGCCCAGGCTGTGGTCGTGCTGCCTCTAGCTCTAGGCTTAGCTCCAGAGCCGCTAGTTCTTTCTCAGCTATAAACACCCTGTGGATGGTGGTTCCACCTTCCAGTAACCCAGTAAAACAAAACTCTAGAAGCTTATAATTAATCGTCAGATTTATATATCAAATTCTCAGTTCACAAGATGCCCACACAATAAATTCAGGGCCCATTGATAATGGTACAAGCTGCCCCCCCTAGATTAGACAAGTTACCCCAATTATTTTATCCCTGTATATTTATAACTAACCACCTGTGGCTAATTAAAACCACATGGGATCAGGATCTACTTCCTATCTGTCCTCCATCTTCCTTCCTTCCCCCCCTCACTTCCGAAGTTCTCTGTCTCTGCAACTCTTAGCTCCACCTCCCTTTACCCTGTCCAATCACAGGTCTCCTGCTATACTAATATTTAAATAGATTGGACAGGGAAAATCCTGCCACAGTAACATGACCACTTTTATGGTTTATCCTACTGATCCATGAGCATGGGAATTATTTCCATCTTCTGATGCCTTCTTCAATTTTCTTCTCGAAAGGCTTGAGGATTTTATCATATAGGTCTTTCAGTTTCTTGGTTAGAGTTACCCCAATATATTTTATATTATTTGTGGCTATTGTGAAGGGTGTTGTTTCCATGACTTCTTTCTCATATCCTTTGTCATTTGTATATAAATGTACTACTGATACTTTTGAGTCAATCTTGTATCCAGCCACTTTGCTGAAGATATTAATCAGCTGTATGAGTTCCCTATTGGAATTTCTCTGGGGTCACTTAGGTAGACTCTCATATCATATGTGAATATCGATACTTTGAATTCTTCCTTTCCAATTTCAATCCCCTAGATCTCCTTTATTTGTCCTGTTTTTAGCCAGAAATTCAAGTACTATATTGAATAGATATGGAAAGAGCAGACAGCCTTGTCTTGTTCCTGATTTTAGTGGAATTGCTTTGAGTCTCTACATTTAATTTGATGCTGGCTATAGGCTTACCATATATTGCCTTTATTATGTTGAGGTATGTGCCTTGTATCAATTGTCTCTCTGAGACATATCATGAAGATGTATTGAATTACATCAAAGGATTTTTCAGTGTCTAATGAGATTAATAATATTTTTTCTAGAGTTTTTATAAATACATAATACTTTGAGTTTTGAAAGTTACAATTATTTGATAGATTATGTATAATATAAAATGCATGATTTAAAATGAAGCTATTTGTTTATTTTCATCCAGGTAAATGAACTGTCGGGTTTGATATAATAATTTAAATCATTATTGTTTTCGATCAAAATTTCACAAAACTATTTATTCAAAGTATTCTTTCTTCAACAGATTTTTCCATTTCTTCATATAAATATTGCTTAATATTATTGAACAATCATTCAGTTACTTCTCTTTCCTTGAAGTTCCTTAAAGTGGTAAGTAGGGAGAAAAGGTTAAGATAACATTTTGAGATGGTTGCAGCTTGATAGAGATATGTCATTTATGTGTGAATGCCCCAAATTACAAAAGCTTGACATCTACTGATGACTCTGTTAGAATTTGATGAGTTATAACATAAATCAATGCTGGGTTTCACTTTTCTTAATATCAAATAAAGAAGTTAACCCCAATGGTCTCCAGCTTCCTTTTTATTCCTCACGTATGACAGCACACTTGTCAAGTCTACTCTGCTAAACAGTTGTGCATCATTATATTCTGCCCAATTAAACAAATGTTCTTAGCAGAGTAGAGTGGAAGAGACTTGAGAGAAGGCTGTAAATGAATATGAATAACTTGGTATGTTTCTTGTAGCCAATCAGGAATAAAAGCATAAGCCAAGTAGTGAGATGTTTCTGTGCCTTCATGATTATCTGCACAGTTACTGACAATGTATGTGTGCAACTATTGCACCTTTACATGTTGTGCTGGCAATTGTTGTGATTCAAAGGTGTTTCAAGTTTTCATATCTTGAAAGCTTGTACAGCAGCTTCAGGTACTGTAAAAGCTAGTACTCAGAGAAGAAGCTTGAAAGTCAAATTCAGCTCGGGTCATCTGGGCCTTGTGTTCAAATTGCATGGTGTCTTCAGTAGTAAGAACACAATATTTAGCCCATGGGAGGCAATCAAAGCCAACAGCAAAAGCTTATATTGTTTTGAGAGTCACTTGGACTCTCCTGACAAGGAACTAAAAACAGAGTTTCTCATGCCTTGTATTGGGAATTTTCTTAGATAGTCTATGGCTCTTGGGGAGAGTTTTGTAAATCCAAATGTTATAACTTCACTTGTGATATATATGTATACACATTGCCTTATATGTGTTATATGTAATTTGTAGCAAATAAATAATAATAGGATTTTAATGGGTTTTCAAAAATCTTTAATGTAACATCATTTTCCTTCTGTGTTGAACTCCCTCCTGCCTCCCAGTTTAAAGCATATCCTCACTGTACTCAGTTTCCTTTCAAATCTCTTATATGTTGCTATTTATTTATAGTGTCCCACATTGTGGTGCCTTTTTACTTTTCTGATTTCAGCAATCACTTTATATTATAATTTTACATTTCAAGGATTGAAGCTAGGAATCACAGATGAGAGATAAGATATACTATTTGTCTTTCTGGATTTGAGTAACCTCATTCAATATAAACTTTCAAGTTCAATCCATTTACCTGCAAAGTTTATTACATACTTTTTCTTTTGAACTGAAGAGTATACCATAGTGTATATGTACCACACTTTCCTTATTTATTGAAGAACATCTAGGTTGTTTCCATTTCCAAGCTAGTGAATAATGCTGCAATAAACATGGCTGAGCAAGTATTTGTGGAGTAGGAGGTCAAGTCCTTTGGGCACATGTCAGTGACTGGTATATGTGGTTATATAGTACATGTATGTATGTGTGTAAGTATGTATGTATCTATTTTTTTTTTTTGATTTTTGAGGATTCTTCCACACTGATGTCTAAAGTGACTAGAACAGTCTGTTTCCCCATCAACAGCAAATAAAGGTTACCCTTTCCCACATTCCCTTATACCGTTCATTTTCAGTTGTTTGTTGATCTTTGCCCATCACACCTGGCTAAGAGGAAATCACAAAGCTGTTTTATTTGCATTTCCCTAATTGCTAGGAATGAAAAATATTTTCAAGATATTTTTACCCACTTTATATTCTTCCTTTGGAAACTCTATTAAGACCTGTATGCTATTGTCTCAACTGGATCATTTATCTGTTGGAATCTTTGTTATATTTTTTGAGTTCCTTATACATTTGATATATCAATACTTTGTCAGATGTAAAACCAACAATGGTTTCCTTTCCTTGTGAGGGCTTTCTCTTTCTGCCCTTGAGTGTTTCTTAAGCTGTACAGACTTTAGTATTTGTTAGGTCTCACTTGTTAATTGTTGGCTTTAATCCCTGGGCAGAGAGACTCTTATAGTCAGTGTTTCAGGTTTCAGATTTAAGTTTGATCCATTTGGAGCTTGTTTTTGTGAAAGGTGGCAGACACAGTCTAATTGCATTCATCTATATGAGATATCAATTTTTACCGGCACCATTTGTTAAATGAAGGTGCTGTCTTTTCTCCAGAGTTTATTTTTGACATCTTTATCAAATATCATGTGGCTGCTGTTACGTGTACTCATGATGTGATATACTATTTAGTTCCATTGGTCTACACATCTGGTTTTGTGCTAATACTATGCTGTTTTTCAAATTATTATTAGTATTACTCTGGCTTTGTAATATTGCTTGAGGACTGATATGGCATTCCTTCCACCTTTACACTCCTGCTCCCCTTGTTTGTCTCAGCTATCTGAATCTATCTGAGGCGTTTTTGGTTCTAAATGAATTTTCAGGTAGATATCTTTACTTCCATGGAGAATAGGATTGGGATTTTCATTGAGATTGTATTAAATCTGTAAATATCTTTGGTAGAATGTTTATTTTCATAATCACAATTCTACCAATCAATAAGCATAAGCCATTCTATTTTCTACTGCCATTGTCACTTTCTTCAGAGATTTAAAGTTTCCATTATAGAGGTGTGTGAACTCCTTTTATGGTTAATCCAAGATAATTTGTTTACTTTGTGGCTATTGTGAATGGGAGTGGCCCTATGATCTCTTTCTCTGTGTTTATCATATAGCAAGGCGGTTCTTTTTTTTTTTTTTTTTTCTAAGTTGATACTGTACCCTGCCACTTTGCTGAAATTGCTGATCATTTCAGAAAATTTCTGGTAGACTTTTTGAGATCTCGTGTACAATATCACCATCTTCACACAGTGACTGTTTGACTTCTTTATCTAATTTTATCACTTTACTATTCTCCTCTTGCTATATTGCTCAAGCTAATGATTTAAGTACAATATTGAAGAGGGATGGAGATAGTGGATATTCCTTTCTTATTATTAATTTCAATGAGATTGCTTCATGTTTTCCTCCATTTATGATGTTGTTGGCTGTATATTAGTTACATATAGCCCTTATTATACTGAAGAATGTTCCCTGTAGTAATTTTTTGTCTAAGACATTTATCCTGAAGTCATTTTGGATATTGTCAGAGACTTTTAATTCATGTGTTGTGCTCATGTGATTTGGGTCTAAGTGTATGTGATTTATTATGTTTATTTAGTTACATATCTTGCATTTTGCATACCATTCCAACATTTCAGTGATAAAGCCAATTTGATCAAGATGGACAATCTTTTGATGTGTGTCTGTATTTCATTTTACAGTATTTTATTGAGCATTTTTGAGACCATGTTCATCAGGGACATTGGGCTGTACTTTTCATTTTTGTTGTAGCTCTACTTTGTTTTGAAATTAGAATAATATTGGTGCATATGAGTGTTTCCTTTGTTTCTATTCCTTTTAGTAAAAAGAATTGACTATAGATCTATTTTGAAAATCTTATAGAGGATGGAGAGTTGGTTCAATGTTTAAGAGCACTGTCTGCTCTTTCAGAGGACCCAGGTTCAATTCCCTGCAACTACATGGAGGCTTACAGCTGTCTGTAACTTCAGGATCCAAACCCTTCACAAAGACATACATGCAGCAGGCAAAACACAAATACACATAAAGTAAATAATAAGTAATTTTTAAAAAGAGTAAATCTAATAGAATTCTGTGAAGAATCCATATGGACTTGCATTTTATTTTGTTTGTTTTTTATTGTTTCAGCCTCCTCATTTGTCATGAGTCTATTTAGGTTGTAGATCTCATTGTGATTTAACTTTGTGGCTCACAGGAATGTGGAAATTTGTCCATTACTTTTAGATATTCCAGCTTGTTTTAGCAATGATACAATATGGAGAGGCTTTTTTCCAGTTCTTCTCTTTTTGGTGTTCTGTGTGCTTTATGTATATCTATGGATATACCTTTCTATAGTTTGGGCAGGGTTTTTTCTTTTTGGTGTTTTGTTTCATTCTGTTTTATGTTATTGTTGAAAGCTGGACTAGGCCATTGATTGATATGGGATTCTTACCTCTCATCTATGCTTATGACTCAAAGATCTAGTTTCTCTACTTTATCTTGTAGTTCTGTTATTTCATTTGCTCATCCATTCTACTTGCAAGGCTTTATCTTGAGTTTCCTAGCTGGATTGTTGAGTTTTCAATTCCATCTTCATTTCAGCTTGAGTTGTATGCAATATTTCTTTTTCTTTATTGAATTTGGTTCTCAGATCCTATATTATCTTTCCTATTTCATTAAGCCTTAAAGTTTTTGGGTATATATTTTTTTTCTTTTTGACCATCACTAAGTCATTTATTGTGTTTAAGTTCATTCCGTAAATTCATTGAACTGTTTGTCTGTATCTGCTTTAAACTCCTTAAAAATTGTCTGATGAAGTTTATTGCTGTTCTTTGAAGTTCTATGCCCTGGGTTCCATTTAAGTATTACTTACCAGAGAGCATTTGCATAGAATTGGTGAATATACCATTTTAAAGCATTTACAAGAGCCTTGCCTGGTGGAGCAAGCCTCCCTATAATCCTGATAAAAGAGTGCTATAAGTTAAATGATAGCTAAGTCTACTTTGTCAGATTTCTCCCAGGCCAAGAAACTCAGGGTCACCTTTACTCAAAATGAACCGGAAATTAGAGGGTTGGAGATATAGCTCAAGGGTTGCAGTGTATATAGCATATTATAGCATAGCATGCACATCTTCAATCACCAGTACTGTAATGATAAATCAATCAATTTATCTATGAATAAATAAGTCAGTTTTAAACATTGGCCATATGAATTTTAGACATCACCATTTCATTCCTATTTCCATAATCATATTTCTCTTTAACACAACCTGTGGAGTCATTATATCTTTTGTCAGTATTCATAATGACACAGGTAAAAGATGGTTCGTATATGACCATATAATCCATTGAACCAGGGAATAGGTTGCTCTATGAGTTTTATTAGAAATCAACTATATCAAAGCTAATACAATTATCCCTTGGTGACTGTAGTTTTTTTTTTAACATTCCAACAAAATATACCTATTTTTATTTCAGTTGTATATAATATATCTTATCACTCTCATCAGAGTGCTAGGTATGAATGTTCTATTCAGTGTGTCTGCTACCATTTTAAATTTTGTTATTAGGTTCTCTTAGCTTCATCAGTTTGATTATTGTTTCCAATTGTTACCACAATAAGAATTCTTATCCAGAATGGCAGATGCATAGTGTGAAATGGGTAAAGTGATACATAAAAATATGGGTAATAAATATTTCTTAATATCCAATGTCCAGGCAGATAGTTCATGTAGACATTTTCTTTGTGTTAATAATTTGAACTGAATTATCATTTTTTGTGTCTGAGGAGAACTATAGCCAAGAAGGTAATTCTTGCCATATGAAAATGACCTTGGCAGGTGGTTGCTTCAGATTGTCTCTCTCATCAGTTTGTTGACACCTCATGGCTGAAGAAGGGCTTGAATAGTTTTGTCTTATTGACAGCTGCCAACTGTTAATGAACCATATGAAGTGATGGTAACATTGTCACCAACTATCTGTGGACCATATGTAAATGGTGAGCAGAGTGACAGACAAACACTTTGAAACAACCAAAGGCCATAATTGCTAAACGGAGTCAAAAACTTTAATTATTTTAAGATAATACAGTTTAAAACAGGTTATATAAATTAGGTCACCATCATCTTACCTTGACTCCATTTATCCTTTCTTGCCAAGTTTAGAACCTAAGACAAATACACAAATAGAAAGATGGATGTCTTATTGATGGATTGTCCCATTTATAGTTCATATGAGCATAGACTTAGTACCCAACTATTTAATCCTTATAGCTTTGTCTGTGCCTTTTAATCATCAAAATCCTGCACCCAAATCTGGCAATATTGTTGCATGATTTTTCTACAGAAAACATGTACAACAGGAGATGTGGGAGGATAATTATTCAATTTATATTTATTTGTTTATATCCCCAAAACTGCCCCCTCTGGGTTCCCCCTCACAGACATACTTCCTCCATCCCCCACCCATTCTCCTCTGAGAGGGCTGGGCTCCCTTGGATATGTGAAAGGAGAATTTAAGTAGAGCTGAGAAAGGAAGATAATTAGAGAAAATAATGTCTTACTGAAACAAATATGAAATTCACAGACTATATTATGCATTGAACATTTTAAATCAAGAACATAAATCAATGTGCTTGGTTAAACAACCACTCAATACTTCTGCCTTCCTTAGGAGCCTGAGCCATGCTCTGGAGATGACTTCACTGCAGTAATGATCACTGTGAAATGTGCTAAATTTTATAAACATTTGGAATCTATATATTTTCTCTAAGCAGCAATGCTTTGGATTCCACAATACTTTCCTTTGTCTTTGTGTTTTACACTGTTCAAATTCTGATTCTGAACCAGTATGGTCTTCACATACATAGTTTATAGTTTATTGTCAACAAAAATTGGATAGTGTATATATAATAAAAAATAAAAAATAAAAATAAAATAGAATAAAAAACAATTGAAAATATTTAAAATGTTTCTCAAAAATTAATTTAGACAGTTATTATAATAGAATTGCACAGCTGAGAAAACCTGTAATTTTTAATTTAAACTTTAAGAGAACTTGTAATAAAACTGACAGGTTTTCAAAGAAGAAACTCCAATACATCAAGAAACTATTGGCCTTTTCAAGTAAACATTTTCTTGGTCACTCTAAAAAAAAATTCAAATGCAGTAGTCTCATCATGTATGTTTGGAGAATAGATTATTCACTAAGCCAGTATTAATGAAAAAAAAAAAGAAATGTCAGAAAGCTTTCAACTTCATGCTGAAATACATTGAATTTCAGTACTTTTTTAAAAAACCTCTCCCTTTCATTATTAGTACAAATATGGACTCGGGGGCATAGTATTCTTCAATTTGAAAGCATTCAATATAATTGTATTATACTAAAAATAACTAATTTTCTAGTTATGTATTATGATTTTATTACCAAAAATACAAAATGGAATTGCACCTATTCAAATTGGTGTGTTTTTATGTTCTGTTTCATAAGAAAAGACTGGGAGGATACCTGGAATATCATTGAGGAAAATAAATATCATTATCACTAGCTTTACAATCATTTAAAATATCCAGAATGTCATTATTTACCTCCCATCTTTATTATTTAACATACTTGGATTCTTCTTCACTTAAATTTCTACACGATTTGGAGACATTATAGTAGTAATTGCTAGAAGTTATGATGCCTGTTCTATATCAGAAGTAGGGGAATGAAGTAAAAAATAGAATATCCTGAAATGATTGTTGATTGAACTATGTGTTTATGAAACAATAAGCAACAATTTACTGAAATGAAATCTAGTATCAAATATTTCACACATGCACATTTTGCATATTTCTCAGTCCTCAGTTATAAATGTTTGATGGCTCTAAAATTTCCATGGACTTCTATAATGTCAAATAATTTTAAATATGTGTTTCTTATTCAGGGAATTATATAATGTATTACAATAACTGCTTTCTTCCATTTATTTTTTCTGCCTTAAGCATTAATATTTTCATGCTTTCTACTAAAAAATTTTTCAAGTTTCTTCTCACAGAATAGTATCAATACATATTTGTATCATAGTTCAGTTTGCTTATTCAGAACATATATATTTATACACACATACACATACAGAGAGAGAGAAAGAGAGAGAGAGATGTGATGTCATGGCACATTTGTCTAAGTGGGAAAATAGAACACACAAAATTAAAATCTCATGATAAGGTCAAATTAAAAATTATAAGTTCATATTAAATATGATTAAATAGGGGAGAGTAGTTAAGAATATCTCTGATGAGGTCATAATTGACTCTATATCTGAATAAGAATGAGTCAGAAAGAAGTAGATACAGAGAAGGCATACATGGATCACATAGCAAGGGAGAGTTTTCTGTTTAAATAATAGTAAAAATGACTCTGTAAGAGTAACATGACTGGCAAGTGTAAGCACAGGTCAAGACTGGAATAGTGAGATAGTCATAGGCCAACTCATGTTGGGCTCTGGTGGTAAAATGGGCACCATTTTTCTCTAAATACAATCAATCAATTAGAGAATTATAGTGATAATAGTGCAATGACTTTTTTTTTTTAATTCAAATTCGCCAGTGTGCTTTTGAAAACTGTTTGGGGAAAATCAGAATTGTTATTGTGAAGTATGTTGGGAGTTATTACAATTTTCTCAGATTGATCAGATTTTAATTAGAGAAAATTGAAAAAGTTAAGACAACTTTAATGACAGAGGAAATGTGAAAAATTTGGTAGTTAAGTTTGTAATCCAGCAGAATTACCATGATTATATTTGATAAATCTTACCACAGTATCCCTAATAAATTTGAACTACAGCTAAGAAAATTAAGTATTGGATAAAATTTTAAGCCATGGAAAAATGTTATAAACAAAACCAGCACAAGCAACTTAAAAATTTTTAAATTTCTTCATGTTCCCCCTTTGAAATGTTCATAAGACTTAATTAAATTTACCATTGCCCTTTAACTGTATATGACTTTTAGCAAAAATATGCTTTTACTCTCTAGAAAAACAATAAATTCTTATTTCAATGAATCATTCATTCTTTTTTTTTAAATTAATCGTTCCATTACTTTACATCTCAAATGGTATCATACTTCTCAGTTACCCCTCCACAAAACCCCATCTCACATCTTCCCCCTCCCCTTTGCTTCTATGAGAGTGCTCCCTAACCCACCCACCCTCACCCACCTCACCACTCTAGCATCCCCTATGCTGGAGCACCAAACCTCCACAGAACCAAGGGCCTCCCCTTCCATAGATATCAGACAAGGTCACCCTCCCTGTACACTCTTTGGTTGGTGAACTAGACCCTGGGAATACTAGGTTGTCCGACCAGCTGACATTGTTCTTCTATGGGATTGCAATCCCCCTCTGCTCCTCCAGTCTTTCCATCAGCTCCCCAACTGGGGTCCCCTAACTCAGTCTGATAGTTGACTCCAAGCATCTACATTTGCAATAGTCAGTTGCTGGCAGAACCTCCCAAGGAAGAGCCACACCAGGATCCTGTGAGCAAGTACCTCTTGACAACAACAAGTGTCAGGGTTTGGTTCTGAAGACAGGATGGATCCCCAGGTGGGGGAATTCCCCAAATGACCCTTCCTTCAGTCTCTGCTCCATTTTTGTACCTGGCTTTCTTTGGACAGGCACATTTCTGAGGCACCATCCCTCGACTGGGAGTCATGCCTATATACTGGAGGTGGTCTACAGCTTCTATTTCCATTTTGGATTGCATTTTGTTTAAAGTCATCCCTATTGAGTCTTGGGAGCCTCTCGCATCCCTGGTGTCTGGGACCCTCCATTGGCTACTCTCAGTTCCTCATCTCCCACTACTACATATTTTTATTCCATCTCCTGACCCTCTGTAACTCTCTCTCATCCAGTACTTGATACTGCCCACTTATTTCCTTCTCTTCCTCTGTCCCTCCCTGATCCCCTCTCCCTCAATCTCCCATGATCATCCTGTTCCCTCTTCAATGCAGGACTGAAGCTTTCACAAGCTGGTCTTCCTTCTTCCTAAGCTCCATATGGTCTGTGGGTTATATTGTAGGCATTGTGAGCTTTTGGGCTAATATCCCTTATCAGTGAATACATACCATGTTTGGTCTTTTGTGTCTGGGTTACCTCGTTCAGGATGATATTTTCTAGTTCAATCCATTTGCTTGCAAATTTAATGAATTCTTTGTTTTTAATAGCTGAGTAGTATTCCATTGTGTAAATGTGCCACAAACATCTGTATCATTTCCAGTTTCTGGCTATTATAAATAAGGCTGCTATGAACATAGTGGAGCTACATGCTCTTGTTATATGGTGTACCATCTTTTGGGTTTATGCCCAGTAGTGGAATAGCTGGGTCTTTAGGTATAACTATTTCCAATTTTCTCAGGAACTGCCATATTGATTTCCAAAGTGGTTGTACTACCTTGCCATCTCATCAGCAATGTAGGAGTGTTCTTTCTCCACATCCTAGTCAGTATCTGCTGTCATCTACGTTTTTGATATTAGCATTCTGATTGGTATAAGATAGAATCTCAGGGTTGTTTTGATTTGTATTTCCCTTATAACTAAGGGTGTTGAAAATAGAAACAGAAGGAACACTACTCAATTCTTTCAGTGAAGCCACAGTTACAATGATATGTAAACCACAAAAAGACCAAGTGGGTAGGGGAATGCCCCCATAGTTGCAGGGGAAGGGGGAGGGAATGGGGAGGTTCCAAAGGGGAGATATGGAAAGGGGGAAACATTTTAATGTAAATAATGTATGAAAAAATGACCAAAGACAGAGAACTTTAGAACAATTTCCCTTTTGAACATGGATGCAAAAATACTCAATAAAATTCCCACAATCCGAATCCAAGAACACATCTAAGTGATCACTCACCATGATCAAGTAGGCATAATCCCAGAAATGCAGGAAGGGTTCAATACATGAAAATCCATCTATGTAATCCAGTATATAAACAAACTAAAAGGGAAAAAAACACACTATTATCTCATTAGATGCTGAAAAAACTTTTGACAAAATACAACACTCCTTCATATAAAAGTATTGGAGAAATAAGGAATTCAAAGTCCATACCTAAATATAATAAAAGCAATATACAACACACCGATAGCCAACATAAAACTAAATGGAGAGAAACTCAAAGCAATCCCATTATAATCAGGGACAAGACAAAGCTGCCTACTCTCTCCCTACCTTTTCAAGTATAGTACTTGAAGTTCTAGCCAGAGCAATTAGACCTCAAAAGGAGATGAAAGGGATACAAATTGGGAAGGAGAAAGTCAAGATATCACTATTTGCAGATTATATGATAGTATATATAAGGGACCCCAAAAATTCTACCAGAGAGCTCCTAAAGCTGATAAACAACTTCAGCAAAGTGGCTTGATCTAAAATTAACTCTAATAAATCAGTACTCTTCCTCTACTCAAAGGATAAATGGACTGAGAAAGAAATTAGGGAAACAACACCTTCATAATAGTCACAAATGATATAAAATATATTTCTGTGACTCTAATCAAGCAAGTGAAATATCTGTATAACAAGAACTTCAAGTCCCTGAAGAAAAAAATAGAAGTCCTTAGAAGATGAAAAAATCTCCAGTGCTCATGGATTGGCAGGATTATTATAGTAAAAATGGCCATCTTACCAAAAGCAATCTACAGATTCAATGCAATCCCCATCAAAATTCCAACTCAATTCTTCATAGACGTAGAAAGAGTAATTGTAGCCAGGCAGTGGTGGCACATGCCTTTAATCCCAGCACTTGGGAGGCAGAGGCAGGCGGATTTCTGAGTTCTAGGCCAGCCTGGTCTACAGAGTGAGTTCCAGGACAGCCAGGGCTACAGAGAGAAACCCTGTTTTGGAAAAAAAAGAAAGAAAGAAAGAAAGAGAGAGAGAGAGAGAGAGAGAGAGAGAGAGAGAGAAAGAAAGAGTAATTCTCAAATTCATTTGGAATAACCAAAAACCCTGGGTAGCAAAAACTATTTTCAATAGTAAAATAACTTCTGAGAGAATCCCCATCCCTGACATCAAGCTGTACTAAAGAGAAATAGTGATATAAACTGCATTGTATTTGTACAGAGAAGACAGGTAAATCAGTGGAACAGAATTGAAGACCCAGAAATGAACCCACACACCTATGGTCACTTGATCTTTGACAAAGAAGCTAAAACCATTCAGTGGAAAAAGAAAGCATTTTCAACAAATCATGCTGGCTCAACCGGCAGTCAACATGTAGAAGAATGCAAATAGATCCATTCCTATCTACCCATACTCAAGTCTATTGGATCACAGACCTCCACATAAAACCATATACACCTAATCTAATAGTAGAGAAAGTTGGAAAAAATGAGGAACACATTGGCACAGGGGAAATTTTCCTGTGAACACCAATGGCTTATGCTCTAAGATCAACAGTCAACAAATGGGACCTCATAAAATGACAAATCTTCTGTAAGGTAAAGGACACTGTCAATAGGACAAAATGGCAACCCACAGATTGGGAGAAGATCTTTCCCAATCCTACAGCCAACAGATACAAACAACTCAAAAAGTTAGCCCCTAGTGAACCAAACTATTAAACTATAATAACTAAATTATAGAATATTTCTATAACTATTGAAAATTGGGCTACAGAGCTAAACTGAGGAATCTCAAATGACTGAAAAGCACTTAAAGAAATGTATCATACATTTTTAGACATTAATATTTTATAGAAAAATGCAAAGAAAGCTCCCGGTAATTAGGTAACATAACAATCTTTATGGTACAAATGTAAATAATATACATTACCACTACCCAAGGATCCTATTTTTCAATGGTTTAGACAATATATTCATAACAGAAATATTCTCATGTATCTTAGATGGCAGAGATATTTGTTCATCAGATCCTGTTCAAGGGATGGCTTTTTATAAATATACCAATTGAAATGATATTTTTCATGTTTCCCTTATAATCTGATTCATACACATCTACTACTATTATAGTGTCTGTGGCTACTCTCTCATAGGTACTCACTCCTTAATCCAGGAAAAATGATTAGCTTCTTCATACTTGTATTTTTCCTAACATGTGTAAGCTAGATTGATGTTCCTTTCCTCTGGCGTTCCAAGTATGTCACCTTTTAAAATTCATTGAAATGAAGACAATTTTTATAGGAATGTCTTTTATAGAATATATATATGTATGGCATATATATATATATATATATATATATATATATATATATGCCAGA
>JADRCH010007386.1:1197081-1482228 GCA_019843965.1 Rhynchomys soricoides | reverse complement strand
TATATAATATATATAATATATATAATATATATATAATAATATATATATAAATAATGATATATATATAAATAATGATATATATATATATATATACATACATATATATATATATATATATATGCCAGACTTTCTTGAAACCGCCAGTGTTTGAATAATGACATAAAGACTTATTAATTATTATTATGGCTCAGGCCTTAGCTTAGGCTACCTGCCAGCTAGTTCATCTAACATAATTAACCCTACTATTCTAGTCCACGCCCTGCCAAGTGGACCATTACCTCTCTACCTTCTCTCTCTTTCTCTCTCCCTGAGTAAGTCTGACCTCCACCAAGTCATGCTGGTGAACTCTCTTACACCTAATTCTCTCAGAGTTGCTATCATTGCTTAGAAGTTCTTCCCCTCCCCCTTTCTGCTTCAGGTATTGGCCATCAGCTTTTTATTAAGCCTATCCAAAGATGAGGAAGGTATGTGTTTACAAAATACTGAGGCTGGTGAAGAATCATATGAATAAAAATACCAAAATATGTCCAGAATAAAAATAAAATAAAATACTAAAAGAATAAATTAAGAATAAAAATACCAAAATCTCTCTGCCATGTGTGTAAGTATATGTCTGCACACACTATAGTTATTAATAAGTCTTATATTAAGTGTGTGATTACTAAATAAATTAACATTCTAGAAAAGTCTCTTAAAAATTTAGTATGAGATCTTTGAGCTTACATAGAGGTAACAGACTTATCTGGTATACATAGACCAGATATCATGCCTCCAATTAATTTCCATAATGCCTCAAACTTGAGGAAGAGAATCCTGAACATCTATTTTAGTGGCAATGTTACCAGGAAGAAATAGTGGCATTAGTTATAAATGCTCTTAACCTAAAGATTATTAAAGCAGTATATAATTCATATTTACTCCAAAGTCACAGAGATGTTTCATCAAAAACATACAGTAATATGAGACTTTGTTTAATGAAATATTTAAGGGTTCTTCCTCTTTTTCTTTGACTCATTTTTAATAGGTATGGCATACACCTCTGATGAGAGAATGCGGTTCCATGGAGAGAGATTTTTTTGTGCTATATTGACTTTAATGAGATGAATGTGGCCAAATGTGGTAGTGCAGTTGGTAGTGTATTTTTTATTTGTTTGTTTTGTTTTTAATTTTGTTTTTTTCAAAGCATCAAGAGTTTTCACTACAGTCTCTGTGAATGTTTGAAATGGAGTTGACATTTAGGATAAGAGGGAGAGTTGTTATCCAGCTAACTCATTGAATCAAGAATAGATCAGCTTCTTGAATGTTTTAATAAGAGTTGGATAAAGCTAGACTCCAGAGATCCAAATAACCCTATCAAAAAATGCAGAAGAGAGCTAAACAGAGAATTCTAAACTGAAAAAACTCGAATGGCTGAGAAGCACCTAAAGAAATGTTCAACATCCTTAGTCATCAGGGAAATGCAAATCAAAACGACCCTGAGATTTCACCTCACACCAGTCAGAATGGCTAAGATCAGAAACTCAGGTGACAGCAGATGTTGGAGAGGATGTGGAGAAAGAGGAACACTCCTCCATTGCTGGTGAGAATGCAAGTTGATACAACCTCTCTGGAAATCAGTTTGGAAGACCATCAGAAAAATGAACAAAATACTACCTGAGGACCCAGCTATTCCACTCCTGGGCATATACCCAGAAGATGCTCCAACATGTAATAAAGACACATGTTCCACTATGTTCATAACAGCCATATTTATAATACCAGAAGCTGGAAACAACCCAGATGTCCCTCCACAAAAGAATGGATACAGAAAATGTGGTACATTTACACAATGGAATACTACTCAGCTATTAAAAACAATGACTTCATGAAATTCACAGACAAATGGATGGATCTTGAAAATATCCTGAGCGAGGTAACTCAGTCACAGAATGAACATGGTATGTACTCACTGTTAAGTGGTTATAAGCCCAAAAGTTCGAAATACCCAAGAGTCACTTTGCAGCAACAGTAGGGCTGAGTGTGAGGTCCCAGATGGAGGACTTGGAGAAGGGACTGAAGGAGCTGAGGGAGTTTGTATCCCCAGGGAGGCAGCAACAGTGGCAACTGGCCTGACCCCCTGATACTCCTGGGGACTGATCCACCAACCAAAGAATACACATGGAGGGACCCATGATGCTGCCCACATATGCGGCAGAGGAGGGTCTTGTTAGCCATCATGGGGAGGAGAGGCCCTTGGGCCTGAGAGTGTTAGATCCCCCAGTAAAGGAGAATGCGAAGGAGGGAAGACGAGAGTGGGTGGGTGGGTGGGTGAATACCCCCATATTGGCAGGGGGAGGGAGAGGAAATGGGGAGGTTCCAAAGGGGAGATCTGGAAAAGGGGAAACATTTGAAATGTAAATAATGTAGGAAAAATAAATAAATAAATTTAACAACAATAACAACAAAAGAAATAGTGGAGGTTATTTGGGACCAGAAACAAGGTCCTTTGCACCCCACATCTAAGCTAGAATAATGAACAAATCATCTGTATTATGGAACTAGAACACAGTTCACCCTCATCTCAGAATGGCACATACTAAACACTAAGTGTTACAAAGACGGAAAGAGGTAACTTGTATCTCAGTCCATGGTGGGTGGTACCATCCCTGGGTGCCATCCCTGGACTGGTGGTTCTGGGTTCTGTAAAAAAAAATAGGTTGAACAAGCCATGGAAAGCAAGCCAGTAAGCAGCACTCCTCCATGGCCTCTGTCTCCTGTCTCCAGGTTACTGCCCTGTTTGAGTTCCTATCCTGACTTCCTTCAATGATGAACTGTGATGTGGAAGAGTAAGCCAAATAAACCCTTTCCACTGGGGGGGGGGGTAAGAGTTGGATCTTTAATTAACATGAATGAGCTAGAGTAAATTGCTATAGAATTGCAAACACATACAAATGTAATGACTGTGAAGTAATAGTAGTAGCATCCATTGGATTTTTTTTTCTAGATGAAACCTTAGTATCTCCAAATTTCCATATGTAGTTATGACATTTCTTTTCAGAGGAAAAAGATTTTCTTGTTTCCTCAAATCAAGATCCCTTATGTGTACTTAAGGCAAGAACTCAAAAACAAAAGTAGTGTAAATCAATCAGTTCATGGATTATTTTTATTGACTTCCATGTACAATTAATAGTGTTAGGTGTTGCCGAGCATGTAATGTAATGCTTAATCCCCATCCTTGAGGAATTTGAACTTATCTGAGACAATTTAAAATATCTGTGCATGAACGTGATAATTTGCAAATACCAAATACTCTAATACACTTGTTCTCCACCTTTGGGTCATGACCACATTGGTTGAATAACCCTTTCATAGGGTTGATATATCAGATATTTACATTATGATTCATAATGGTAGAAAATTGCAGTTATAACGTAGCAACAAAATAATTTTATGTTTGATTGTCACTGTAACTTGAGAAACTATATTAAAGGCTTGCAGCATTAAGATGCTTAAGAAACCATGGTCTAATGTGCATAAAGATATTAAGAAGCATATTTAGAAAAAGGATTTCAAAAGCTTCATATGTTTCAATACAATTTATCATCAGTAGAAATTTAGTAGATAATTTTTGTTACTGTTTTACCAGTGAAGAAATTTAGGACATAGAGGGGTTCATGGACAAATGAATGCCACCAAGTTTAGCAGTGGAGGTGAACTTTAAGCCCAAAGTTTGTATGCTTAGTAATCATCACAATCAGTTACCTAATAGTGTAGAGACTGAAAGAAGAGAAATGGCCAAGCAGCAGGAACTAGCCCAGCTTTGAATAAAAGGAATGCAGAAGATGACAAGAGAAGGAATGTAGCAGTCCTATGAGGGTGCATGGTTCTAGCAATCTGGTTGTAAGGAGACAAGAGGAAGTGACAATGTTCCAAGCAGCAGCTCAGAGGTAAAATGGAAATGGAGCACTGTAAATGTATGTGTGGGTGGAAGAATGAGTAACAGATCCTATCTAGTTGATTTTTTATAAGAAGCTAGTAGATAGTAAAGAAGAATGCAAATGGTTTCATTTTTGTATGCACGTGATTTTGAAGGTCCTCAAAATTTTAAAACATATGGTTTGTGAATTTAAAACAGATTCATCCATCTGGGAAAAAGACTGGTAAGAATGATTCTCATTGGGATTGATAGGGATGTAAGGGAGATTTGAGATGATAGAAGGCCAAATAGTAACCAGAACACACTATATAAATTATCAAAACACAAAAGTAATTACTAAAAATGACATTCAGAATGAGAAATATTGAGATACATTGAATTATATCATGTAACATTTACAAACTTTGAAAGACCTTAATTTTTATACACTGATGTTTGTCAGTTTATATGAAATGATATATGTGATTTGATGAGAAATATTTATAATATGATTTTAACTTTAGAAATTGGAAGTAAAAAAATTTGAGAAGCAGAATTTTCAGAATTGACTAGGAACCATTCCAAGTATATGGGACACAGTAGTGAACCAAACAGAAAAGCAGATCCAACTAAGCAGATTCCTGGATGGAATTAGGAAATGACATTTGACAGAAGAGACAGTGCACAAAATACTAAGAATACGACTATGTTACATGATGAGAAGTAAATGACATGTAAAACAAAGAAAAAAATCTGACTAGTTTGGGAGTATTAATGCAGGCTACATATGAAGACAATCTAATATGTTGCTAAGTTAAACATCATTGAGAAGTTGAAATTTGAATGAAAATTTGAAAAAGTTGAAATAACCACCAAGTCAGATAGCACAAAGACAGGAATTTATGGGTTACTCTATAGGATTTATTTCTGTATGAAAGGAAAGAGTAGAAGCTTGAACAGAAAAGGGATTTGATATAGCATTCTAAATCGACCAGTATCATTAGGTTGAGAAAGGCAAAAATAGAATGGAAGAAGTGTATAGAAAACTGTGATGATGGAAGCAGGGAGACCCAAGAACTAGATTTTGACTCATCTAAGAGATGACAGTGATGTAGGCCTTGGCTTTACCTAGCCAAAGTGTTGTGAATTGGTATGATTTAAGAATCATTTTGAAGACAGTACCCACATGATATACGGATTGAATAGAAAACATGAGGGAATAGGCTTCCAAAGAATAAAGCCATGATTTGACCCAACTAGTGGTATACATGAAGCGTCTGTTTAAATTGAAATGAGAGTTCTACACAAAGGCAGGTTTAGAAGGGAAATGTTTATGATTTCTTTTAGATTTCAAAGAGAATATGTGAGCTAACAAGTGCATGCATCAGATTAATCCTGAAAGTAAAACCTACACTGAATATATAAATTGCACAGCCCTCATCATAAACAAAAAATATTTAAAACATTGAGCATGGATAATGTAAACAACTGAGAGGAGGTAGATCAAAAAGACAAAATTCCCAAGAAACCCTCTAATACTATGAGGTCAGATACAAATCTAGGTGGATTTTAAAACATGCTGACAATCAATTTGACGATTAGATAGGGTGATTTTAAGTGTCTTCCAAGGAAAAGAGGCTATCACTGTGTAAGTATATTATTTTTCAATTTCAGTTATTAAGCCATTAATACTGCCTTTGACCAGTGAAATGTTCTTTTTGTTATCGGAATACTGAGCTTTGTGGACCAAATTTCTTTCACTGTTCTCAGAGAAGCAAACTGAGATATTTCCTTACTTTCGCTGTATGCTCTAAATACTTTTAACGAACCTCATAAATATTTGTAGAAGACCTCATAAATGGCTCTAGGAAAATTGCGAACTAGAAAGGGTGAATATATTTTTCTTTACAGCTGAATAATACTCCACAGTGTATATGTGTCACATTTTCATGCTTTTGGAGGTGACATACATAAGGGGGTACCTCTTAGTGTTTTGTATTTGGAACCCTTCCAAGCTCACACCAAGAAGACTGGTAAAGGAAACCACCCACTGCTTGCCCTTATGCTTATCTTGATTATTGTTGAAAAATTAGAGGAAAGTTTCACTGGATATGTGAGGCAAGATGTTCCTTTGACCATTGGTCTTTAACTGTTCCTGAATCATTGAGTGACTACACAGTACAAAGCATGGTTACACTGAAAGAAATTAATCATAAACAAGGAATAAGTATTTTTCTTTTAGTAAGTACAGAAAAATGACCAGTGTGATAATTGTTTTGCAATCTTGCACAAGGAATTTTGATATTTTATGTATCATAGAGACTGGGGAAACCTTTCTTATTTTTGAGAAGAATAATCTCATTTACCAAGTACAACCATGTTTTTGAATACTAATCCAGTAGCTCTGTGCAGCAAAGATTCTCTGCTCTGTGAACTAGTTCTTAACTTTCTCTTCATTATGTATCTAAAGTTACTTGTAGAAAAAATAAGAACATCATCCAAATTATAATTACCATAATCATATTAATACTAGTAAATAATAGAAGCAACTTGGTGTATTTTCATGCTGTAAGGTAAAACTTGTAAGTTATAAAATATAGTACTAATCTGTTACTGGCCATCTAATTAAACATAGATCTGAAAATTTTGCTGTATTTAAAAAAAAGAACTTTCATAGTAGATGAATTTTGAAGTATGTTACTTATCTTTGAAATAAGACTCAATCTGTCTGATTAACCCTGTGAGAATGAATGAAACTAAAATAGCAAAATATTATAGATGTTGGATTGTGTATTATGGCAGCCTAGAGCAGAAAATATTGTTTCTAGACTTTTCCAAACATATAACTTATTTCTTTTCCTATCATGCAACTTTGGAGTGTTATGAGTCAGAAGGACTGCTTTCTCAAATTCATACATGATATCTTGGCTACTAAGTACCTTAGGATCTAGAAGGGAACTAAAATATAAAATATTTATAAAAGGAAGTCAGTCAATCACTTAAAACATAAACTATATATTATGAGAGAGAGAGAAAGGGAAGGGGGAGGGAGGGAGAGAGAGGGAGAGTCAGATATCAGGGAGTATTTCAAGTTCCGAATGTTCCCTAGAAATTCTTACTGATGTGAAGAGGAATCTTGATTGAGATGTAATGTTTCAACTTCCAAGAAGCTCAATAACACACACAGCAGGAAATCCCAATATAATTTTAATAGACATATCTTGTAAGGTGAATCTCAATGAATTTCACAGCTTTCAGAACACAATTATAACACATTTTAAATAATTAGGTCAATGTTATCATTTATACAGGATCTTATCGCTTTAGTGCTGTGTTTGTATGATAATCTTACAAATGCTTCTTCACTAAGATTATACTGAAGTCCCTAGTTGGTTTTATATTCATTTCTGTTTCACCTGAGGTCTTAACTTTCAGTCCTCAGTTAGCTACTGCAAATGCTTTCCCTCTGTTCCAGAGTACACAGAACATCATCTCTCTTTCCTTAGAGCCCAGATATTTTATTATATGAATGCATCTTCCTGAATATTTAGGTAGTGCTATTATTATTATATATTTAATTATTTCCTAGTAAAATTTAAGAATAACATTAGCATAGCACCTATCTTTTTATACCAAACTCTTGCAGTGAGCTGGATACCAATTTGAACTTCTAATATTCATTGCATAAAGGGAGGGGAGGAAGGCAAAACAACAGAAAGGTATAAAATCAGAAAAGAGAAAGGAAAGAGCAAAGAAATTTAGGATCACTGCATTAAAAGTTAAGTGTACAAAAACGGCCATGCTTTAACATGTTCTGATAAGTGTGCAGAACTATTAGTTGTATGGGTGGCTGATGATTTTAAGAAAGATGGGGATATTTTGCAAATGTGCCTCAGGTCCTATTGATGATTTTGTTCACATAGCTGTCAGTTGAGATAATTAGACCATATTAAAATCATTTGTGAATATTTTACCATATCTTGGTACTTGGATCTCAGTCTTGATACTTGAGGTACTTGATGTAGGCCATGGTGATACAGTGCATTCTTTAGAGTAGATAAACAAGCCACCGATATTTTGAAAGATGTTTTTCTTGCCCGCCTCTTTCTTGTTGATGCTGTGACATCCTTAAACTCCTGAACTTAGCTAAGGTGACCCAATACTGCATTTCCCAAAATGTGATCCCATAAAAGCTGGCATTCTGTGAATATGTTAATGAACATCTATGAACCCTAAGTAAATATTCATGAAATTCTTTAAAAATGTCTATTATGAACCCTGAGAAAAACCTTTAAATAAATTCAAAGAGTGTGGATAACATCTGGAGTGCATGTATGCTGTAGACATGCAAAGGACATGTCAAAGATCCCAGTGTTTTAGACACATGCAAATGACAAGACCTTTCCTAATTTATGCTCTCAAGAATGGTAAGGCTGTCTATTTATCTCAGTAGACTATAGATGTTGAGATTGTATGCAGAAGGTATGAACTACAGCTTATTCCTCCGGAGTGAATGCAGACCATGACTACTCCCCAATAAATATCCCCTACTGAGATTCGCTCACTGGCCTCCTTCAATGACATATAATAAAATGAACACCCTGAGTTTCTCACACTGCAGACACATCTTCATCACAACCTATGGCTCACCTGTTACTATCTTTTCTGTTCATTCCCTATTTTCTTAGTCAGGTTAATGCCAAAGCTATGCAGTTCATGGCAAAGGGACTCTTTTCATTAAATAGCATTCTCATTGCAAATAGAATGACAAATAAAAAATAAGCCCACGAAGGATGGTGAGAAAAAATTATTTATGTACATTAATTTTTAATATATATTATTTATAGCCAGTACAGTTAGAGTCAACTTGAACCTACCACTGAAAACATTAAAGATTAAGTAAAAGTATGTATTATGTATTCTTTATATATTCCATCTTTAATGTAAGGTTTTATTTTCTTTATTTCTTTCAATATTATTTTTTAATCTATTTATTATTGTTAATAGGTTAAAATGTGTGTTCCGGTTCAATTCACTTTTTTTGTAAATAAAATTAAAATATTTATAAAATCATTTAAGTTAAAATATTTATGTGATCAATTCTTACAGGATTTACTACATCATCATTTTCTTCTTTTGTTATGAAATACAAACATAATTTACTATAAATATGAAATGTGTTAATGCATTGAATTTAAAACTAAACTGTAGATGGCAAATGGCCTACACATGTGAACTTTCAAAGTTATAGCTTTATTATGTAGTTCTTTCTAAAAGCTATGTAAAACCTCCAGCAAATTTTGAAGTAAAGTAAAACTTTCCTTTATAAATTCCATAATCTGTGAAAACTTTACAAATGTGAATATGACATCCCATTTTTTTGTTTACAGTTTGGCTTTAAGCAATTTATGGCAAAGTAAACTGTGGTAGATATTTTCAAATAAAAACTATAAGTTAATAGATACAGAAATTACTTAAACTACAAATAAACTTACTTTTATTTATTTCAATCAATTAAGATTTTAGAATTGTATGAGAATCAAGAATATTCCCAACAGTAAATGGTGACTTTGTTTCCCATGCTTGGATGCAGAAAAGTTGTGAAAATTCCTGTATACACTTCATATGGATCACCTAAACTTTTCTTTGTTTTTGCAATGACACTGCGTTGGAACACCATATCTCATAAAGATATGTTTATAGGAATTTGGGAAGTGTTATAAGGGCTTTAAATATATGCTTTGAAACACATTGATTTCGACTTACATAGATGAGTTAAGTTAATGCGAACCATCCAACCTGATTATTCTCCTTTACTTTGTCTTACTAAATATTACCTTAATATATTAATATTTAATGTATAGGGTTGTTATAGATCAAAAAATATCTTGAGCATGAAGAAAATGCAATCTAACTCATATTTGGGACTCAATGGCAAGTAAATTGTTTCATTTATATGGCTCTTTATGAAACACCTACTTAATATTGTGTTGTTTCAAGTCCAGCACGCAATTAAGGATCTAAAGAATATAAACTTGAAGTAAAGAAAACAAAATAAATAGAGATGAGAATAACACAGGCTTTAAAAATAAGCATTAGATTTCTTTATTCATCAGTAATGTAAATTATCCTTAAAATATTTAAATGTACTTGTGTACGGTACCTATTAATAATGTGCATTATGCAGAAAATCTCTCATTGATGAAATTCAGTAAAAGTTGTATTGATTATTAGGTTTTTGAGATAACATACAAGAGGGAAATTGTTTTTCCAGTTTATTATTTTGTTGTCAAGTGGAGCAGTTTATTGTGGCATGCAAGTGCTTCTCCAATGACCATTACAGCTCATGTAATAAGTGTGTAGGGGGTAAAATGTAGATTGTTCTCAGGAAGGTAAAAAGGGCATTGTATCTGGGGTAAATGTTTTTGGTAACAACATTATTGAATGAATTCAATCCTATTTTCCCCTATAGGAAAATTCCCTTCATGAATATATAGTAGAGGAATAATGTGAGAAATAAAACATTCTTTTGGAAAAATTAAATAATATCTGTACATATCCACAAGTTACTTGTGATTTTTCTTTCTCCCATATCCCTCAAAAGTACTCATTTCTAAAAAAAGAAAAAGAAAAAAGAAATAAAACCAACCAGCAAACAACAAGAGGAAAATACAGCAAACAACAAAAGTACAATCTGACATGCAATTATAAGATTCATATTTATGAGGAATTGAGAAGGACCAGAATTGAATGTTCTTGTCTAATTTAAATAGCTGCCAGTGTCTGTTTCTAAGATATCTAAGTTGTTCATGTATGTTTCTTATGGTTTCTATTATAAGACAGTCATGGAGTGTCATCCTGTCAATATAAGTGCCATTACTTAAATCAACAACATTGAGAACAACACAACTCTGATAACAATCACTGTTATCCATTTTTCCTGGACTGAGAGAAATGGCAGAATTTAGTAGCATCTTTTCAGCAAAGTAATACTGTTTTCTTCAACTATTCTCTAGTTTTTATTTTTGAGATTTTTATTTACTCTTTAAAACACTCACACAGGTGTAAAATGCATCTTGATTATATCCTTCCTCTGCTACATACTCCAAGTTCCTCCTAAGAACCACAAAACACATATCACTCCAACGTCATGTTTTATTTTCTTTTTATTAAAATTTTAATGTTACTGTTTCCAATGAGCACACAAATAGTTGGTTTTATTATGGAATCTTCATATATACTATATTTTTATTTGTCCTTCCTGTCCACTTCCTAATCCCATCCTAATACCCTTCTTGATGATCATCTTCTTCCTCCTCAATACCTAACATGATTCTGTTACTCATCTCCCTTCTCTGATATCACTTCCTTTGATCTCATGGTTCCCTTTCTAATATTCTCTCTCTCAATCTCTCTCTCTCTCTCTCTCTCTCTCTCTCTCTCTCTCTCTCTCTCTCTCTCTCTCAGACACACACACACACACACACACACATGGTTGGGGGATCTAGGAAGCACATAATGATAAAAACATACTGGATTTGTCTTTTATTTAAATGAAAATGTCATTATTTAAAGTTTTTCCTCAACTGTCTGAAAACAACACAGTTTAAGGACAAAATGAGTCTGGAAATAAAATCCTAGTTGGAATAGAGGCACAGCACTAGGCACATAGAAGATGATTTTGATAAAAAGCATCCCCACTTAGGCCCACCCCTTTACTTTTATGCTGGCTAGTTTTATGTCAGCTTCACACAAGCTAGGATTATTTGATAGGAAGGAGCCACAAGAGAGAGAAAATGCTTCTATAAGACCCAGCTGAAAGACTTTTTTTAAAAAAAAAAATGGTTATTGATTGGTGAAGGCTCTCAGTTCATTGTGTGTGGAGCCCTGGGCTGGTGGTTCTAGCTTCTATAAAGAAGCAGGTTGAGTAAGCAAGGTTGATCAAGCCAGTAACAGCACCCATTCATGACCTCTGAATCAGCTCCTACCTCCAGGTTCCTGCCCTGTTTGAGTTCCTATCCAGGAGTTCTTTCAGAGATGGACAAAATATAGAAGTGCAACTTAAATAAACAATTTCCTCCTCAACTTGCTTTTTGGTTATGGTGTTGTTTGCATCAATAGAAACCCTAACTAAGACAACTTTCACTGCAGATACAGAAATAAATCCCTGTCCTAAACCTTTCCTCTTGAACCATCTTGGATTCTGGAATAGCAGAAACATACATGGCAGACAGCCCAGCCCTATATCAGATGAGGGAAATTATCTGCAATTGTGATGAAATAGAGCAATCATCTTTAGAAACTGTATTGGACCCTCACGAATCACTGTGCTACATCTGTAGCCCCCTTTTCTTTTGATAACTGGTTAGTTTTTTGTTAGTCTTGTCTTGGTTGTCAAGGAACCAACACTTTGATCAGTTGACTCTATCTGCTGTTGTTTAGTATCCACTGCATTAATTTCTGCCCCAATCCTTAATATTTCTTATTGTCTACTGAATTGGAGTATGTCTTCTTTATTTTTATAGAACCCCATAATGCATCATTGTTTTTAGAACTTTTAAAATCAAAGCTTATATTTGTGCATTAATTTATTATTATTATTATTACTGTGATAGATAGATAGATAGATAGATAGATAGATAGATAGATAGATAGACAGACAGAGAGCAAGTTGCAGGAGTTAGTTCTCCTTCCATCATGTGGACTGAAATCAAATCATAAACCTTGTGAATTGATAACTTTCTGAGTTTATGGAGCATCCCTTCAGGATGTAATGTTTCATTTCCCCTTAGAACATTCTGTTGTTTCACCTTCTTTCCAACATCCTGAGTATTAACAAGATTCCCTCCAAGATGGAAGGTTATCATTTTGAAGAAGATTGCAAAGTAACACATGGATCACTCTGTGGAACCCATTCATTCCCTTCAGCCCAGTTATTGCTTCAGAGAGCTGACAGCTGATACAGAGACTGTTAGCTCTCACAATTCCTGAGGCACTGAATTCCCCAGTGAAGAAGAATGTAGGCAGCCTACCACTGTTTACCAAACAATATAATAGTTTCATTCAGACACTTCTCCAATTGAGGAAATGTAATAATCTATAATCAATGTTTGGATGTATGACAGTGTTTTTGGTCATCTATTCATATCATTGTAGGTCTTTAAGTAGAGTATTTATGCAAATTCTGAACAAAATCCCCTTTCTTCAGAAATTAAACAATTATCAAAATTTCTTGGAGAAGAAGTGGGGATCCTTTGACTCCACTTTGTGAATTTTATTTCACATGTTTGCCTTATTCTTCTATAAAATTTTGTTGTTAAATGAAGGTTTAATTTTTTGTAGTACCAGTATGTATTAAGTGTTGATAACATGCTATACAATGTGTTAAAAGACTAAACATACTCACTTCTTCTTGTTACATAAGTGTCATTTCTGTAAACATAATATAATACACAATGAGTTGTGAAAAAAACCTGAAAACTGAATGCCTATGCTGCAAAGTTGTGAAGATGTAAGTATGGGTACATAAGAATTTATATTCATGACTATAACTTTTTTGCAATGGACATCATCAATAATGCATCAGTTGCTATGGACTACTGAGTAAATGACCTAACAAACATGTTTACAGTCAGTGCTATCACAGAGTTATAATGAAGATGAACATTCTTCACCAAAAATAAGCTGTTATCTTATGTTTATTTTAGACATCTGACTCCTGAAGACATTAAGGATTTAGAAATCATAATTATGTCATAACCTTAGCACAGGGCCTGGATATATAGCAATTTTAATAAATAAACAGTAAGCCAATCAGTGAATGAGTTGCCTCAAGTTTATAAGACATGCATTTTATAGCACGATCACTTTCCATATTCTTTTTCCTTTTTAAGGAATGAGGAAACTCAACACACATAAACAAGTGACTTTTCTTCATAATCCCTCCCTTCTGTCTTTGCTTCTCTCCAACTCCACTCCAGTCTCTCTTTTTTTTTTTTTTTTTTTTTTTTACAAATTACGCTACAAAATAACAGGTTCCATATGGGATATTCTTGTGTCTTTCATTTTGATTTATTTCTATTTCTTATTTATACTGTTCTTCCCTCTTCTCCTTGTCCACACTTTTTCTACTCTACCTTTTCCTCCCAAGTATGTCTCATTCCACTTCTCTGTTATCTCACCTTCAGAAAGTCTCTATAACCTGCCCAGTTTCATAGCTCCCTTTCTAGCATTACCTGCATTTACTCCCACTGAGATATGTTTATCAACTGAAGCTAAGTTCCACAATTAAGGAACCTAGCAATGCCTCTTCTGAAAGTGCACACAAGGGACAATACATAGTAGCAAAGAGATACACATTTATATTTATCATAGCTCTTTCCACAATGGTATAGAAATAAAATCAGCTAAGATATCCAACAACAGGTAAATGGATAACAAAAATGAAATGCAATAACATTTTATTCAGCTGCAAAGAAAAATGTGTTGTGAAACTTATGCACAAACAAACAAACAAAAAACAATGGAACAGGAAGCCATGATATCAAACATTCTAACCCTGGTTGAGAAAAACAAATAACCCATGCTCTTTCTTTCATTTTCTCTTCTTTCAGCCATCCTTTTCTCCCTTTGACACATCCCCTATTCCTCCAACTTCTGTTACTCATTTTACTTTTTTCTTCTTTTTATTTAGATCACTGAGATTATTCCCTCCCACTCTCCAAGAAGAGACATGTCATAATCACAGGAAGTTGTACAAATAAAGGAGGCAATTGTATCTTTGAAAGATTTTAGAACTGTTAACTCAATTCTAATAGGGAATTTCATGGCACAGCATGCATATACACAGCTTGGAAACTACTAAACTAAAATAATCTAGCATTTTGGAAGTTACAACATTCTAATTAAAGAGGACAATCATAGCAACGAAACTCTGAGCCATAGCTTGAAATACTTGTTTTTCATCTGTCAAAGGGAAGTCTAAATGAGGCACAAGTTGTGCTTACATAATGTCCAAGTGTTCAGGTTCTTTGAAACTCAAATGTATGAAAGCCAACTACTTATTGTACTAGTAGCCGATTTTTTTGCTCATTTCTATTGACTGTCCTTAGTAAGTTTATTCTAAAAATATGTTATTTTAAAAATCATAATTTAGAAAATTTAAAATAAGGACTGGTCTGCTGGGAAAATATAGTTGGGGGTCACATGTGAGAGTTGTCTTAGTAACACTCAAAACTCAAGTCAGAGCTTAACCTTACTCTATTGCCCACAAGAGAAAAAGAATAATATCATTTATTGATGGGCTTCCTTGTAGTATGTGACACTCAACTTTTCTTAGTCTTAAATTCACCTCTTCTCTAAAATCATAAAAGAAAACCATTATGCAGAAGAATCAAGAAAGGTAATCTCTCTCCCATGCCCACCTCAAGATACTACATCAGAAGTCCAAACTTCTCTTCCTTCAGCTTTGGCATTTTACTTGCTATGGAAATTTTATAGCACCTTCCTTGTTTAGGTAAGTGAGTTGGTTATTCATGACAGAGCAAAAGTGTGATGGACTGCTTTTTAGCATGTCACGAATGATTTAATAAGTCAATTAATGATATGACTGGATAAGTAACTGTACATATTTTAAAAAGGACATTGAAAAGTTGAAATGTAGTTTCCATACTCATGCATAATTTCCAAGTACTTTATTTAACATTTTTATCAGAGTGAAATAGCATTTTGTACATGGTTCTATGATTTTTTTTCTTTAAAGTTTTCCTTTTAAGGAACTGTCATTTTTTTTTTCACATATCATGGAATGATTGTTTGCACATTGCAAAAGGGACCCAAGTACACACTTCTGTTGTTAGGAGTCCACAAGAACACTGAGCTATATAACCATAAGATGTATGCAGAGGATCTATCTCAGACCCATGCAGGTTTACTGACTGTTGTTTCAGCCTGTATGAGTCCCTTTGAACTCTGTTTAGTTGATTCTATGGGCCATATTCTCCTGGTGTCCTGGACCCCTTTGGCTTCTTCAATCCCTCCTCTCCCTCTTCTGTGGCTCCACCTAGCATCCATGAGTCTCTGAATATGCTCCTAGCTGTTACTGGATGAGGCCTCTCTGATGACAATTGGGTGAGTATATCTATGAGTATAGCAGAAAATCATTAGGAGTCATTTCATTAATTATTTTCTGTGAAGTACAACTATAAATATCAGGTTCTTTTTAAATATTTGGATTTTTCTACTAATCTATACTTTGGGGGAACACTTTATTCATGTAGTCTTTAGTTTCTCTTAATTATTGTCAACCATTTTTATTACATAACATTTATTCATTACATAAATCTATTTATTCATTTATTAGGTGTGTGTGCATCCATGAACGTGTGTGTGAACGTGTGTGTGCATGCATGCATGTTTGTGTGTGTGTGCGTGTGTATGTGTGTGTGTGTGTGTGTGTAAATTGTACATTAGAGACTACCTTGAAGAAATCAGATTTTTCCTTCTCCCATGTAGGTTCCAGGAATTGTACTCAGGTCATTCAACTTTGAGTCCATGTTCTTTTTACCTGCTGAACCATCTTTCTGGTTCTGTAATATTTTCTTCAATTCATACAGCTCCCTGTGAATGTTGATTCCTTTTTCTTTATTTTATATAATTTTTTATTTTTCCTTTTTAGATTTTATTCCCTTCCTGGTCCACCCTCAGACTGTTCCAAACCTCCTTTCCCCATCTTAACAAGAATGTCCCCACCTTCCCATCCCCTACTCACCAGACCTCCCCACTCCCTGGGGCCTCCAGTCTCTTCAGGGTTAGGTGCCTCTTCTCTGACTGAACCCAGACCTGGCAGTCTTCTGCTGTATATATGTTGGGGGCCTCATATCAGCTGGAGTGTGCTGTCTGGTTTGTGTTCCGATATGGTGATTCATAAGACTCAGAATTTTCTGAACCTTTTTGGGACTAGAATGATGACTCAGTTGCTAAAAATACTTATTGCATTTGCAAAGGACCCAGATTCGATTTCCAGTCCCTGCATATCTGCTCATGGTTATACATGACTCCAATTTCAGGGCATTCAACACCCTTTTCTGATAGTTGAGGGCTCCACAAATACACATGGTACACATATATACTTGCAGGCAAATCACTCATGCACATAAAATAAAACAAATAAATCTTTATGGCCTTGTCTGACATCAATAGGAGGGGAGGCTTTGGTCCTATGGAGGTTTGATGCCCTAGTGTAGGGGGATACTGGAGTGGCAGGGCGGGAGAGGGGGAAGCACCCTCATAGAGGCAAGGGGGAGGGAGTAGACAGTGGATGTGGTATGGGGGATTTGTGGAGGAGTAACCAGGAAGTGAGATATTATTTGAGATGTAAACAAATAGAATGATTAATTTAAGAAAAAAAAAGACAAAAAGGAAAATTTTTAGTCGAAAACCTGTAATATAAAATTTTAGTATGCTTATTAAAACACTGGAATAAAAATTAAAAGCCATGCATAGTGGTGCATGATTTTAATCTTAGCACTTAAGGACTGCAGTTAAGAGGATCAGGAGTTTGTACCAACTCTTGGCTACAGAGGTAATTTCATATCAGTCTTGTTTACGTGGGTGTCAAAAGACAGGAAGGAAAGAAGAAATGAAGGAAAAGAGGGAGGAAGGAAGATAGATAAAAAATAAAATTAAAAACCAGGAGAAATTTCGGTATGTGTTCTTATTAAATTTCCATTAAAATTAATTGATAAGACATAGTTTTATAACTTAATGAATACCATTGTCAAGGTGTGGTAAGTTTTCCTTCAATCTTAAGGTACTATTTTGACAAAATTTTCTGATGTGACACTTGGTGCAATAAAACATGTGAGTCTACCTCAATAAAATAATATAAGGACCTTTTTGCTGGTGAGAATATATTATAACTCATGGAAAATATTAATTTTAAATATACAAAACACAATCTGCTATTTGATTATAAGTCACATCCAGGGGCAAACTCTGATTCTTTACATCATTTTGTTCCATTAAATAATTGTTCCTTCAAGAGATGCTATATAGTCCTAACTTCATACTGACTAGTAGTAGTTTGCAAGAATGTTATTTATTTGCTTCAATTATAACTGTTAAGGATTATTTTTATAATTATGGTGGTGTTTCTAAAACCTGTAAATTTCTGCTTTTCAGAAAGGGAATCCATTTTCTGAACTGTATATTGCTGTATCAGCTATTACTTTGAGACTTTATGACTGAAGCAAAGCAATGATGACTTTGAGACTGAACATTTTCATGCTTAACTTAATCAGTGCATATAGACCTAAAAAGTTTAGGTGACCTGAAATGTTATTCCTTGAATATGGTTTTTTTTTTTTTTGTGCATATGTTATATCAGATGCAGTTATAATGAACATAGACATTTTCATATTTAAATAATGGAAGAAATTTCTTTCTTTTCTTTTTGTACTGGGCTTATAACTGTTATTTATTAAGAGGAGAATTTCAGAGTAATGCCAACCTAAAGTTTTAGCTACATTTTCTACTGAATTATTGATAAAATAAAGATATTTGCTCAATAGTTTCTAGATCTTTTCCTAACTATGTTATAAGTGAAATGAACAACAAACATTATTTTTCTATTTCTGATACAATGAATTATACTTCTGTTTTTTTAATATTTTATTTATATTTCAAATGTTTCCTTTTTTCCAGATCTCCCCTTTGGAGCCTCCCTATTCCCTTCCCCCCCTGCCTCTATGGAATTATACTTCATAAACTGGATTTTTTGATACTTATGTTAAGGGTATGTTCAGTCATCCCATAACATTTGTTACTTCATTAATACATATTAATTGCACACACACTTCTATTTATATATGTGGTTTATAATGATTAATTCCAATCTACCTTCATCTAGACTCCTTTTTAACCTTATCAATCAATGTTCTTTATTCATTCAAACTGACTACTGTATTCTTCACATGTTTAAGTGAGCATGTGGTAGTTGTCTCTGAAATGTATTTTTTGCTGTGTAGTTCTAGGCCTGATACTTAAACATACATGTGATCTTTGAAACCATGGTCATGCAATGCCTGTGAGAGATGGTTTTACTGGGTACTTAATAACTTACTTAAACTAAACAAATAATTAGTCTCAATTACAGAAGTGTAAATTTGACACTAATTATTGAATGTGCCAGGCTTTACACATAGGTTTAAGTGGAATTGATCATAAGGCCACAGAGATCAATTTAAGGGTTGGCAAAATGACAAGTAAGAAATGACTAAGTTGTAAGAATGCTCACTACTAGAAATATTAATTGGTGTATTAGTGATAAAGTACTAGGTGGGTGAAGCAATAATGATATCTTCATATTAAAAGGCCTCAAAATAGGATCACCAACTCTAAAGCGTTTAATTGTATATAATTACTATGTCAGACATACTCTTTTAAAAGAATATCACATTTGCTTGTGCTCTTTCTTTTAGTTTCTTATTCATCCGTTGAAAATAAAACAATCTAATTGAAGCATGCAATTGTTTTACATTATATTTTAAAATGGTATCACTTAACTGAGTTAGTTGCCCTGGATGTTGAAAATCAAGAGGCTTGTCTTAAAAAGACATTGACTGATTGCTGGATAGTACCTTTCATTTCCTTCAATGATAGCAAAATGTGTTTTCTATTCCCTTTTAAGTTCTCCCCCTCTTTGAAGGTGAAATCTGGAAGGGAAGAATAACAATGTGCAAGGGCGTTTTTATTACGCCATTATATTCTTTCTTCTTTGAAGTACACCTAACACTGAGTGATGAGTTAAAAGCTAACATGATACAATGAAACCGAATGGTGTTAAAAAGCCAAAAATTTATGATGCATTCCTCTCTGATGTGGATGTGAAGGGTCACAGACAGAGGGGGGGAAGGAAAGAGGGAGAAGGAGAAGGAGGGGGAGGGGGAGGGTGAGAGGGAGAGGGAGGGTACTGATTGTTAAGTAGAGAATTGAGGTAATGAAAACACTATAGAGTGTTTGTTTGGTTGTTTGGTTGGTTGGTTTTACCCTGAATATTTCATGTCTATGTTTTTTCTCCTATGCATCCACTGCCTAACCCCAGACAACTCTCCTAATAAAAGAAAAAAAATGGAGAAAAATGTCAAAGAAAATAGAATGTCTCAAGAAAAGATGTCAAAGGAAATTGTTGAATGAGGCACAGGGCAGCATGAGAACAGAGTGGAGAAAGATGATAAAGGTCCTATTCAGAAGTTAAGCCCAGAAAAGTGGGGCAAGAATCAAAGCAACACTACAGGCAGGGATGAGGTAACCAGAACCCTGAAGATAATCATAAGGAGCTGGAGTCTGAAGCAAAGGAAAAAAGGCAAGACCGGTTAAGAGGTTTAAGGCAGAGGTTGACCTACTTAGAAAAAGGTCTTTGTCAACAACCAGACTTTTGACTGGAGGAAAAATAGCTCAAGAGTCCTAATACTCGCTTTCTCTGTCTGAGAACAAGTTGTTCTGAGTAAACAAAACACCCTAAATGCATTATGAGGGCTTTTAAATTAAATAATAAGAAAAAGAATATTTCTACCTTAAATATTGTTTAAAATATTACTTTTAGAAAAGTTGTTAATCATATATATAATTTCAATTTGCACTCTTGTGTAGCAACCTCATACAGAATATTGGGAGAATATTCTAAATTCACTAATTTTCTAAATAACATGGAATTTTGTTACTTGTCAATATATAAAAATGGCCAAGCTCACCTTTTTATTTTTTTTTAAATTTTTTTATCAGATATTTTCTTTATTTACATTTCAAATGTTGTCCCATTTCTTGGTTTCCCCTCTGAAAACTCCCTAGCCCATCCCCCTTCTCCCTGCTTCTATAAGGCTATTTCCCCCCATCCCTCACAAGCTCACCTTTTATTCTCCATAAACTTCTTTGTCCCACACCTAAAATCAAGAAATTTCAAATCACAGAATAATGTATATGTAAAAGAATTTTAGACTGGTTTAGTAATTCAGGTTCCTGAAATAGGTAAATGCTCTAAATAGTTTAAACCTCCTTTCTGATATCACATTCATATTCATTATTTGTTTAATTTTTATTCAGTTCCATTTTTATTTTTGAGATAATAACATAATCACACCATTCCCTCTCTCTAAACCATCTCATTGCTCTTATTCCAATCCACAGCCTTTTTTTCATTAATAGTTTTTACATGCATATATGAATACGTATACATTTATCTTGTACTAAATATATACTGCTCAGCCTGCATATTGTTGTTTGTATGTATGTTCTTAGGCTGACCATTTGCTATTGGAGAACTGATCTGTGTGCTCTCTCCTGGAGAAGAGAATCTGTCTTTCTTTTTGTACTCCTTATTTGACTATAGTTCTTTTGTAGGATTGGGGCTTTATCGGCTATTCCCTGGCAATCATGCTGCTGAGGATTTATGCGTTTATCTTCTGACACTACTACAAGACAAAGCCTCACAGCAAACTTCTTAATCATCTGGCTTTTATAATTTTTTTGCCCCTTCTTCCGCAATGCTCCCTGCAGGAGTTGTTTTGTAGAGGTATCCTTTAGGACTTGGCTACACAAATCCACATTTTCATTAGTTTTTAAAAAATATTTATTTACTTATTATTTATTTACATTTCAGATGTTCTCTCCCTACTGCCTGTAAGCACACAACACCTCCTTCCTTTCCCCTTCTCCTCTAAAAGGGTAATCCCCCACCCGCACACCTCACCTTCTTTATGGTATCAACCCTCCACAAGATTAAGCACCTCCCCTCCCACTGAGGCCAAATAAGGCAGTCCTCTGCTATCTATGTAGAAGTGGCCTCTGACCAGCCCATTAATCTCTTTGGTTGGTGGCTTAGTCCCTGGGAGCTCTGAGAGGTCCCGTTAGTTGATAATGTCGGGGGTTCAATCCTGTCTATTAACACATCTGATTTTGCTTCCCTTTCCCTGCTCCCTCCCAGATCCTTCCCTCCCTCTGGCTCCCATGATTGTTTTGTTCCCCTTTCTAAGTGGGATTGAAGCATCCACACTTGGGCCTTCCTTCTTGATATGCTTCATATGGTCTATGAATTGAATCATGGGTATTCTGTGGTTTGGGGCAAATATCCACTTATCTGTGAGTATATACCATATATGTCCTCTTGGGTCTGGATTACCTCCTTCAGGATAATATTCCCTAGTTCCATCCATGGACCTGCAAAACGCATGAAGTCATCTTTTTTTAATAGCTGAGTAGTATACCAATGTGCAAGTGCACCATATTTTCTGTATCCATTCTTCCAATGACAGACATCTGGGTTGTTTCCATAGCCTGTGCATTACAAGTAACACTGCTTTGTATATAGTGGAGCATGGGTCACTGCAATATGGTGGAGCATCTTTTGGGTATTATGCACAGGAGTGGTATAGTTTGATCCTCAGGTAGAACTATTTCCAATTTTGTAAGGAACTGCCAGAATGATTTCCAAAGTGGTTGTAACAGCTTTCAATCCCACTAACAATGGAGGAATGTTCAACATTCTCTGCATCCTTGCCAAAATGTGCTGTCACCTGAGTTTTTGATCTTAGACAATCTGATTGGTATAAGGTAAAATCTAAGGGTCATTTGATTTGCATTTTCCTGATGACTAAGTATGTCAAACATTTGTTTAGGTGCTCCTTATTCATGGAGAATCTTCAGTTGATAATTCTTTGTTTAAAATTGTACCTTTTTTTTTTTTAAATTCGTTCTTTTTTTTTCTTTTCTTTCTTTCTTTTCTTTTTCTTTTTCTTTTCTTTTTTTACTGTTTCAAAATTATATTTATTGACCCACCTATATTATTTCTGGGCATATACACAAATGACTCTATATCCCACCACAGAGGTTCTTGTACATCCAAGAAAATAGAATCAGCTTGGAAGTCCACCAACTGATTAAAGGATAATGAATATCTGGTATCTGCACATTGTGATTGTGTTCAACCTTAAAATAAAATGGAATTATGAAATTTCTTGGGAAAGGGATGGAACTGGAGAATACTACACTTAATGAGATAACCCATGTTTAGGGAGACAAACCCCACAAATTCTTTCTTAGTTGCAGGTTTTCTTTTCTTTTTTTCCATATTTTATTTACATTTCAAATGTTTCCCCCTTTCCAGATCTCCTCTTTGGAACCTCCCCATTTCCTCCCCCCTCCCCCTGCCTCTATGGGGGTATTCCCCCACCCGCCCACCCACCCACCCACCCACTCTAGTCTTCCCTCCTTAGCATTGACCTATACTGGGGGATCTAGCACCCTCAAGCCCAAGGGCCTCTCCTCCCCCTGATGGCTAACAAGACCCTCCTCTGCTGCTTATGTGGCCAGCAACATGGGTCCCTCCATGTGTATTCTTTGGTTGGTGGATCAGTCTCCAGAAGTATCGGGGGGGGGAGTTAGGCCAGTTGCCACTCTTGCTGCCTCCCTGGGGATGCAAACTCCCTCAGCTCCTTTAGTCCCTTTTCCAAGTCCTCAATCTGGGACCTCACACCCAGCCCTACTGTTGCTGTGAAGTGACTCTTGGGTATTTCGAACTTTTGGGCTAATAATCACGTAACATTGAGTACATACCATGTTCATTCTTTTGTGACTGTGTTACCTCACTCAGGATGATATTTTCAAGTTCCATCCATTTTCCTAAGAATTTCATGAAGTCATTGTTTTAGGAAGTCATATTAATAGCTTAATAGTACTCCATTGTAGGCTCTTCAAGTTCCCTTTCCCCACTGTAGGGGCTTTCACATAAGGTCCCTCCCTTTGAGTCCTGAGAGTCTCTCACCTTCCAGATCTGTGGTACATTCTGGAGGGTCCACCACCTTTTATCTCCTGAGGTTGCCTGTTTACATTCTTTCTGCTCGCCCATACCCAATACCAAATCATGTTCCCCTCCACCCCTCTCCAGCCTCTTTTCCTTCAAGGTCCTTCCTTCTCTCCTCCCATGGTTGTTTTCTTCTGGCACCCAAGTTGGTCTGAGGCATTTCAGCTTCTTGACCTTTTTGAGTTATGTGGACTCTTTCTTGGGTATTCTGTAGGTTTTTTGTTTGTTTGTTTGTTTGTTTGTTTTTGTTTTTGTCTAATATCCACTAATTAGTGAGTACATACCATGTATGTTCTTTTGGGTCCAAGTTATTTCACTCAGGATAATATTTTCTAGTTCCATCCATTTGCCTGCAAGACTCAGGATGTCCCCATTCTTAATAGCTAAGTAGTATTCCATTGTGTAAATGAACCACACTGTCTGTATCCATTCAACTGTTGTGGGACATCTGGGTTGTTTCCAGCTTCTGGCTATCACAAACAAGGCCACTATGAACACAGTGGAACATGTGTCCCTGTGGCATGGTGGGGCATCTTTTGGTTATATTTCCAAGAGTGGTATTGCTGAATCTTCAAGTAGATCTATTTCCCATTTTCTGAGAAATCTCCAGATTGATTTCCAGAGTGGATGTACCAGTTTGCAATCCCACCATCAATGGTGGGGTGTTCCTCTTTCTCCACTCCTCACCAACATGTGCTGTCCCCTGAGATTTTGTTCTTAGCCCTTCTTGCTGGTGAAAGGTGGAATCTCAAGGTCGTTTCGATTTGCATTTCTCTGATCACCAAGGACTTTAAGCATTTCTTTAGGTGTTTCTCAGCCATTTGAGATTCCTCTGTTGTGTATTCTCGTTTTAGTTCTATACCCCATTTTTTGATTGGATTGTTTGGTTTTTGGTGGTTAGCTTCCTGAGTTCTTTATATATTTTGGATATCAGCCCTCTATTGGATGTAGGGGTAGTTAAGAATTTTTTCACAATCTGTAGATTGTTGAGTTGTCTTATTGGCTATGTGTTTTGCCTTACAGAATATTTCCAGTTTCATGATGTCCCATTTATCAATTCTTGATCTTAGAGCATGTACCATTGGAATTGTGTTTACAAAATTTCTCCCTGTGCCAATGAGTTCAAGGCTCTTTCCCACTTTCTCTTCTATTAGATTTAGTGTATCTGGTTTTATGTTGATGTCCTTGATCTACTGAGACATGATATTTGTGCAAGGTGACAAATATGGACCTATTTTCATTTTCTACATATTGACAGCCAGTTAGACCAACACCATTTGCTGAAGATACTTTCTTTTTTCCATTGTATATGTTTGGCTTCTTTGTCAAAGATCAAGAGCCCAAAATTTGATATTGGTTATTCATTTGCTGTATATTGCTTTTACTATGTTTAGGTATGGGCCTTGAATTTTTGATCTTTTCAAGACTTTTAACATGAAGGGGTGTTGAATTTTGTCAAAGGCTTTTTCAGCATCTAATGAGATGTTCATGTGATTTTTTGAGTTTGTTATATAGTTGATTACGTGTATGGATTTCCATATATTGAATTATCCCTGCATCCTTGGGATGAAGCCTACTTGATCATGGTGAATGATCATTTTGATGTGTTCTTGGATTCTGTTTGTGAGAATTTTATTGAGCATTTTTGCATCAATATTTATAAGCAAAGTTGGTCTGAAGTTCTCTTTGTTGGGTCCTTGTGTGGTATAGATGTCAGTTTTAACTGTGATTATACAGAAAGAATTAGGTAGTGTTCCCTCTGTTTCTATTTTATAGAATAGTTTGAGGAGTATTGGTATTAGGTCTTCTTTGAAGGTCTGATAGAATTCTGCACTGAAACCGGCTGGCCCTGGGCATTCTTTGGTAGGGAGAATTTTAATGACTGCTTCTATTTCCTTAGCTGTTTATGGGACTGTTTGCTTTCTTTTGTTCTAGAACTTTCAAATGTGCTATTAAGTTACTAGTGTAGGATCTCTCCTCTTTCTTTATAAGGTTATTTTTTACTATGACATTTCCTCTTAGCACCATTTCTTGTGTCCTATATGTTTGAGCATGCTTTGCTTCATTTTCATTAAATTATAGGAAGTTTTCAATTTCTTTCTGTATTTCTCACATGACCAAATTATCATTTAGTAGAGAGTTGTTCAGTTTACTTGAATATATGGGCTTTCTGTTGGTTTTGTTGTCATTGAAGACCAGTCTTACTTGATGGTGATCTGATAGAATACATGGGAATATTTCAGTCTTTTTTATCTGTTGAAACTTTTTTTGTGTATCTGAGTATATGTTCAATTTTGGAGACAGTACCTTGAAGCTCTGAGAAAAATGTGTGTTCTTTGTTTTTAGGGTGCAATGTTCTGTAGATGCCTATTAAATCCATTTGGTTAATAACTTCTGTTAGTTTCACTGTGTATCTGTTTCGTTTCTCTTTCAGTGACCTGTCCTGTGGTAAGAGTAGAGTGCTGAAGTCTCCCACTATTATTGTGTGAGTTTCAATTTGTGTTTTGTACTTTAGTACAGTTTCTTTTACAAATGTGGCTGTCCTTGATTTGGGGGCATAGAGTTTCAGAATTGAGAGTTCATCTTGGTGGATATTTCCTTTGATGAGTATGTATTGTCTGTCCCCATCTTTTTTGATAACTTTTGGTTGAAAGTCTATTTTAGTGGATATTAGAATGGCTACTCCAGCTTGTTTCTTTGGAGCATTTTCTTGGAAAACATATTTTCCAGCATTTTACTCAGAAGTAGGGTCTTTGTGTGTCATGGAGGTGTTTCCTGTTTGCTTCAAAACGCTAAGACTATTTAATTATCCAGTTTATTAGCCTATATAGTTTTTATTGGGGAATTGAATTTAATGATGTTGAGAGATATTAAAGACTGATGATTTTTGGTTCCCATTACTTTTGTTGTTAGAGGTAGCATTATGCTTGTGTGGTTCTCTTCCTTTGCATTTGTTTTGAGATGATTAATTTCTTGTTTTTTGGGGGGGAGGTGTAGTTTCCATACTTGTGTTGCAGTGCTCCTTCTAGTATCTTCTGTAGGGCTGGATTAGTAGAAATATATTGTTTAAGTTTACTTTTGCCATTGAATACTTTGGTTTCTCCATCTATGTTGCTAGTTTTGCTGGGTACACTAGCCTAGGTTGGCAAATGTGTTCTCTTAGGATCTGGATGCCATCTATCCAGGATCTTCTGGGTTTTATAGTCTCTGATGAGAAGTCTGGTGCAATTCTGATAGGTCTGCCTTTTTTCTGTTACTTAGTCTGTTTTCTGTACTGCTTTTAATATTCTTACTTTTTTCTGTGTACTTAGTGTTTTGATTATTTTGTGACAGGAGGTTTGTTAGATTTTGATAATAGTATTTGTTTCAAAGAAAAAATTATGTGATGAGGGGTGAGGACTACACTTAATTTGTGGATGTAATAACAAATATTTAGAATACAGATAGAAAATATGTTAGGTTAATAAAGTGGAGATTGTAGATTCATCTCCAAGATGCATGACTACACTATGTCTAGTTGGTTGGCTAGGCTTGCAATACCAGGGATTTTCAGGACTTAGATCCAATCTCAACAACAGTAAATGAAAGCTTTAAGTTTTCTGAGCCCCCTACTGTATTTCTTGTAGATTCTTTTGGTGATCCGTGCTGTACTGACTTGTATAAAGTGAAAAAGAAAAGGTTTTTTTTTTAAATTTTATTTCCCTAACTATTAGAAATGATCAACATTTTTGAGACCTTTCTTAGTCATTTTCTTTTTGTTTTTAGAATGTTTTGTTAAGGTCTGTAAGACCAATTTTTCAATGGTTCATTTGTTCTCTTGACTTTTTAATATTTCGAATTCCTTATAGATTCTGGATATTATTCCTCTGTCAGACTTAAAATTGGCAAAATTGTTCTCCCATTCTGTTGGTTTCCTCTCTATCCAGGTTATTGTCTCTTTATCTATATAAAACCTTTTAGTTTTTTGAATTCCCTCTTGCCAACTATTGCCCTTAATTGTCAGGCAAATAGACTTATTCAAAAATTCCTTTCGTGCACCTACATCCTGTATGATACTGTTTATGTTTTCTTCTGGATGTTTTAGTTTCTCAGATTCAGATTTAGGTCTTGTATCAACTTAATGTTCATTTTTGTGTGAGGTAATAAATATAAGTCTAATTTTATTCTTCTACATATCATATGCAGTTTTCCCAGCTCCAGTTGTTGAAGGTACATTCTTTTCTTCACAGTATGTTTGTGATATCTTTGTACTCATGTTTGAGTCTTGGACTTTTTTTCTATTAGGTATATATGTCTGATTTTGTGCCAGTATCATATTATTTTTGTTACTATGACACTCTTATATATCTTAGTATATGTAATGGTAATCAGTCCAGACGTTGTACTTTTGCTCAGGATTGTTATTTTTTTGTTGTTTTGTTTTGTTTTGTTTTCTGTAATGTGTCTTTTGTGTTTTCATATTTACTTTTGTGATATTTTATTTGCTATTTCTGTGAAGTTGAGGATTTTAATTGAATCTATAAATAGATTTTGATAAAATGACGAATTTCATGATGTTAATTCTACCCATCCATGAGAATGGAAGGGAGACTTTCAATTTTGTGGTATCTTTCTCTACCTTTTTCTTTAGAAGTTTATAGTTTATACTATATGGATATCCCATTTCCTTTGTTAACCTTGTAAGTGGATAGATTATTTCCTTTGAGGCTTTTGAAAACTGCAGTGTGGACACAGATTCTTAAACATATACATTCTGGAGAGAAATTGTGCTAGACTGAATCCTAGTTCTTCTTTTTTGTATCTCTGTAAGTATGTATGTCTATGTTTTACTTGTCTTACCTCCAAGACAAGTCATTAATATTTCATATTTTTATGTAATTGAAGACAAGGTTTATTCAACATCTTCAAGGAGGAAAAGGGCTTCCCAGACCCATTTTATTCCAGTATATATTTTTTTTCACATTCACAGAATCATGCATACAGTATTCTACTGAGGATAATGAGTGGTCATTGTCCACTTGGCACAATCAAGGGTCTTTTGAGAGATGGGTCTCTGGTTCTCAACCTCCCTAATCTACAACCTTGAAAATATTTTTATTCTTATCTCATATTGTATATCCTGTCTTCAGTTTCCCATCCCAACTTCCTTTATCCCCCAGATCCACTACTTCTCCATCTCCCTCCAGAAAAGAGGAGGCTTCCAAGTGATATTAACCAACAAATTCAAACCTTCAAATTAAGGTTAAGGGTAGATGAGGCAACCTACTTTGAGGAAAGGGGCCCCAGAAGTTGGCAGAAGAGACAGAGACAGCCCTCAAGCTCACTGTTAGATGTACTATAAGGACACCAAACTATACAACTGTAGAATATATTACAGAGGGCCTAGGTATGACCCATGCAGATTCTTTGATAGTTGATTAAGTCTCTGGGAGTCTCTCTGAGCCCAAATTCATTGATTCTATGGGAAGTTTTCTCCTAGTAACTTTTACTCCTCTGGCTTCTACAATCCCTCCTCCATTTGGGCAGGATTTTCAAAGCTGTGTCTAATGTTTAGCTGTGGGTTTCTGCACCTGTTTTCATCGGTTGCTGGATGAAACCTCTCTGAGGACAATTATGCTAGGCTCTGATCTACAAGTATAACATAAAGTCATTAAGAACAATTCATATTTTCACAAGAATTGAAGCAATTTATTATATGCATTTCATTCAACACATTTGTAGAAGTATGAACATATGTATGCTTAGAATAACAGAAAGAGATGGTTTCTTAGCATTGTTAGAATTCTAACTATAATTATTCCCCGATAATGCTCCTACCAATAAATATAGCAATCAAATTCTCATCCTTATAATCAGAAAATACTTTCATTTAATTGATTAATTCCATCTGCGTGGGAGCTGTATATGAGCAGATTTCTGTGAAGAAAAGTGTACATGCGTGTAAAGGACAGAAGTGAACATTGATTGTATATTTTGTGCACTATTTTTCAGGTAGTGTTTCCCGTTGAGATATGGGACTTTCTGAATTGGGTGAGCTAACTGTCCTTCAGTCCTGAGGTTCTTTCTATTGATACCTCCACACTGCCGTGATTTCAAATGCATGCTGCCATTACTGGCATTTTCTTTTCTCATGACCTGGATCTTGGAAATAGAAAGACAGCATTTTATTTACTAAACTATGTTTGTGAAACATAAAAATATTTCTCACATCATCCTTCAGCTCCTTTTCCCATTTATTTTGATTCATTATTTTAGTAATACTAAAGAGCTGCTGGTATTTATTGTCTCTTGTCTTCTTCCTCTTCCTCTTCCCGCTCCTTTTCCTGTTCATTCTTCTTCTTCTCTTCTTGAGATAAAGTTTCGTTATGTAGTTCCGGCTGTTCTGGAATTCACCCTGGAGACCAGGCTGCCTTTGAACTCACAAAGATCCTCTTGAACTTCCTCCCAAGTGCTGGGATCAAATGTTTATGTCACTAAGCTCACCTTCTAAATATAGTCTTGTCTGGGTTCTAGAGCCTCTGTCTCAATTAACCTCTCCTTGCAAAGAAGCCCAGTGGCCTCCACATTGCTAAGCCTAATGAAGAAACAAGTTTTTAGTTTTTGTTTTCTTTGTTTTTAGTTTGACTTGTGAGCTACTACTTACCACATATTTCCCTGATAGACTCTCTGCTTGTCAAGTTCAGCTCTTCCTTTTTAGTCATCTCCCACAGTTTTGTATAACTTCTATGTGAGCTTTGTTTGAGTAATTGAAGAAATCAAATTCATTCCTTAGTCCCCTCTACTTTTGTCCTGGGTAATTTCACTAGGTACTGTGGTATTAAAGATAATTTGGTCCACATTTTGTCTCTGTATTTAAACCACCAACCAAAGAGTACACAAAGAAGACCCATGGCTCAAGCTGCATATGTAGCAGAGGATTACCTTGTTGGATATCAATAGGAAGAGAGGCCCTTGGTCCTTTGATACCCCAGTGTAGGGGAATGCCAGAGCAGGGAAAGCAGGAGTGGGGGGGGGGAAATACCCTTATAGAATCAGGGAGATGGGATAGGGGGTTTACAGAGGGGCAACAGGGAAAAGGGATAACATTTGAAATGTAAGTAAAGAAAATATCTATTAAAAAAAGACAATTTGCTGCAGATTGGCTAGTTAATATTTTTTTCCAATTTTTTTCTTGTTTTCCTAACTTGCATCACTAAATCCTTATTTAATACATTCATTGGTAACATACTAATATACGCATTAGGTTTAATAATACTGTAGGTCTGATATTACACTCAGAAATCGTTCCACTCATCCTTTCCTCTATCAGTTGCTATGATACCACAGTTCTAGCTATTTGGAATAAATACTCTAGATTTACTCTCCATGTCTTTTATTCTGTCATACTTGGCAAAAAATAGCCCTAACCTTCTGCTATTTTGACCTTCATAATAAGCTCAGATGGTGACTGCTTCTTACTATCTACATTGATATCACCTTGTACTAAAAAACTACCATTTTTTCCCTGAATTTGTAGTAGAAACTTGTTTTGCACTTTCTGGTCTTCTCCCTTTCTTATGTATAATAAATATTAAAGCTAAATTTCAATAAAATTCTGTCATTCTTCTTCATGAAACCCTGCACTTGGTCCCAAATGCACTTAGAGTAAAACTGAATATCTTTATATGGTCTTATTTGAATTTGTAGGATCTGGCTTCTGTTGTTTTTCTTATGGCATCTCCTACTAATTTCTCATCATCCAGACAGCTCAAGCCAGAGCACAAGGTGCAGTTTGCTTCTTTGCATAAGAAAATATTATTTTACCTATGCCCATCATTCCTTTTTTTTTTTTCAGTTCTGTGCCCAGATGTTATCCTTTGTATGTGACGTGGCCTGTGGTTTGAAACCTTGACCTCTTCAGCCCTCCACTGACATTTCTGTCATGCCCCATCTTGCTTATACTGTGCAGACTTTCTCAGAAACCATAAGTAACTTACTCGTTTAATGTATCATTTAAGTTTTTAATAATTCTATTGTATTTATTTTTTAATGGTTTGCTGAGGTATAATTGATAAGCAGTGAATTGTACATATTAAGATAATATTGTTATCTGGGTATATGTTTTCAGGCTTCACTGCACTCAGGATAGAGTATTTAGTCTTAGCTTCATCTTTACGTTCCTCCATTATTCCTGCCACTTCCTTCACCCCATTGCTACAAATTTGACTCATATATTAACTTCATATAAACAAACACATACTCTCTCACACACACTCAACACACACTCAACACACACTCACAAAACACTCACAAACACACTCAAACATACAAATAAAACCTTTGAGGTATTGCATTTTCAATTGATTTTCATTTATTATTTGAGAATTTCATTTAGTATATTTTTATCAAATTATTTCCTCCTCTTCCACTTCTCCCAGATTCTACTCTCTCCTCTATATATTCAACTGCATGTTTTTATCTCTCTTAATAGAAGAAAAAGCCACTGCAAAACACAGTGTTATTATCTGGTGGCCAACTGCTCCTGAGCATGAGGCCTGCCACGGAGTGCGGTTGATACACACAGTGTTACTAATTGAAGAACATTGAATTTTTTTCTCTCTCAGCATACAGCACTTGCTCATTTATGAATAGCTTTCTTGGCAAGGTGTAGGACTCAGTACCAATTTACCCTCCTCTGTTCTGACATTTTGTCTGGCTTGAGCCTGTGCAGGTCTTATGCAGCTGTCACTGTCTTCGTGAATTTTTATATATTTCTGTCCTGCTGTGTCTGGAAAATTATGGAAGGGCATATAGAACAGTGTTATACAGGGATAAATGTGAAAGTGAAATAGGGCATGAGAGGAAGTTGCAGGTGGGAAAGCAGGATAAAGTAGGGACTATTGGGAGAGATAACTAATTTTACTTGTCTTTAGAAAATCCATATGAAAATGTAATATTGTAGAAGCTTCCTAAAACATGTATGTGTAAAAAAAGAATTTAAATGAAGTCACCATATAATGGTGTGGACAGTGCCCCAACTAAACATTGAATGCTACCAAATAAAACCACTAGTACCAAGAATGAGTTGTATCATTTTGAATTCTTGGTCAAAAGAGTCCCATGGACTCCAAAGCAAATGTGATTGTCAGTGCTCTTCTTTCCTCCCCACAGTCTGACAGTAGGACCCTATTGCTGAAGACACCAGGTGCTTATGTCATCTAACACAGGGAAGTCAAGCTGATGCTCAGCTAGATGCTGAATTCTAGCATTCATAATACTTGAAGCTGGTATACACACTTCTAGAAGAGAAAAGCAATCATCAATCCCAGCAAGCTAAGAACTCTAAGAGCTGTATTACGGACATTCCTAAAGGTAGCTCTTCTGGTGAAATGGTGGCACAACTGGTAGGGAGGTAAACACCCAATTTTTAATTAGCCTTAAGGCCAATACCTGCTATTGCTAAAGAGGGCAAGTATTGCTGACTTGACAGGTCATAGGGGAAAATCTACTTCTATTTTTCTGCTAAATGAAAATGACAACAAAATGATGCTTAAATGACATTGTTATGCATATAAATCAATACATTGCTGAACCCTCATCAGAGAAGCGTTATGTTCAGTAGATTGAAAATCAAAGAGATCCACAAGTGAACAACACGAAAGAAATGAGATAATGTGGAGTGCCAAGCCTTAAGTGGAATGTCCTTTCCACATCTCTTTGCACATAGTTCATGAACTTTGGAGAAGAGGGGGCAGAAAAATTGCAAGATCTACAGGTGGTGGACAAGTTTATGAAATAACATTTCCAGGCAAATAGTAAAAATGCACATATTTTCCATTTTCTCTGTCTTTTCCTACTACATGTAATTTTTACTCTCTGTAGGAACACTTAATTTTCAGGTTTGATCATTCATTTCCATGCAACAGGCATTTGAAAAGTATCAACAAGTGAATGAAGGGTATTCTGTAAAATTTTACTTTGACCTACAAATATTATGGTGAAGAAGGTTATCTATTAATTCAAATGTTGCATTAAATACATGAACTGATATAAGCAATGAATACTATATATTACTTTCCTTTGCTAATTAAATAAGAGTATTTCAACTAACAAATTTTGTTCACTGCCTCCAATGCTGCATTCCTTACTTAAAATATATTCCATTAAATTTTTTTTTACATATTTTGCTTCTCTAGCTACCTCTACATGTCCTACAAAGCTTTTCTTCTTTTTCTATCCTTCACAATAGCGATTTTCAGCTCATCATAATTGGTATTATATAGTTCCCTATTATAAAATGTAGATATCCTGTATCATTTTCACTCAGTCTCAATGATTCACAAAATGTACATTTTTCAACTAACTACTTAAATCTTGATATACAATAGTGACATACTATATTTTCTAACAAATTAATGCAAACATTCATGTACATTTGTAGAGTATTTAGTTTAGAATTTTAAAGAATACTTCTTTGTTGTAGCATAGCCTAAACCAAAAGTGCCTAACTAATCAGCCATATCACTAAAAGATACATAGTGAGAAATTATTAGAAACAAATAAGTTTTCTAAAATTCTATATTTTATTCATATTCATGATTTACTCATTTCTTATGAATAAGCAGTGACTTTTTTGGATATTTTCTTTATTTACATTTCAAATGTTATATCCTTTCCTGGTTTCCCCTCAGAAATCCCGTATCTCATCCCCCTCTCACTGCTTCTATGAGGGTGTTCCTCCACCCACCCATCCAGTCATGCCTCCCTGTCCTGTTATTCCCCTACACTGGTGCATCAAACCCCCACAAGACTAAGGGCATATTCTCCCATTGCTATCCAACAAGGCCATCCTCTGCTACATAAGTGGAGCCATGGGTCCATCCATGTGTACTCTTTGGTTGGTGGTTTAGTCCCTGGGAGCTCTGGTTGGTTGATATTCTTGTTCTTTCTATGGGGTTGCAAAAATTTTCAGCTCTTTCAGTCATTTCTCTAACTCTTCCATTGGGGACCCCATGCTCAGTCCAATGGTTGGATGCAGGCATCTGCCTCTGTATATGTCAGGCTCTGGCAGAGCCTCTTAAGACAGCTATAACAGGCTCCTGTCAGCATGCACTACTTGGCATCCACAATAGCGTCTGTGTTTGGTGACTGTATATGGGATGGATCCACAGGTGGGGCAGTCTCTGGATGGCCTTTTCTTCAGTCTCTGCTCCACATTTTGTCTCCACTTTTTTTCCCTTGAGTATTTTGCTTCCCCTTCTATGAAGGACTGAAGCACCCACACTTTGGTCTTCCTTCTTCTTGTGCTTCATGTGGTCTGTGAATTGTATCTTGGGTATTCCGAGCGTTTGGGTTGACATTCACTTATCATTGAGTGCAAATCATGTGTGTTCTTTTGTGACTGGGTTACCTCACTCAGGATGATATTTTCTAGTTCCATCCATTTGCCTAAGAATTTCATGAAGTCATTGTTTTTAATAGCTGAATAGTACTTCATTGTGTAACTGTACCACATTTTCTGTATCCATTCCTCTGTTGAAGGGCAGCTGAGTTCTTTATAGCTTCTGACTATTATAAATAAGGCTATTATGAACATAGTGGAGCATGTGTCCTTTTTATATGTTGGAGCATCTTCTGGTTACATGCCCAGGAGTGATATAGCTGGGTCCTCAGGTAATATTATGTCCAATTTTCTGAGGAACTACCAGAATGATTTCCAGAGAGGTTGTACCAGTAATGTCTTTCTTTCTGTGATTATATACATATTAATGATGTATAATGTTTAAGAAATATACCCATTTAGGAGTTTAAGCAAACATGATATTTTATGTGAATATTGGCAACATTTGTGTGCTTGTTAATATCAAGTGTCAAACTGGAGAGAAATGATGGTTGTTAGAATGCATAGTGTCCTATTTATTAAAATGATGGCTCATTGATGATATTCATAAGAGTACTTGACTTTGATAGCTTATTTTTCTACTGATTGATTAGTTTACATAGTTTGTTTCCTGAAACTGCATAGAACAAATGCACATAAAAAATTAAAGGGGCTTGGCTATTTCCCAAACTTACAAAGCCAAATAATGCCTTCTCTTGTAGAGGGTCTTTAACATTCTTATTGTGTATAATGACCTTTGTTTTAGGAAAGCCTTTATAATTATACAGAATCCCAGGAGCAAAAATCATTCTTCTGAGAAAATCTGATGCCGAACAAACTCTACAGATTGGCATACATAAAGAGTGCTAGTTACATTTTATTTCATAGATCTGAAATATTTTTCAAGTATTTACTCTATGACTGAGTTATGTATAGATAACACCCTGTGCTAAATTGTATGCAAAATAGTATTTTATTAATTCTGGCTTAGAAAGTATTGTGAATATTTCCATCCTCTTAGTATATTTAGATGTTATGAAAATTTATTGTAATGACATGTTTAACAAATGGGAATTTGGTTTTCTAAAGAAATGCAGGAGTATTGAAAGAATTATTTATCCCTCCATACTTCTAATATTCCTGTTTTTATAAGTATTAACAAAACAGAATTAAAGGAGTTATCATCCATAATATGAGTTGAATAGTTACAGGAAGATTTTATATGCCAATATTTAAACTCTAGCATTCACTTATATATTATAATAATATAGATATTTATGTATAAAATATGTTACTATACAATTCAATTTATTTTTAAGCAATTTCATATATGTATAAAATACATATGTACCACTATCATCTCTTACTTCCTTACCATGCTTGTCAACTGTCACACTTTCCCACAAATATTTGTCTCACATTTGGGACTTTCTGGTTTTTTGTTTGTTTGTTTTGTTTTGTTTTTGTAATCTCCTTAGATAATGACCTAATATAACTGACCCCTAACTAGGACTGACTATCTTTGTATTATGGGTTTGAGCTATCTGTTAGTGACTGACAGTTCATTAATGAGTACACAATGATAGACAGTATATTCTCTTATCCCAGATTCAATAGTTAATAGTTAATAAATTGTTCAATAGTTAATAGTTCAATGGTAAAAATTTAGAGCCCCATGAGATCTTCACTATTTATTGATTTAGCTCTCAATGAATATTGCTTTATTGTTTTTGAGACACATACTAAATACATAGTATTCCAAACATAGATGAACAACTGGTACATTTAAATTAATTCATTAAATAATATGTTCAATGTCTCCTGAGTATAACCACTATGCTAATCATATATGATTGATATAGGCATAGATGATACCTACTGTAAGTCAATTCCTGTTTCAGTATTTGTATAATTTGCATTCAGAAGCAAGTGTATGAAATTGAAAGTAATTGTAAAAATGGAGAGAAATTATAAGAAAGGAAGGAAGAAAAAAGAAAACTAATATTAATAAATTAGACAATTGTTAAATCAGAAGTAAAATAGGTATTAATAGTATTACATAGCCAGAAAAATCAATTCTCATATATGTCAGTTTTGACTTAAATCTTTCTAAATATGCAGTCATGGCAAATTTCTAAGTTGACTGTTATAAAATTTAAAACATTATTGGGAATATGTGAATAAAGCCTCAAGACACATAAATTTTAGCCAACCAACCTTAATCTTAGATATTTGATTCACATTGCCATCATTTAACTTACTTCAGAAATTTAGTAAAACATCCTTTTAATAATGTGGTATTATACCCAAATCATAAAACAGGTGGAGTGGTCTCAATATATATTAGGTTGGAGGAAAAATGGATTCACAGGTCAGAAGTCAGGTAACATACTTGATATTTTAACAGACAGAAAAATGTTCTTTATAGTTGACATGAAATAAAGTTAGAAAGTGATAAAATTTTCTGAGGTATTCTTTGATTTCTACAGAGACTTGAAGTTCTTGTCATATAGATCTTTCACCTGCTTGGTTAGAGTTACACCAAAATACTTTATATTGTTTGTGACTATTGTGAAGGGTGTCATTTCCCTAATTTCTTTCTCAGTATGTTTATCCTTCGGGTATAGGAAGGCTACTGATTTGTTTGAGTTAATTTTATTTATTTACTTTTTAGATAATTTACTTACATTTCAAATTTTTCCCCTTTCCAGGTCTATGCTTTGGGAACCCCATATCCCATTCCCCTCCCCATGCCTCTATGAGGGTATTCCCCCACCCACCTACCCACTCCCTGGCATTCCCCTATACTGGGGCATCTAACACTGTCAGACCCAAGGGATTCTCCTCCCACTGATGGCCAACAATGCCCTCCTCTGCCACATATGTGGCCAGCACCTTTGCTGAAGTTGTTTATCAGGTTTAGGAGTTCTCTGGTAGAATTTTTGGGGTTATTTAAGTATACTATTATATCATCTGCAAATAGAGATAATTTGAATTCTTCCTTACAATTTGTATCCATTTGACCTCCTTTTGTTGTCTAATTAATATGGCTAGGACCATATTAATATTTAAGTATTATATTGAATAGGTAGGAAGAGAGTTGGCAGCCTTGTCTAGTCCCTAAGTTTAGTGGGATGGCTTCATGTTTCTCTCCATTTAGTTTGATGTTGGCTACTGGTTTGCTGTATATTGCTTTTACTATGTTTCAGCACGTGCCTTGAATTCCTGATCTTTCCAAGACTTTCATCATGAAGGGATGTTGAATAATGTCAAATGCTTTCTCAGCATCTAAAGAAATGATCATGTGTTTTTTTCCTTTGAGTTTGTTTATATTGTGGATTATGTTTGATTATTTCTATATATTGTACCATCCCAGCATCACTGGGATGAAGCCTACTTGATTATGATGGATAAACATTTTGATGTGTTCTTAGATCCACTTAGTGAGAATTTTATTGAGTATTTTTGCATTGATATTCATAAGTGAAATTGGTCTGATGTTCTCTTTCTTTATTGGGTCTTTGTGTGGTTTAGGTATGAGCGTAATTGTGGTTTCATAGAACAAATTTGGTTGGGTAGTGTTCCTTCTGTTTCTATTTTGTGGAATAGTTTGAAGAGCCCTGGTATTAGGTCTTCTTTGAAAGTCTGATAGAATTCTGCAAAAAACCCATTAGATCTCAGAAGATGGAAAGATCTCCCATGCTCATGGATTGGTAGGATTAATATAGTAAAAATGGCCATCTTGCAGAAAGCAACCTACATATGCAATGCAATTCCCATCAAATTTCAAATTCAATTCTTCATAGAGTTAGAAAGAACAATTTGCAAATTCATTTGGAAGAACAAAAAACCCAGAATAGCTAAAACTACTCTCAACAATAAAAGAACTTCTGGGGGGATCACTATCCCTGACCTCAAGCTGTACTATAGAGCAATAGTGATAAAAACTGCATGGTATTGGTACAGTGACCGGCAAGTAGATCAATGGAATAGAGTTGAAGACTCAGAAATGAACCCACACACTTACTGTCACTTGATCTTTGACAAAGGAGCTAAAACCATCCAGTGGAAAAAAAGACAGCATTTTCAAAAAATGGTGCTGGTTCAACTGGACATCAGCCTGTAGAAGAATGCAAATCCATTCATTCTTAATTCCCTGTATAAAGCACAAGTCCAAGTGGATCAAGGACCTCCACATAAAACCACATGCACTGAAACTGCATAGAAGAGAAAGTGGGGAAGAACCTGGAACACCTGGTCACAGGGAAAAATTTCCTGAACAGAACAATAAGGGCTTGTGATGTAAGATCAACAATCTACAAATCGGTTCTCATAAAATTGCCAAGCTTCTGTAAGGCTAAGAACACTGTCAATAGGACAAAATGGGAACTAATAGATTGGGAAAAGATCTTTACCAATTCTCCATCCTAAAGAGGGCTTTTATCCCATCTATAAAAAGAACTCAAGAAGTTATACTTCAGAGAACCAAATAACCTTATTAAAAATGGGGTACAGAGCTAAACAAAGAATTCTCAACTGAGGAATAGTGAATGCCTGAGAAGATCCTAAAGAAATGTTCAACATCCTTAGTCATCAAGAAAATGCAAATCAAAACAACCCTGAGATTCCACCTCACACCACTCAGAATAGCTAAGATCAAAAACTCAGGTAATAGCAGATGCTGGCAAGGATGTGGAGAAAGAGGAACACTCTTCCATTGTTGGTTGGATTGCAAGCTGGTACAATCACTCTAGAAATCAGTCTGGGGGTTCCTGAGAAGATAGGACATAATGCTACCCGAGGAGCCAGCTATACCACTTCTGGGCATATACCAAAATGATGTTCCAAAATATAATACAAACACATGCCCACTGTGTTCAAAGCAGCCTTATTCATAATAGCAAGATGCTGGAAAGAAACCAGATGTCCTTCAACAGAGGAATGGATAAAGAAAATGTGGTACATTTACACAATGGAGTACTACTCAGCTATTAAAAACAATGACTTCATGAAATTCTTAGGCAAATGGATGTAGCTAAAAAATATCATCCTGAGTGAGGTAACCCAGTCACAAAAGAACATACATGGTTTGCACTCAGTGATAAGTGTAGGTTAGCCCAAAGCTCGGAATACCCAATATACAATTCACAAACCACATGAAGTTCAGAACAAAGGAAGACCAAAAGCATGGATACTTCAGTCCTTCATAGGAGGAACAAAATACTCAAGGTAGGAAATACGGAGATAAAGTGTGAAGCAGAGACTGAAGGAAAGAGTATCCTACCTGGGGATCAATCCCATATACAGAGAGCAAACCCCATCCACTATGTGGATGCCAAAAAGTGCTTGCCTGAAGGAGCCTGATATAGCTGTTTCTTGATAGGCTCTGCCAGAGCCTGACAAATACAGAGGCAGATGCTTGCAGCCAACTATTGGGCTGAGCAAGGGGTACCCAGTGGAGGAGTTAGAGAAAGGACTGAAGGAGCTGCAAGGGTTTGCAACCCGTAGGAAGAACAACAATGTCATCCAATCAGACTCCACGAGAGCTCCTAGGGACTAAACAACCAACCAAAGTGTACATATGGAGGGACCCATGGCTCCAGCAGCATATGTATCAGATGATGGCTTTGTTAGAGTTGAGTTGGAGGAGAGTCCCCTGGTCCTGTGAAGACTTGATGCCCCAGTGTAGGGGAATGCCAGGGTCGGAAGGTGGGAGTGCATGGGTGAGATAGGGGGAGGGAGAATGGTATAGGGGGGGTCTGGAGGGGAAACCTGGAAAGGGGATAACATTTGAAATGTAAATAAACAAAATATCCAATAAAATATAAAAAGGAAATTGATACAATTAAGGGTTATTTTATAAGTTTTAGGGATCAAGAATTTTTACAAGAACAAAATATTGAAAAGTATCTAAATGTCCAACAATATGGAATTACTACGGAATCTACAAAATGTCCAGAAGGCTGCATACAGTGTTAAAGAAGACATGAATTCTATCGTTTGGGAGAGTTTGAGAGAGGTTGGAAGAAGGAAAAAAAAAGGAGGACTAGATAATTGTATTTTAACTAAAAAAATTAATAGATCAATAAAATAGAATAATTAAAAGTTACTTCATAAGAAATTTTCTATTGGAATAGCAAAATAAAACCTACAAAATGAGAATATATAAAATAGTATGTATGGTTAAAATATCATATAGATATTCATATTAAGAAAGAATCTAAAATAATGTCTAATGGCCGGAGGCAGCAGATGATAACATACTTGCTGGTGATTGTCCATGTGCATTGTGTCATTCTTAGGCAATTGTTCCCATTTGTTCCCAGGATTGCTAGCCTCATAGTTAGCATTCTAATTAATCCTTTACAGCTCTGTTTCTTGTTCTCCACTTGATCTTCTCATAATGCCTGACCTGTTTTGTTATCCCCAATTTAAATTCTATGGCAACATACCATTTAGTTTGCAAAACTGCAAAGGCCTTAAATGGTACTGAAGGTTCTTCATCATTTGACCTTTGTAGATGTCTAGATATCACTCTTCTCTGGGCTTTAGCCCTTGTAGTTTTACTGAAACAAACTTTCCTATCTCTTTCCATGGGTGCTTCTGTTGAATCCTTTAAAATCCATGTTAAATTCTCTAACCATGGAGATACTTTACTTTTCTCAAACTCTATCTAAAGTAAGAAATGCACCATTGACATTCTGTATGTTGTCAACCTCTGATTCTTCCTTACAACAAATGCAAATTCAATTATATTTTTTTTATATTATATCTGCTTGCCATATAGTTTGAATCCCATGAAGGCAGGAACCTTATTTAACTTGACAAATTATTATTGATAGTTAATGCTAATATATTCAATGATTATTATGTCCAAGATATATGAACAGTAAATGTATCAATTCCCTTATTAGTTATCCATGTGAGGAAGGCACTACTTCTTAATCACTGAGGCCTAATATAGCACAATCTAGTAAGTATATTGAGTAACTGATGCATAATTTTGTGGCTAGCATAGTAGAATAGATCAAGTCTCATTCTATGCTTTTGGCCTCCATATAGGCTTCTTTACAGTTTAAATACTATTGCTTCTTTGAAGGCATGAATGTCTTCCCAAGTGAGTGAAATTATGTACTCAGTGAGTAGATTTTTTTAAAAACAATAATAGAATTGCGTTATCTTCTTTGTACATATACTTCCCCAAACAGAATTAACTATCTGTTCTCCAATGCAGCACAGTTTCTTATAGCTGAGCTGATGATTCTACTACCAATGTCAAGATTTCTTATTTTTCTTTTTCTAAACCACATATTAGTTTTTTTCCCTAATTTTTAGCCACTAATCATCTCATTTCTAACTTTTTTCAGATGTGAAGTTATGTTCTGAATCAGCATCTTCTCTTGTGTTTTGTGATTTCAGTTACATTCTTAAAGCATCATCCTTCTATTTCATCAATTCTATTTCATCTTGATTTCACATGTTTTTCCATTCACATGGCAGTTAAATTCTTTTTGAATTGTAGTCACTGGTTGTAGCAATTTTCATTGGTTTCAGCTCTTTTTTTTATTTTATTTTATTTTTTTTGCTTAATAACAAACATACAGCTATGAAGATTTAATATCTGTTCTTCTCCCTATCCATTCATTATTCCTTAAATCTCATTAACAAATTCTACTGTGTCGTCAAGTATTGAGACTTGAAGGCATTTGTGAAGCAAAATCATCTGGAGATGCTCCTTACTGGAATCTTTTTTCCCTATCTTTCTGATTGTTTCCTGTCTTCAAGTCATTGTTACTTGAAAAGAAGGGAAAGAGTAAGATAGGGAAAGGAGAAGAGAGACCTAAAGACCTTTCATGTTAACTGTTATCAATTACAGTTTCTTAAAGTTATTTTCAGCTATTTCCCCTTCAGCATCAGATTCAGCTGTCTTTTTAGATCTTATCAAATGGGTTGCTTTTTCTCTGGTATTGTAACGTTTCTCTGGGTAGTGCTTTTTTTCTTCTATGATCTGTTTCTCTGCTTGTCATGTTGGCACTTATTTTATATGCTCCTCTCACTTGTTCTTTTGATTTCTACTTTTTTTTTTTTTTTTTTACTTTGGTTCATGCCATATCTTAAACCTTACATTAAAAAAAAATTTTGTTTTTCATTTAATGCCTCTTTGGATAGATGTATGCAGTTTGTTCTTTGAGGCATTTCAGTATTCTCTTTCCCTTATGGCCATTTCTTTTGCTATTTCAACTTGTTTCTACCTGATATGAATTGTTTACAAATGAATAGTTCATTCATGCTCTTATAAATATATTTTTTCTTAAAATATTTCAATATTTAACAAGAATCTATTCCCATTCATGCTCTTAAAATATAGTACTTTTGGAGAAACCAAATACTACAGGGACATAAGCATTCATCTATTTCAATTTTCACCCAGCCATGTGTCTAACAACTCTGAAGGTTATTCCAATTGACCTTTATTTTTTTATAAATACGATAGCTAATATCTCAAAATAAGATCTCAACTTCTGTATGCTTACAAAATGATTCTTAGTGTGTCAAAATGTGAACTTGAGTCCCTTGTAGTTACTTATAGCCCTTTCATCTTTTTCTGGAACACATTAGAAGACCGTCTCAAGACATAGAATTCCCTGTTTCCCATTGAACTTTCTTTCTGGCATTATTCTTTAGAATCATGTAGTAGTTGTACAAAATAAATGGTTTCATTATGTCATTTTATTCACTTATATCATGAACTTTGATCATATCCACCCACATTAACCTTTCACGCTATGCTTCCTCTCTTCCTGCCTGTTTCCAAATAGTTCCCATTGAACTTTCATATCTTTAAAAAAATTAAATCCATATTCTGCATATGAAAGAAATTGTGCAACAGTTGTTGAGTCTGAGTTATTTTACTTAACATGAAGACCTTCTGTTCTATTCATTTTCCCAAACATGACATAATTTAATTCTTCTGAAATTTTTCTCTGCTTAGTTTCAACCAAGTGTTTCTCTCATCACTTTAAACCTATCTCCTGTAACTGTGCTTAAGTATGACTATACCTGTTTCTTTTTGGTGTACTCTTTTTCCTTTTTGTTCTCTCTTCCCCCCCTCTCTTTCTCCTTCCCATCCAGTACTGTATCTGTTCATACATACTTAAGCTAGGGTTTTGCAACTGCTCTGCCATTAAGTGTTTAAGTGGGAGTCATATCATGCTTTTTAGCTGTCTTCCACATTAGCAGCAATAATCTTTTTTTGTAACTTAATGAAAATATATTGGCAGGTGGTCAGCTCACTTAACACTTTGTCAGATTTCTCATTAATGATTTCTGTCTACCGTCCGAGTTTCCAAATATCTTCAACATTTACTGAGCCACTTTGTACTTAACTGTCATTTCAAAACCAATGTTTTAATCTCTCATTTTAAATTAAGTCTTGACCAACGATTTTTTTCTTCTTGTATATTATTTAAAACCTTTTTTTGTTTGAAACCCATAGCAACCATTTTAACTTTACATTTACATTTGAATGACTGTAGTTGCTTGCCATGGATTTATTCTAACTGTATTAATAGAAGACTTTAGTTTTGTTTCTTGTTAGACTATAACTTCCCCTATAAAAATAGCCATATATACATTTTATGTTATAGAAAAAATAAGCTACACACTTTTGTTGGAAAAGCTCACTGAAGCATGAAAGAGCATTGCAAAGCTAACTGATCGTTGCTACATATGAAATGAATGCATCTTATACTTTACAGTGTGACTAACATATTACAAATACAATGATATAATTGGTGAGTCTTATTTGTTATTGTGAGAGAGACAAATTGAGGTTGAAATTACTCAGGCTTTTGCAGGTGTCACAGCAGAAAGATCTAATACTCTGAGCCAGCATACAACGAAGTAATGAGTGAGATGATTGGGCTTTTATAAAAGGCATGTTAAGAATGCTAATGCAGAAGTCTCTAGCTGTTTGACTACGAGAAATGCCAAGGATATAAAAAGGACAGAAAATGTCTTAGTCTGGACTTAGTTGATGTGACATGGAATGAGAAAATTACCTAGCTTAACAAGTAAAAGTAACATCAAACTTCACAAAAAAATAAATTATTTTACCTGAAAATAATGTGATATGGTTCTATTAGATTTCATCTAGTTGAGAGTAGGATGAGGCTAGCAATGATGTGTAAAATTGGTGGTAGATAAGACATTATGAATACAAGTGTTTTTGAATGATGTAATTGGATTCAGTTCTCCAAGTCCAAGGGCTACACCGCTGTTGTCAAATTGCCAGTGCTCAAGGTACATTTACAGGTAAAAGTACAATGATGGAATAAAAGATCATAATTTGGAGATAGAGTTTCACACAAATAGTGGATTGTTTGAATTGAGGATTGTTTCCGAGATATTAAAATGAGAACAGTGAAAACTCTGATCTGATATTTTTCTTGTGATCTGTTACAATTTATAAAAATCATATTCTTTTTGTCAATTAAAATGCTCATGACATTCACCCATTTTGTGGGAATTCATCAAAAAATATCCTTTAATATCTATCCTTTCATCTTCAACTCCCCAAAGTCTTCTTTTGCTATGACCTCTTTCTATAAAATAAGGAAGAGTGATTTAAAATAAATCTTTTTACTCTGAATAAAAATAGTATACAGAATATTTTGTCTATGAGGTGGATTTTTGTTGTTGTTGTTTTATGTGTTTTAGAGCGATGCTGGGATTCATCAGCATCTCATTATCTCCTGCAGGGAAAGAACACTAGATCCAGTGCTGTGAGTCTTCAATTAAAAATGGGACAGAGCATAAGTTAGCACAATTTGCACTTTAATAAGAATAACAACTACAATGAATTGGAGCACATCAAATATTTAGAAACTCACAAGTTGATAAACATACTACAAAAAGAACCTCATTAGTCATCATTGGACATTACTATGAACCCAACTCATTACTCAGGAAATAAACAAAGGAAAAGAGGCATTTGCTTGGTTTGCATTTTCTTGACCAACCATGTTTTCCCCTTAATTACACTGGTGGTAGTACATAGACAGGAACCAAGGCCTGATCCAACTAAGATATATACTTTAGCATGCATTGGAATCAAATTGCAGATTCCAGGAAAAATCCCTTTGAAGGATAATTTTACATAGTAAGTGCAAGAGACCTGGGCGAATATTTTTCATAGCACATAATAGAATTATCATCAAGCCATTAAATTAAAGATTCATGTGGCTTTTAAGTGCAGAGATATACTGCTGTATCCTTCTGAAAGAGTGATAAATCTTGACATCACCAGACCAAAATCAGAAATCATATAAGGCCTTTTACATAGGAACTAGTTTTAAATTTTAATGGCATATATTTTAATGTGTTTTTCTGTGTACCATATACATATTTTGTGCTCCTGGAGACCAGAAAAAAGGATTATGTTCCCTAGATTGGGAGTTATACACAATTTTCAGGCTCCATGAAGTTTCGGGAATTTTAACTCAAGCCCTCAGCAAAATCAACAAATGCTCGTAACTCATAAGAATCTTTAATTTATAGTTTTACTTAAAAAATTTTCACTGAGTATGGTCACTGAACATGGTGCTATATTACATCAGGAGAAATTCATAGAAGGATTCATTATTTCTTTTGTTTCTGTTCCTTTTAAAAATAATTTTCCATAAAGACTTTAAAGGATATTTCAGAGACTGAAATTTATCAAAGTATTTTCTGAGTTTATTAGAGGAAATTTATTTATTTATTTACTTATTTATATCATGAAGTTGAGCTTCTGATTTTTCTTGAGCAAATATAGACTTTATTTTATTTATATCTTTATTTTTTAAGAGTTGAGAATTTTATCAGTGTATTTTCATCATATTTATTCTCCATTCCTTCCCCAATACCTCTACAATCCATTTTTACCTCTGTAAACACATCACTTTCTTTGTCTGCTATTTTTTGGTAGTTGGTTATTAAATCTTTCCATTTCAATTTAAACTTGTTGTACCTTCTGGGATGTCAACCCAACCACCAGTTCATATTCAACCTATAAGGGACCACACTCTTAATTGAAATGGTTTTCTTCCTAGAACTTATCAATTGCCAATAGTTCCTTCCCTAGGAATAAGTAACTATAGTTATCTTCCATTTCCATGCTGGGATGTCATGTGGCTTGATCTTGCTTAGTTCCTGTGTATCCTGTCACAACTTCTGTGAGTTCATCTGTGCAACTACTCTGTTGTGTCTGAAAAATACAGTTTCTCCATTTAGTCTTCCCCCACTTCTTATTATGTTCATTCTGTCCTTTATTCTGTGATGACCCCTAAATCCTGGGAGGAGATGGTAAGATACAGATATTGCATTTAGGCATGAACACCTCATAATCTCATATTTTCTGCAGATTGACAGTTCTGGTTCTACTGAAAAAAAAAATGTTCTGATAAGGCTTGAGAGATGTCAAAACTAGTCAAAGGGAAACAGTTTTGTGTTTGTGTTTCAAACTTCTGTTTTTTTATGCCCACTTCATGTGGGTTTATATAACTATGATCTTCATTATTTACTTAGAAGCTAAGCTAAAATACTATATCTATGGAGTATTAGTGTAACCAATTATATATTTTAGAAATGACTAAGCATTGGAAACTAATGTTTAAACGATTTGGTGGGATCATGTCCACTTTTCCACTCCTCCTCTAACTACCCCATGATAACTTGATCACATCTCTCTTCCAAACTCATGTCCTTTTTAAAATTTTATTAATTTATTTTTAGCCAACGAGGCCCAATTATTGTTCCTAATATGAATATGATTGTGGGGTTCTTCCAGTAGGGCAAGAGTAACCTTCTAGTACCTACAACCCCAGACAAAGATAAGTCTCCATCCCCCATCAGCCATAAATTTCCCAGTAGTTCATTAATTGGGGGTGGGTCTTTGGGAGCTCTTCCTTTCTCCATGCTGGAGTTTTAACGATTTGGTGTTATGAAGATAACTACAGCTTAATAATGATTTAGCAGTGCGATAGTCATGGCACATCCTGAGAACAGCATTTAATGTTCCACATTCTCCAGGTTTTAATACCTTTTTACCCTCCTCTTATCAATGGCCCTATAATCTTTGAGAAGACATTATATAGTTGTCTTACCATAGTTACTTAGTCTCATAACTTTGGACTATTGTGATTCTCTATACTGACCAAATTTGAGAAAAGTGCAAGTCTGTGGATACAAACATAAATATTGAGAAAGCAGTTTGACAACATGACCATTTAGAAAAAGAAATCATAATTATTCTTCCTTAAGGGCTATGACTTCATGAGCCACAAGTTATGCCCATGTTGACAGTGCGAGATTTTAATTCCTTTCTGGGATATAGGCACCAATTCCAATTAAGAAATCATTTAGTTACCTACATAAACATCATCGATGGGCACACCTTTCCTGGAAGATGATGTTTTAGCATTCATGACTCAGTACTGGATAGGAACACTGATGTCTTCTCTACCTCAACAACCTGCATAACACCTTCTAGCCATTTGGAAGCTAGATATCAAGGAGTTTTCTGATTAGTAAATATTAATTTCTTTCTGTATTGCAACCAAAGTGTGTGGTGTCTTCAGAAGTAGGGTCTTACCAACTAGTTATGGTGGGCAACCAAGAGCAATGCCAATAGCCTGGATGGTTGGGGTACATTGGACTTCCCTGGCCAATAACAGATAGGTAGGAAATCCATGCCTGACACATATTTTTATTCAATACCTTCTGTTTTCTGGAAGCAACAGTGCTCTATACCCTAAAACAATATAGAATCTCTTTTTAAACACCTTTTTAACATTTGTATTTTTAATTGGCCTACAAATTAGAGAGTTTTGTAAGGTTAACTGCTTGGGTTCACCTGTGGAAAATTATTCTCCTTTTCCAGCAGACATAATTGCCTTTAGCTCTTCATTAAGGGGTGGGGCCTTTGGAAATTTCCTCCTCCATATTATCATGTCAATTGGTGGTGTAACTTTTTAGATTTCCTTTAAGAAAGTATAATGTTTACATTTTGTGAGTACAGTTTCCTTGTCAAATAGAGAAGATATCTCACAGCAGATGTCCTGGTTCTCTGGCTCTTACAATATTTCCACCCTTTCTCCACAATATTCCCTGGTCCATAGATCTAGGAATTGTGGTGTAGAGAGATTCATTGGGCCTGGGATCCCCAAGTTTAATTATTTTCTGGATTTTGACCAGTTCTGGATATTTTACTTATGCTGTAAAAAGAAGCTTCTTTGATGAGGGAAGAAAACTACAGTTATAAGACAATTTCATAATTTAAAAATAGTAATTGTGTGGATAGAAACAATATGTTTGGGTCATATCTAAGAATTATGAGTCACTAGTATTTAGTATTAAATCTTGGCTTTTGTGCTTGATAAAACTGTAAGTCACATCTCTTAGCTTCTATTACTTCCTTTCCAATATGGATTAATAATAGTAGTTACAATGTAGCCATGACCAAAACATATTTCCTTTTCCTATTCTGAATCTTCCCTTAGAAAAAGGAAGTATATTTATTTACCTTACCACAGTGTCTAAAATATCATGTCAATAAGTAGCAATTATTATAATTAGTACCTATGTTCATAATGAATTCCAAGTACATATCAATTTAAATTCACAGAGTTAAAAGATAACAAGGGGTTGCACTCTTGAAGAACTTGAGTTTCATTTCTAACACACACAGGGTAGCTCACAACTGTTTGTATCTCTAGTCCCAGGGCATCTACCACTTTCTTCTTGTCTCTGTAAGCACCATGTTTGTACATCCTGCACAGATATATATTCAGGCAAAACATCTTTATGTATGACATAATTTTTAAAAATTAAAACATAGACAATCAAGGATTGGAAAATGACTTACTAAATAAGCTCAATTACTACTCTTGCTGAGGAACTGAGTTCAGTTCTAAATATAGACGTGTCAGGTCACAACCCTCTGGAACTTCAGTTTCAGAAAATCTAATGCCCTCGTCTGATATTCAAGAGCAGCAGGCATGCACATAGGATTTATGTATACACAAAATAATAAAAATATTTAAAAATTTTAAAATATAGCAAAATTCAGAGAAAAATGTTTACTTTAAAATTGCTAATTTTGTTGCTGTTGTTCTGGGAATCAACCAAAGAACCATGTTCCCTCAGTTGCTGACATATAAATGGAAGATAACTTTCTGAATGATGGAAGACATCATAAAAAGGGCATAAATTAAAATCTTATCAACATAAAAGGGAAAAGAGTTATTGCTGAAATTATAATTGCAAGAATTTGTAAATATTGAATATATTTAATGATGACATTTTTAATTGAGACAACTGAAATGTGAAAAGAAATTAAAGGGGTGTATAAATTTCATGACATTCAGAGAACCATACCAAAAATGCACATACACACAAAGTCGGGGAACCTGTGTTGTATTAGGTTATCCACTCAACTCTTAGTTACTTTTCTATTTCAGTGACAAAACACCATGAGAAATGCAAATAGTAAAATAAAGGATTTAATTTGGGGCTTGTGGATACAGGGGGTTTGAGTTCATAATGAGGAATATGGACAACAAGTAAGTAGTCATGGTGCTAAAATAGCAGCGGAGAACTTACGTCACATCACAAGCTCTTAGCAGAGAGAGAGGGGAGAGGGATGGAGGAAGAGAGGAAGAGGGAGAGAAAGAGAGAGGCAGAGACAGAGACATACACAGAGAGACAGAGAATGATAGAGAGAGAGACAGAGAGAGAGAGAACTAGGGATGCTATAGGCTTTTGAAAACACAAAACTCACCTCATGTGACACATCTCCAATAGAGCTATACCTCCTAATTTTTGACACCAACTGGAGAACACACAAATATATGAGCTTATGAAGAGTCATTCTCATGTAAACCATAAACCACCACAAGTTAACATAACATAACATAACATAACACACACACACACACACACACACAAATATGTATGTTTGTCATTTAAATGTCTTCTCAGTCTTAATTTCAATATGCTTCTTTGGCTAGTTTTAACTTTCCTCACCAAATCTCACCTTTCTATTAAAGTATACTAGAATGAGTATTTCATCATATTGTCTCCTATAGGTTAGAGTTCTCTAAAATTAATGAGAAAAATATCTAGAACTTAAAGAAACTAGTTAACTTAGTGAAAAATATCAGGTTAGTCAGTGACATTTTTGTTTTTATTATGTATAGAATCAAGACTGTCAGTAAACTACATCTTGACTTCTATAAATAAATGGAAAATAAATTGCTAATCTATTCTCACTTGGAGGCCTAGAAAATTGATAACAACAAGCTAATTTACTTTTTACATATATCAGATTCTTAAAAATATATCAGCCACTTAAAGTGTTTTGCTAGAGTGGCTTAAAAACTAGAATGATCTATTTTTTAATAAATGTACTATAATTATGTACTTAAACTTACATCATGTTCGTCAAAGCATTTCTAGTGTACTAAAAATTATCTGTAACTTAATTTTAAAGTCAAATCTGATTGTAGTATAAGTTTCCCTAAATTAATAAAACTCAGATATGTAATTATATAAAAATTACTGTTGCATCAATCATGAACATATCACTTATAAAAATTCTGCATAAATTAGTGCACATTAAAAGAGCCTATTGTCATTGCCTTTTGATGGTAAGGTTAATTGGTCTTTCTGAAAACTTCTGTATAACGCTTTTGTATGTAAGTTCTTTTTTATAAATAGAACATTAGATTATGTTTTCTATATGGTGTAAGAGTATAATAATAGATGAGCACATTCCCAAATACACAGTCATACAGTTTTTCCATTAATATCACCCTAAAAGATGACATTTGTATAAAAGAAATAATTTCCTCAAGCAAAGTAGATGAACTAATTAGCAAAAAAGAAGGGACATGGAGTTTTTGTTTTTGAGCCAATCTGTTGCTACTAGAGAAATTGGTAGCATGAAACAACTTTAGGAAAACTTGCTATGACTTAAAAGAAAATATTAAATGTCACTAGCACTTAATGTATCAATCTTTAACAAGTACTTTTCAGAACTATTCCACATATAGCTAATGAGATGGCTCAGTGGTTTATAGCACTGAGTATTTTTTCTGGAGACCCTGGTTTGATTCCCAGCACCCACATAGCCAATCACAACCATCTGTAACTCCAGTCATGGGGATGTAACCCTTTCTGGGCTGCTTTTTCTGGCCCCAGTGGGAGAGGAATTATCTAGTTTCACAGAGAATTGAAGTGCCAGGGTAGAGGGATACCCAAGGGTGCCCTACCTGCTCAGAGGAAAATGGGAGGGCAATGTGGGAAGGCTTGTGGGAAGGGGTAACAGGATGGGGGCAGTGAGTGGGATGTAAATTGAATAAGTAAAAAAAATTAAAACGATTTCATGTATTTGATTTTAGTCATTTAATTTTTTCAACATCCTTATGCAGAAGAGTCCATTCATGCTTCATTTCTCTTAGGGGCATACTGAAATCCTGTCAACTTAAGAGGATATGTTTTGTTGGTAGAATACATTCTAGACTATGACTAAATTCAGTCCAGCAGTAACTTCTTACTATAGCAAGCAAGAAAGATGATTACTAAGCTTTGAGATTTAGTTATTAATAATGGGAAGGAATAGTTTAGATCAGAGCTGGACTTACTTTGAAGGTTCCAAAGAAATGAGATAAACTATTTTTTTTTAATATGGGCAAGGAAGTGCCAATAACCAGCTTTGGCATCAGTGGGGTGGGTAATCCAGAGCAGGCAGCTAGCTGTTGGGAGTCAGTGCTTAAAGCTACTGATGAGGGTTGGTCCCGATATTGATGTGGTCTGCTGCTTATAGCAGCCAGTGATTAGAGAAATTACTCTGCAGACTTTTCTCTGAGAGAACAAAGCTTATTTTACTGAGGCTGGAACTCCCTGTGGCCAGTGAAATATTCTGGACTCATTTAGCTCCTTGGGGCTTGTGAGAAATAGAAAAGAGGAGAGAAAATTTTTACATATACATACACACTAAGTTGATGAAACAAAAAGACAGACTCCAATAACTTTATACATATAAATACATATATACACACATGCTCACATACATGCATGCATGTATACATATATACTTGCATACATATACACACACAGATCTACAGACAGACATGTACACATTCCCATACTGAATGGTTAGAGCAAAGCTTCCCCACGCAAGTTCAAAGCATTTCACACACAGATACCATATATACACATGCATACATACACATAATTTATATAGCAAACTCCAAACATACACCCAATCTCTACATATACTAAATGCATGTGTGTGTATATAAAGATTGTTGATGGATGGAAGAAACAATGGACCACCATAGTTACATGCACACATACTTGGGGAGAGGGTTCAAAGAACGATGTTCCAACCTCAATCTTTTGTTTTTTCTTCCATAGCTAAATGTCTTTCAAGCAGTATTAGATAACATTTTAGTTTTCTTCAAGCGAATGACTATGAAAATACAATATGTTCCCCCAATACCTTTACAAGAAATAATATTGCATAGTACTGGTAAAGAAAACAAATTATTCCCAAGAACCCACATACTTTTGTAACTAAGCAACTTGTTATAGGATTTAAAAAGTGTAAGCAAGCAACATAGTTTTCTTAACCAGTACTTCTTACTGGCAGGCAACAATCTGCAGTTATAAAGAAAGGATTGATTATTTTATTATTCATTTTTAAAAGTAGTCTTATAAGAATTTTAAAAGAATCACTAAACTTTTTAAAAATTATCTTTAATGTTTTTTTTTTTTAACCGTCCAGTCATTATCCCCTTTTCGTTCTGCCCTCTAACAGTTCCTCATCATATTTCTCCTCCACCCACCCACCCCTGTCTCCAAGAGGATGTACTCACCCTCTCCAACCTACCCCACCCCACCGGGCCTCCTCATTCCCTGGGGCCACAAATCTCTTGAGGGTTAGATGCATTTCCCACTGAGGCCAGACCAGGCAGTCTGTATGTATGCTGCCTGGTTGGCAACCACAGAGAACCCTGACTTCAGTCCATTGGTTGTGTGTAAGTTTATAAAAATCAGTCATATCTACTTTAAATCCTCAGGATGCATATCTACTCATCAGTAATTCTTATTAAATCATATAAGGAAGCTGAGGGAAAAAACTGGGTATAAGAAAAACTGGGTATAAGAAATCAATCATCACCAGTCCAGCCTCAGTGATAGTCATGTCAGTCAGTGCTGCCATTGTTCTTGTTCCCTGACCATAAAGGTCCTAGTTCAACGAATAACAGTGTGTCTTTCTGAACTTCTAATTGTTCCCTAAGATATTCTACATCAGAACCAGTAGTAATAACATCTTAACCTAGCTTCATAAACAACTTTATTTTTTCAAATGCTTTCTATGTTTGGTGGTCACTGACAATCTATGTCTTTAACTTCTTTCCTGGGGTGATCATTGCATCATAATCTGCTCCAGGAGCAGTGCCTGAAAGAGCTCCAGCATTATTAATGTGAGTGCTAGAGATACTGCCCAGTGAGGCACTAGAAGTTCCCTTGGAACTTTCATACAATTCTTAGATTAAGAGGGAAGTGAAAGCATCAAGCAGAGCAGAACTCCATAACAGCATGAAGTCCCCAGGACATGCAATCCTCAGAACACTACCTTAAATGAGGCACACCCATCATGGTTGTGATAACCTGTGGGCTGCGTTCCAGAATTCTAAAGGTGTTTGTTGTTTCTCCTTTATTGCTCTGCAGGGAAGATAACATATAGAAGGTTAGGACATTTATTTTGCATTGTTGTGAGAAGCTACTGTGTCACCTGAGTTATGAATTAAAGGTCATGTCAAATTTGTTTTCTGAAAGATACGTGGCTTCATACAAAAATAAAAAATATATTGTTATAAAAATTAACTTGTTGATACACAAAGGTGTCAACTCCTCAATCATAATAGCTATTCAAAGAGAGACATTCCAGACTGTGTTCTAAGCTCCTTCAAGTTAAGGTAAAAATCACAAGTGTCACAGTTGTGCTTTTTTGTTGATGTATTTGAGTTAAAATCAAGTAAGAATACACCAATGGGTTATCTGACACCAACCGTTTACATAGTTCTGTAAACGTATGTACAAGTAACTTTATACTGACTGAGCAGGTTGTATTTATGTCCTGAGGAATATGTATATACATATATAACAGCAGTCAATGACAAAAGAATACATCAATTACAAAAAAAAAAAAGAATAAGAAAGAGTATATGGGAGAGTTTACAGGGAGAAAATGGAAGAGAGAAATAATATAATTATATTATAATCTCACAAAAACAAAATCATTTTTAAAGAGAAATAATTGTGGTTCTGGCAGCATGATTGATGAATAAAGTACCTGTTATGTAAACAAGAGGACCTGAGATCACATCTCTAGAACCCACACAAACACTTGCCTGTAATTTCACTGACAGTAAGATAGACAGGCAGATACCCAGTCTAAACAATTCTGTGAGCCCCACTTTCAGTGAGACACCCTCTCTCAAAAAATAAGGTGGAGAAACTCTTGAGAATGGTATCATAAAGTCAATGAAGTCAAGCTCTGGGATTTAAATGCACAGGCATGGGCCAGTGAGAGCACATATACATACATACATACATACATACACACACACACACACACACACACACACACACACACACACACCACAGAATATATTGTTTTCATAATAGTTTGAGTAGAATAAACCCACCAAAAAAAAAAAAAAAAAAAAAAGACAACTCTGTGTAGGAAAACAGTACATTGGGGGATGAAATTCCAAGCTGCCTCAGATAGCCCGGCTCAGTGGGAAAGCTAAAAGATTTTCTATAATATTCAACAGGGTGAGATTTTTCTGAGCTGATTGTGGCTTTTCAGGTTAATTGAGAACTTGATGTACTTTGCTGCAGGTTTTTGACCATTGTGGGTGGAGAAGAGATTTAGTGGCTTTCCTAACAAATAGAAACACACATTATAAGACTTCTGAGGAAAGCTGCATTTAGACTTATTTTTACCCTGGAATAATCCAGCCTGAGTGGGGCCAAGAGCATCATCTTGGAACATTTCAGCAGTACTCATATTCAAGGGGCCCACTTTACGGCTTAAAGTCATGTGGTTTGAGTTAGATCAGTCATTGGTTGGCCACAATCACAAGTTCTGAGCAAACATTGTCACAGCACATCTTATAGGCAGGACAGTTTGTATAGAACAAAGGGCTTGTGGCTATGTTTGTATTAAACTTCCAGAACTGGAAACCTTTCCTGGTTACAGAAGATGGTCAGTTTACACTCCATACCCTCCATTACTAGGAGTCCTCACAAAGATCACCCTTAATGTTTCTGGAAGTTTCTTCTGTGCTAGATATCCACATTGATCCCCAATGCCTCCAATTCTAGTTATCTATAACAGTACTCTCTTGCTCCATCTTACCCTTACTCAGATGGTCGCTCCTGTTCTCTTTCCTATCTTCCTTCAATCAATCCACATCATTTATTCTATTTTTCCTTCCCAGGGAGATCCACACCTGCCCCCTAGAACTCTCCTTGCTTAGCATCTCTGGGTCTGTAGATTTTAGCTTGATTATCATTTACTTAACATCTAATATCCACTTATAAGTGAATACATGTCATGTTTGTCTTTCTGGGTGTGTGTTATATTACTTTAGTTTCATCTATTTCCCTGCAAATTACATTAATGTTTTTGAGAGCTAAGTAAATATTGTGTAAATATACTACATTTTCTTTATCCACTCTTCAGTAAAGGAAAATCTAGGTTGTTTCCAGTTCCTGGCTATTATGAATAAAGCTGTTAAGAACATAGTTGAGCAAGTGTCATTTTTTTTGGTAGGATAAAGCATCTTTTCATTATGTGCCCAAGAATAGTAGAGCTGGGTCTTGAGGTAGATTGGCTGCATTTTTGAGGAACTTCTATATTGGTTTCCATAGTGACTGGACAAGTTTGTACTCCTACTAACAATGGAAGAGTGTTCCCCTTAATGTATATCCTAGCTTGCATCATCTGCCACTTGTGTTATTGTTCTGAGCTATTCTAAAAGCTGTATGATGGAATCTCAAAGTAATTTTGAATTGCATTTCCCTGATTGGTAATGATGTTGAACATTTATTGATGTTTTTCCTGTATGTATGTCTGTGTGAGGGCACCAAATTACCTAGAACTGGAGTTACACACAGTTGTGAGGTGAGATGTGTTTGCTAGGAATTAAACTAGGTCCTCTGGAAAAGCAGGGAATGTTCTAAAGTGGAACTTGGAAATAAGCTGGACTTGTTCAAGAATCTGGACTTGTATGTTTGCTTATTCTAAATCCTCACTCTTTTTAGGAAAATTTTCACCAAACCAACTTAAAAATGATACTGTCAACTTAGAGGAGTGGTTCAGTGGTTAACAGTGTTTGAGATGAAAATATGAATCTAAATTTGAATATCTAATATGAAAATTTGAATCTAAATTCAAATTCTTGGAACACACATTAAAAAGTTAAATGATGATCCATATCAAGAACTACAACATTTGGGCTTAGAGACAGGTGGAGCTTTGGAAACTTCTCGATAGTCACTCTGGCAAGCTTCTGGTTCAGTGAAAGACCCTGTCTGAAGAATATAGGCTGTAGGGCCAGGCACAGTGGTACATGCTTTTAATCCTAGCACTTGGGAGTCAGAGGCCAGAGAATCTCTATATTTCTGAGGTCATCCTGGTCTACATAGCAAGTTTCATGACATCTAGGACTACATGGAGAAATCCTGTCTAAGGAAAAATTATAGGCTAGAAAATGATCATGAAGGATGCTTAAAGCCCTCTTCTACTCTTTGCATTAGTACACACACAAACACACACACACACTATATATAGTAGCTTAAAGTTACATATTCTAGATTTTGTGCCAAGGTCATTGATATTGTTTAATTAAGGATATAGCACTTACAAGATCTTTATAACAAATTATACTTTATTATGTAGTCTAAATTGGCTTTTATAGTCTGCATAGAAAAATGCATAAATAATTGAATAACTGTATAATTGCATATGGAGTTGATTAGGGCATGAAATAATGAAAGGAATTTAAAATAATGGAAGACACACACAGACACACACACATGAAATAAGCATAAAATGTGTGTATATAAATATATCTGTTAAATCTTATTAAGCATGTATTTCTTGGGCATCCATGACTTTAATTTTAATTGTAAATATTGATTCTATGCAATGATATTGAAAATTCATTAGAATTCAGGAACTAAACTATAGAACAGAAATATTAATAAAAATCACAAATTATGAGCTGAACTTTAATATTCCAGAAGTCTTGGGATAAAGACTCAGTGAAAATTATAATTAAATAAATACTATCAATCTGCATGATACAATTATATATTTGTGTATGTTTGTTTGTGCTTTACATAGGCTATCTTAATGGGGTATAATAAATCCTTTTTAATGTTTATACCTATCATATTTATAAAGATTTACTAAACTTTGATTTCTCTAGTGCCCATTGTATTAAACATTTTATGTGGATTTAAATTTGTCACCTATAGTTGCATGTTGGTGAAATAATACACAAAGTATTTGGAATTCTTACTACAGGTCTCATTATAAAAATTCTGGGTTTCATCATCTTGACTTCATTGGTTTTATGCACTTTGATTTTTATTTTGTATTATATAAAAGTCAATACGTTGATCTAGAAATGTATCTGCTGCCTGGATAGTAGTAATTTTAGAACTGACTCTTTCCAAGCACTATAACGACACTGAAAATTGGTATAGTGTGCTCCTGTCAGTACTTCCTAGTCATAAATAGTATGAGTAATTCCAAAAATCACAGGATAAAGGTACTATTCTCTCCAATTCAACATTAAATTCAAATAGTTTATAAGAAAAGATATAGAAAAAAGTGGTCATTATTTTGTTTGTTCATTCTCTGAAATTTTAGTGTTAGTATTGCTTTTATACTATAATTAAAATTCATGGTAAGAATTTTACCATGTTGAATCATATTTCTTTTATCTATATGGCAAAATATGTACAACAGCTATTTTTTGTTATAAAAGTTGGATATTTATGTATGAATAAGGTTCCAAAAATCAAAATGTCGGCTCTATGAAAAGTTAAAAGACAAAAAAAAATAGTTTCATAGTTAGAAAAAGCAGCATTTGCCTTGTAAGATGTACTTATAAGTTGATCCAAATCAGTAGCCCATATTTCCAATGAATACAGCAGTCACATGTACATATATAAGGGACGGAAATGCTGGGCCATATTTGAGAAAGCTACGAGAAAATAATTTTTCACTGATTATTTGGCACACTTAGTATAACACATATTCTATATGAAACTATACACCTATCTCTGTAATTAATGTAATACACATAGACTGTTCAACTCCTCATTTCATAAAGCATTGTGTGACACCATGTGTCCTCTCAGGTTTCCAGCTGATAAAATAAACACATAAAAGAAGTAATTTAATGATCTATTTGTCATTTTTTTAGTCCTGAGTATAGGAAGATGTTAGTAAGAAAGTTTATTTTAATCAATTAATTTATTACAATGTAAAAATTAATCCAAAAACATATGGCTGAGAAATATTTCTGGATGACATTATTTTAAATGTTTTACATCCAAGTAGTAATGATCCTGCCCAGTCTTTCAACATAAAAATATTTAGGCCTATAGAGTTTAAGTAACTTTGGAAATATCCTAATGATAATGGTTGTGGGTGAGGTGAAGCTGAATTTAGCAATTCACACATTGCATGCTCTCCTAGAAATCTGTGGTATAAATTACTATGTTTGTAATCCATATAGAAATGCTGTCTTCACCCAGTGTTGGAGAAAACTTTATCTCCTTGTAATCTCAATGTTTTCAGATCTCTGGAAGAGTGAAAATGTTTAGTCAACTTGAGAAAAAGTATGATAGTGAGTCACTTATGTGCATATGGTGAGCTTGGGAGGATATATTTTTTATTGCTTCTAAAGCTTACACAATTTTGTATCTTAAATGTAAGCAAAAAAACGACACACAATTGCAGCCACAAAATTCAGTATAGGGTTTTAAAAGAGGCCTGTGTAATATAAAGACACTCATCCTCATTGACCTCCCTCTCTGTGTTGATTGACTCAACTGAAATAACAGTTTCAAATGTACTTTTTGGAAAAATGTGTTATTTCTCTCTACAGCATCTTATTGCTGAATGTAACCAGAGTAGTATTTTCGTTCAATTCAAAATTATATCCTTCTAGTATGTATAAAGAATTAAAATTCAAAAGCCAATTTTTACATGTATGGACATGCATAAAGAGAAAGTAGCAATATTCTTTAAGCAGAATAATTATTGCCTTACATTTTATCAGTACAGTCATTCCATATGAAAACTCTAGTTAGCAACACTTATGTACACAGAAGAACTGTTTTAAGGTTTTAATTTATAAATGGTTTAAATATCAGATAGAGTGTGAAATGTTGTATCTTTATACATAATATGTAATGATCAAATATGGCTTAACATGTATTAGCTAACACATTGATATTATTATTTTCATTGATAGTATTCAAATCTCCATGTCTATTTTGAAATATTTAATAAATACCTTAATTAAATTCAGTCTAATTTGTTCTGCAACAAAAATTATGTTAATCCTATGTAATTTCAATTTTATATGTGCTAGCCATATAAAATTCTTTTACAGCTATCTCCCAGATACAGGTAACTGATGTCCTTTCCTCTGTTTACAGACAATAAATTTTTTTTTGTCTGTATATTTGGTATGCATTCATATGTGGAGATGTATGTTTTCATGTGTCAAAGCGTATGTCACTGTGTGGGTATATATGCCTCTGAGTACGTATATAGAGGCCCAATACTAATGTAAATTTTCTTTAAAATGACTTCAAATTTATTTTTTGAGGCATGGTCTCTTGTTATTTCCTTGTAGAACAGGGGATCGGATACCATGTGTCCTCAATATTTGTTTGTGGGCTGTAGAGACCTATATAAACATTAGTCCTCATGCATGTGTGGCAAACATTTTATTGATCCATCTCTACAGGCTGAGATAAAAAAACACTATTGATTCTAGAATACTAAAATCACTGATATGCATTTGACTCTTACATTAAGAAAATCTGTATCTATATATTTTTGAAAATTACTGATTTGTAAATTATTTAATGTCACTTTCTCCATTTCCACTCTGAGGTCAAGTGAGAATGTATTATTGATGGGTTTTTATAAAGTATCCATTCTGATATTCATAGAAACAATGAATATGCAAAATATTGTTTGCCATAGAGGTCCTCTGTTAGTATGGTACATATAGAATGCATGATGAACATAGAAGAAATACATGTAATTTTTTATATTACCTAGTGTTTTGAGATAGGCAATGTTGTTATTACATTTACCATGCTTCTGGAGACTATCGGTTACAGGATATGAGCTTATTTCCCTGAAGTAACATACCTGGTATTGAAGCTCTGAACTTCAAACACAGAGAACAGCAGACTTTTCACTATTACCACTATGTCTTTTACAAAGGCTACTGGAAGTTTACACCACTGTCCTTCCCAACCTACAAATGACCACATTTTCAAGCTCTCATAATTTATCATTTTGTTATTACTGGTTTTCTGGAAGTTATTTAATTAGGATCCTCTGCTTTTGGTAGGATAACTGCCAACTGAGCATATTTCTAATAAGTAATGTCTTTACAAGAAAAAGTCAAGCTGGACAGATAGAAGACAACTAACTCAGGCATGATTGTAGCTGCTAGAATGTATTATATACAAACATTTTGAGAGGGCGTATAAATCATCATGAATTAATTTTTCTTTGTGATGTGGATAAAAAATAAACAACCAAGAATATAGTGGATCAAAGCACATACAGCATAGAAAAAAGAATTTGCAATTATCCACAAACCTATATCCTCTTTAATGGAGAAAATTTTAGGAGCAAAGACAGATCCTGAATAATAGCATTATCTTGGATAATGCCTTCCAAGAACATTTTTAAACATCCATTCTCAGACATGATGTTCTGAAAGTAAGATTTATTTCCTAATAATAATATTTTCAAAGCAGCTATACACATTCTGTTGTAAATTAATCACTTATAATATTGGATATTTCTCAATGCTGTTGTGAATATAAATGATTGAAAATTGCTGAACAAACATGAGTGGAACAAGGAAAACATCAATGAGCATGCCAAACTGGATGGAGAAATATTCAGGAGGCCTCAACCCTATACAAAAAGCTATATTCATATGAGTAAATATAGGAGTATAATTCATGTCTTTCTCTATGGAAGACCACATTATAAGGCTGTTCAATGCCAAAGTCCAGAAAATACAAATATGTATATGTAATATATGCAATATATAGCATTGTATGGACTGAACAGTATTGTAACTAAATTATAATTTCAAAAGCGTTATAGATAAAAGAAAATTGCTGATCACAAAATTTAGGTTTCATAAAGAATTACTGTAGAAGAAAAGAGAACTAGATGAGAAGTCAATGTCACAAAATTTAGGTTTCATAAAGAATTACTGTAGAAGAAAAGAGAACTAGATGAGAAGTCAATGTTTTTATTGGCAATAAAAATCATATTTTAAAAGGAATTTCTACTGTAAATATTATCTGAAGACATTTATGTATTGGTAGATGGAAGATGAATGATGTACTCTATTAAGAAAAATTGTCTCAAAGAAGGAAATAATAGATAAAGAGAAAAATAAAATAAACACTCTCAAAAGCTACAGTGAACCTTTTGTCTAATAAATAGCTAAAGATATGGTTCTCCACATGATGTTAATCATAGGAAACTATTTTTGATCTAATTTCCTTAGAAACAATAGGTTTCTCAAAATTGGGTTTTCTGCTGGTATGATTGAAGTAATAATGTCTACTGGAGTTGAAAATTGTACTTATTCCCCAAGTACAAATTGAAAAATCCTGTTAAATAGTGTGTTAAACCAAAAGCTTGCATTGGATTTATGGGGAAGAAATAGAAGATCTGCCTGAAGCCAAGGAATCCTTTTCTACCCCAAGACTGTAATGCTGGATATGTAACACTGGTTAAAACACAGAGCATCGAAAGGGAGAAATATACTTTCAATGTCAAGACAAACAGACAAATAAAAAAAATACAACAAAAAATTGCCAAAATGAAACAAAAAGCCCTGACATAAAATCAGTGACCATGAGTTGGTATCTCACAATGTAATTTTTGGGGGACATATACTTTATTGCTTTCTTACATAATATTTTGCCTTTTATTTTATACCTTTAAAATTCCAACTCTCTACTTTTTTCATACTCAGATGTGACACCACAGTGAGTTACTTTCCTTTCACTTGATACTTTAAAACTCACTGAAAGAAATAAAACATGTTCAAATGCTTATCACTAAATTTAACATTTAACTTCTCTTCCATTTATAGTAGATGAACTGTGATCCAAAACCAATTCCAACATTTATGTTTTCCAGCTGTCTCAGAGCATTTTCATGAATATACAAATATAACCTTTTGTCACATGGTTAGGAAACTTTCTCACCATTTGACAGCCTTATGGATGTCACAGAATATTATGTAATGGAGGACACCAGGAAAATATGGCCCACTGATCAACTAAGTAGGGCTCACATGGGCTCACAGAGACTGAAACACAAGGATGCAGATTGCATGTGTCTGTACCTGGTCTTCTGTGTTTATGTTATGGATGTTAGCTTGTTAGTTTTGTGGGACTCCTACCAGCGGGAGCTGTAAAATGTTGCTTTATTTCCTCAGATGATGTGATGAGATGAGAGATGTACACAGGATGTGCAAGCACATGGCTTGGGCTGAGCCTGAAGCAATTTTTTTTCTCTGTTTTAACTATCCTAGGCTTAGAAGCTTCTACTCTCCATACAGTTTAATCTTCCAAGATGATTGATTCAATTCATCTTTGCTCAGCTTCTCACTGAATTGCTCTGCTTGGCATCATAGTAACTATGATAATATTTTCTAGTCTTTTGGCTCCTTCACATTCTATGTGTCCAGCTTGCTTGTAACCTTCTCTGGAAAACCGTCTTGGTAAAACTGGTGCACACATACCATCCTGCCACACATCCTCCATTCTCTCCATGAACTGCTTTTAAGTAGCCTCTCTTTTCTGTGCTGTTCCCATGAGAGTTGGGTGTGTCCTATCTCTGACGCATTCTGTCAAATCTTTCTCTTGATTCATCACTTTGTCAGACCCTTAATTAGATAACTTTCAAACATGGGTGCTTCCTTCCACAAACTAACCTTACCTTTATGCTTATGGATTAAAGGTATGTTCTCAGGTCCTACTTGTATTCCAACCAGGTCATACTGGGATTCAGAGAATGTCTGCATTCCAGTTGGATCACAAACACCTATAAGGTCTTTGGATGTGATCCCTCACCAGACATGCTGCTGGATTAAAATTCCTCTACAGGGAATGAATATCTGTCTGACTCTTTGGCCTGCTCTTGGCATTCTTTTGCTCCTATTGGGTTGCCTTGTTTTGCATTGATAGGAGAACCTTTGCCTTGCCTTATTGCCACTTGTTTCGTCCTGTCTGGCTGTCATGTCTTGGAGACCTGCTCTTTTCTGAAGAGGAAATCGAGGCAGGGTACATCTGTGGAAGAGGATATAAATGGTGGGGTATAGGAGGAATGGATGGAGAGAAAACTGTTATTGGGATGTAGTATATGAGAGAAGAATCCATTTAAAAATAAAGTTCACACACTCACAAAGAAGGTTGTTTGTACTTAATGTGATTGCCATCTCACTTTTCACTGTATTCATAGCCGAACATAATAATGTTGTCATTCCTTTTTAAATGTTTATATTAAAGTCACTAATGACCAGTGGTCACATCTTCCTTCTCATTTTACTTGACCCTTTGTGTAGTTTGTCCTAGCTGATCTATTCTATGTCAAACCCAGTTTATTTTCTTTTACTTTCTTTCTGATTTTTACTTCCTACTATGATTCATTGATTTTTCTCCCTTCTGGTTGGCCTCTCAATTAGTAAATTCTCTCCTTGCTATGAGAAAATATGTAACAAAAACTACTCAGGGAAAGAAGGGTTTACATAAGCGTTTCTCTAAAAGCACCACTAGCTGGGGTCCATGTATACAAACACATGACCTCATGATGAACATTTCATTTTTAAAATACAACAGTCTTATTATTTTGGGCTTCAGAGTTCAAATCTGAATTGGTCTCACTTTCTTTCCAGTAGCAGCACTTAGTTTTTAGATTTTTGGTAAAGCATACCTTTTGATGACTGTAAATACATGTCTACAACTCAGATTATTTTGCTTTCCAACTGCATCACTTATCTATGGGAAACAAAATCTACTGTCTTACCACTTCTGTGTGTATAAATTTAAGCATAGATTAACTGGATTATCTGGCTCAGTGTCTCTCACAGAGTTGTAAACATTGGCTAGTGCACCAGTCATCTCAAAGGTAGTTGTAGCAATATCTTCCTACTCCACTCAATGTTTGTTGTCACCCTTAAGCTCCTTGGAAGTTATTGAACTGAAGTTTTTACTTGCTCTTGGATGTAAGTCACTTATGTATTTTACCATATGGATTTTCCTGCAAAGTACATTTCAGTATGGCAGCTACCTTCATCAAAGAGTACAAGCAAAAATGCATCAGCAATATACAAGTATTTTGGTAACTTAATCTTGGAAATTATATCCCTTAACTTATCCTTATTAATTGGAACTGAGGTATATTTCATACTTAAGAAGCAGAAGATCACATGAGGATCTAGATAACAGGAGATTATTATTGTCAGAGACCTGTCTTATTGATATAGCTTGACTACCTTTTATCTAGAAGTACATAAGATTTTAAAACATTTTTGAATTTTAAATATTGATATAGACACAATGAGGTATGTGAGGGATAAATCTATTTTCTAAAGAAAAATTAATTTATTTTCACATATATCTATATGCTCAATTCAAAGATAATTTTCTATATTATCTTTGGATTACATATTTCGATTGTAAGTTACATATGAACACAATCCTTTACATTCCAGAAATATGTAATTGTTTAATTTTTTCTCAACTTAGAACATTTTGATTTTGGCTTTTAGATGAGGAAAGTTTACCTTGCATATATAATTAATCTGGGCATTATAAAATAATCCTAACTTATTCAAAATTTAAAATGTATTTCTAGAAAGTTCCTATACTTAGTATTTCCTCAAACATTTCTATCTAAGTTAATTGTAGCATAAAACATCTATGTTCTCCAGCCATACCTGGTGGAGACCTTTGACTTCTCTATGCATCACCTGTGCCTATTATTTTACTAAAGAAATGCTAATATTGTTATTGCCAAACTATAAACAAAGTCTAATGATTTTAGATCATTACCATGTTGAAATCTAGACTGAACTAGTATCAATCCTTGTCTCTGCTCCTGTATTAGATATGTACATAACTAGGCTCTTTTCCCCATATTAGTTCTGTTAGAATACATTCTCTACATAGTGATCAAGCAAACATTTAAAAATGCACAAAAAACATTTGTACTTGAACTTAATTTAACATATATCATGAGTTTCCATGATATATGACCACAAACTTAGTAGTCTAAAATACAGAAATTTATTCAATCACATTTCTAGAGATTAGAATAAATAATTAAGGTATTAGCATAGTTTTTCCTCTCTCTGTCTCTTTGTCTGTCTTTGTTTCTCTCTGTCTGTCTCTCCATATCTCTCTCTCTCTCTCCCTCTCTTTCTCTCTCTCTCTCTCTCTCTCTCTCTCTCTCTCTCTCTCTCTTTATATTTCTGCAGTGGTTATCAGCATTATTAAGCTTTCTTGGTTTATAGTTGTCTTAGTGATCTCTACCTCTCTTGTTACTTGCTTTTCCTTCCTAACGGCATCTGTCTGATTCCTTTAAGAGCACTAGTAATTGTAGTTAAGAACAACCATAGTCTGTTAGCACATTAGTGAAATTATAATGGAAAACAGTGTTTCTGAATAAAGCTGTGTGTATGGGTTTTCAAAGAAAAGACTTCACTATATCTTTTTTGAGTGAAACAATTCAAGTTACCAAGATTTCATGCATTAAATTATGTGATTTTTAATACAAACAGAATATAATCTTACTTTGGTCAACAATCCCATTCATAAACTGGTCTTAACAATTTTTGCTCTCATGACCTTTGTACAGTTTCATTCTTGTTTCTTGAATTTTCACATACTTTCACATGAATTAAGTCTCAAGCTAAGGCAATTCTTGGATAAACCAAAACCAGTACTGCCTCATCATAACTTTTCAGTATGTGTCATCAACTGAAATATTTTTGGTTCTGAATTTTATTATAAGTACAAAAGCTTATATTTAAAAATAGTATGCCTATATTATTTCCTGTATGTTCTTGTACAAATTTCTTTGTTTTGTTGCTGTGATAATCACCATGAGCAAAAACAACTTGAAAAGGAAATAGTTTATTTCATCTTAAAAACTTCAGTCCATCATAAAGATAAGCCAAGGCAAGAACTCAAAATGTCAAACTGAAGCAGCAGCCACAGAGGAATGCTGCTTACTATCTTGTTCTTAGACTCATGTTTAGCCTTTTTTCTTACACAGCCATTGATCACTTGCCATGGACAGTGGTGGCCACCTAATCTCCACAGACACCCATGACTTCATGCCAATCTGATGGCGAAAATTCTTCATTTGCGATTCCCTTTTCCCAAATGTTGCCAATACATATTTTGGTCAATGGATTTTTATTTTCATCACAAAATTAAGTAGTACCATGATGCACAAATCATCAACATATGTTTTGGGAAGTACTTGTGACCAAATGCTGACTTAACTGCTAGCGTTGAAGGCGCTGGAGGAAATACAATTTCATAAATAGTACTTCCAGATATGATGGTAAGAAGAACAGGCAATCATAGAAGTTAATACTTAGAAAACACCCAAGCAAGAAAAGCTGTATTCTACAAGTTATGAAGTTAGCAACCAGATCAAATAGGTATAAAGAAATATATATTCTCTTCAATGAGATAGTACAGCTAGTGCAATAAGGAAGCAGAAGCCTCAGACAGGAAAGTCTGTGAGCTGAGTGACTGTAGTGACAGTACGTAGCTGAAAACCTCATAAATACCACATGGAAAGAATTTTAGTTCATGTACACACTTTGAAAGCATACATTTTCCAGAGAAAATTTAATGTTATCTGCCAGTCTCTTAGTAACTAAGGAACATTTATGTCATTTGAGTTTGTACATATATATGTATTATCAAAACCTCAGAAGTAACTCTTTTATAGGTAATTGTCTAATATATTACAAGATAGAACTTAGTTTTCCAATTCCATTATCTTGAATGAGATACTTTATATAGGTAAAAGTAGAAAGAACCTAATTTATAAGTAAAAATTAAGTATATTTTTATACAAAACACATGTATACCTATCTAGCATTTCATAAGTACTCAGTGAAGTTTAAATGTTTCTAACATATATAATGTCATAAAATATCACAAATCTCTTTTGTCAACAAACAATATTCCATTCGTTTTTCAGCTTCTGAGATTTACTAGATTCCTTTCACTGTCATAAAAATTTATCACAAACTTTTTTGTTCTAAATGGCATAATCTTACACATTTACAGATTATCATTTACAGCTCAAGAAGTGAGAAATAGGAAACGGAATTTGGGGGCTAAAATTAGGATATTGACAGAGCTTGTTCTTTTGGACCTTCAGAGAAATAACTGTTGCATAAATTTTCCAGCTCCTAGAAGTTGTTGTTGGCAATCCTTAGTTAATATCTTTATTACTCTAGTATTTTCTCTCTTTACTATATGGTCTTTGTCTTGACTTTGGTACTCTAGTCAGCCTTCTATAAGGACCTTTGGGGTTATATTATACTTCCACTTCTCACTGTCCTTGTATGAGTCACATTTGCACAGTGATTTTTGTCCCATAAGATAAAATGTTTAGTTATTGTGGAAATGAGAACATGGACATATCCGAACGCTACTATGCTGTCTAGTAAAATAAAGTCCATTCTTAATTTTGATGATTACTTTGAAAGAAACAGATAGTTGTCAATTTTTAATCATTCCTTTTCTTTCATGAGAGTATTCTATTGACACATTGTCATATATGAAAAATGCATAAATTGTATTATGTGGCAGCTTCAGTTCTTACACTCTCACTCAGTAATTCCAGGTTACTTTGTCCAAACATCATCTGTTTTGCTGATTTCCATGATCTCAGGACAGATTTTCTATTTAACAAATCTTATTATTCTATATAGTGATTAGATGGTGATCTTGGAAGACAAGACATGCCACAGATCTTTTGACATAATTTCAGGGTATGTTTGCTTGTGGCAACTGTATAAAAATCCTGCCAACTAGTATTTGACAGTAGAGGCAGCAGATGCATCTATGTATCCCATAATGGAAAAGGCTGTTCTTAAGCTCAAAGAATTATAAACAAACTTTTAATGTCACTATAGATTAAAAAATCCTCTATAGAGACCATTGAGAGCAATGCTTACTGAGGAGATTATTTGGAATAGTAGTTCAAAGATCAGTGCCTTTGTTACCACTAAGAATATTGATTTCTTTAAAAGTTCTCTACATAATCCCAATGTGGATTGAGAAGTAAGAAACATTGCTTTTGTACCCCTGCCTAATATTCTGATACCAAAATCCTATATGGGTGCAGATAGAGAAAGAAATAAGTATTTTCCCCATTCAACAATACTCATAGAGCTTGAATAAGCATTAAGTCACCTTATCTATCAGGTTTGCAGTGTTTCCTCAATAATTTGAAATTCTAACACATAAATGATAAAGATCATCAGGTTTATTCAACTATCTGTTAAACATATTGGTAGGAAGAACTTACAAAGGAGGGAAAATTCAACCTGGTAGGGTTGTGTTTGCTGCCCACAAGAGTGATGTTGGAATTCATTGGCTTTTCTTCCCTGGATTTGTCATAAGCCTTGCCAATCTGCTGATTTCAGAGCCCAACAAGTTTTTTGAACATGAGTGTTTGCAGGTGAATTACAGTGGAGTGCATGCTGAATACCAAATGCAAGAGACAGATGAATTTGAAAAGTGGCAGATAAAAAATTGAGTGCTGTTTTTATTTATGTTCCTTATTCTTGTGCACAGTGAACTTATCATCTTAGCTAGTCAGTCTCATCCATTTACTGCATTTTCTTCTGTCAAATAAGTATTAGGTGTATTGAATTTCTTAGAAATTTTTGGCAGTGTGTGAATTATTTCAATTTCTCCACGAGTTCCAAGCAACTTGAACTTTGAATTATTATGCATAGTTAACTTGGATAAAAGTACTGCTATCCATTAGTCCTATAAGTGTTTTGTGGCTTATTACAATAAATATAATGAAAACTCAATCAAGGCACATACATTTAATGGTAAGTGCATATGATTATATTTGCTTTTTATAAGAGTTGTTTGACTCAGAACATGTTCACTTGCCCATTTTGCAGATAAAGGAAATGAAGTATGGTAGTGATTAACATCCTACTTTGTTGGTCTTCCCGTCAATAGTGAGAGTGAACTGGGCTTACTTGCATATTTATTCAGATGTGTTTCTGTAGACAAGCATAAGTTAGTGCCAAGGATTTTTCCAGATGTAGTACAATATATTAAATGACTTTCAGTTTTGCAGAATATGATCTTATATATTCCAAACTCTATTGGTATAGCCTTTTCCTATGAAGGTGCATCAGTTACTGTTCCATTCCATCATTGAGAGAAAGTTCTAGCATCACAGGAAAATATTTAATGGTTATGGTAGTTGTTGATGTTGACATGAAGTTTCTATACATTTATAAAATTTCTCTCACTGATCTGTTTTGTGTGTTTGAATTTTGTGTATGTGCATTTGCATGCAGAGGCATATGTGCTTGCATGCATGTGTGCAATTCTGTGTGTGCATGCACATGTAGGCTTGAGGTCATCAATATCTTCCTGTTTTATTTTACTTTATTTTATTTTAGTTATATTTTAGAGAGACTCTCTCTTTGAATGTGGGGCTTGCTGATTGTTAAGAATGAGTGCCTAGGAAACCTCAGAGATCCTCTGTTCTCTGTCTTTGAGCATTGGGGTTATAGTCAAGCACATACCTGTTCCCTGCTTTTATGTAGACGTTGAAGATCCAAACCCAGTTTCTAATGCCTGTACAGTAAGCAGTTTTCCACTAAGAAATCTTTGCATTTTTAAATTTTATTTATTTTTATTAGTCATTCCATTTGTTCACATCTCAAATGATATCTCACTTCCTGGTTACCCCTCCACAAGCCCCTCATCCCTAAACCAACATCTATTCCCTCCTTTTGCTTGTATGAGGGTGCTCCCCCAACCACACACCCTCTTCTGCGCTACCCTTCCAGCATCCTCCTACGCTGGGGCATCAAACCTACACAGGACCAAGGGTCTCCTCTCCCATTGGTGTCAAACAAGGACAGTCTCTGCTACATATGTATCTGGAGCCACAGATTCCTCCCTGTACACTCCTCGGTTTGTGGTCTTGTCCCTGGGAGCAGTGGGTGGTCTGGACAGCTGATAGTGTTCTTCTTAAGGGTTGCAATCCCTGTCAGCTCCTCCAGTCCTTCTGCCTGCTCCTCCACCAGGGTCCCTGGTCAGTTGCTGTCTGAACCTCCCAAGGAGCAGCCATACCAGGTTGCTGTCGGCAAGTGCCTTTTGGTAATAGCAACACTATTGGGGTTTGATGTCTGTAGACAGGATGAATCCCCAGGTGGGGTGGTCCCTGGATGGCTCTTTCTTCAGCCTCTGCTCCATTATTTGTTCCTGTTCTTTTTTTGGACAGGAATATTTCTGGGTTAAAAACTTTGAGATGGGTGTATAGCCCCATCCCTCAACCAGGGACCGTTCCTATCTACTGGAGGTAGTCTCTACAGGTTCTCTCTCCACTTCTCTGCTAAAATCATCCCCGTTGGGTCCTGGGAGCCTCTCATTTCCCTGACTTCTGGGACTCTCCAGGGGCTATCCCTATTTTCTCATCCCCCACCCCTGCTACATAGTTTTATTTGGTTTTCTAACCCTCTGTACCTCTCTCCTGTCCCCTCCAGTATCTGATACTGTCCTCCTTATCTTTGTACTCTTAACAAAGTTTCTGATTTTAAATGCATGACGCTGAAAGACAGAATGTATTAATAAACTATAATTAAAAATTAAATCATGGATCTTGAAAGGTGTAAATGAAAAATGTCAACTAAATTTTTCATCACAAAGTCATGTAGAGACTGGAAATAATACAACTGATCCGGAGAAGTTGCTAGAAATCTACAAGTTTATATTCAATAAAGAATTATTGATGAGTATTTGACTTCAGTAGTTTTGTACAGAAGGCAATAATCTATTATATTCCATCAGACATAACTACTCCACATTTCCATGAGCAAGAGTTATTTGTATTGCTGCAGATTTTCTTGTAAAATCTGGTCATCCTTACTGAATTGAAACTTAGCTCATTCAGAAATAAAGGTACAAATATGTATCATATGAAGCTTCAATTTTCTATCAATATGATATTCAATAATCTCTATTGCTTATTCTCAAGACTCAAAATTTTCCTTAAAGTAGAATGACATGGATGCACTTACTGTCACGTCTCTTCTACAATGTATATAAGATTTCTTCCATTAACCAGTGAATACTTCTTTTGGTTCCTTATAACACTATACTCAATACTCAAAAACAAACAACAACAACCACACACACAAAACCCCAGGTGGTAGGGATGTGTGTGTTTGATTGTTCAGAATCTGTTTTAATTATGTTATTACTGCTACTGTATTGTTTTATTATTGACCCAGTAAAGTGAAACTCAGAGCTAGAAATATTATAGGAAGGAAATAATTTGTACTATATTGTAAATGAATTGTTCTTAATATAAGCTTAAAAGTGAATTAACCTGGTAGCTGTATTTCTTTATTTTATGTTAGTCCCCAATAATCACACAGAAAAACCAATATTTATTTAAAACTGGACCTCAGAAGCTGAGCAGTTAAATGATCTACCTTTGCTTTCTATGCTAGTCTGGCTACCTCCCAGTCCTGTCCCATGATACTTGCTCATTATTATTGATCTGGATCTTGGGGTTTTAGGTATGTTTCTATGATCTCTCTCTGGACCCCTTCCTCATGGGTCTAAATCCTCCATTTGTTTCACTGATGGGAATCTCCCTCTCTCTTTCCTTTGGTTGGCAGACCTCCTACCCCATTCTTTATTCTGTCCAGCCATTGAGAGTTCAGCATTTATTGACAAGGCAGAGAATAAATGGTAAGAACTTTTTACACAAACTTGAGACAGGAGACTCTTGGTATAAGTGCTAAAATGCCATGTCTGGGTTCAAACAAAATCCTAGGGCAGAGAAATCAGCATTTGAATAACACAAGGGTAAATTTTGCACAGTGTACAAAATCATTACACCTGTATGTATGTATATGATGTATCAAGATGATTACCATTTAAAATAAGTGTTTTGATATTCCAAATTAAGATTATATAAGTCATCTTATTCTTATAAAATTTGAGACAATTTGATTCCCAGAAACTTTTTCTAAGAAAAGTTTAAAGTAGGACAGAGAGAGAGAGAGAGAGAGAGAGAGAGAGAGAGAGAGAGAGAGAAGGGAGAGAGAAGGGAGAGATCAGTGCATGTAATCTTTAACAGTTGAGATGCAGGGGCTGCAGATGCATGTCAGCTGGCAGAGTTCTTGCCTACCACACACAAAGTTCTAGGTTCTATCTCCAACACCTCACGAAATCAAACCATCAAAACAACAAAAGGCTACAATGAGCCTGAAAGAAATAAAGAAAATGATGGACAAACAGGGTGTAGGAGGGTCCCTACTTGAGAGAGAGAAAGGAATGTGTGGGCTTGTGAAGCAGATGACAGAGTAATGAAAAGTGAATGTGAGAATATGATCACAGTGCATTACATACAAATGTAATACTGTTAAAAATTCAAAATATAGGGGCTGGAAAGATGGTTTAGCATCTTCTCTCATCTGGTACCTTGAATCCTTTCCTAGATTCCTATAGCTATTGCAGGAATGTACTTTCTTGTGGCTTTAAAAATGTTTTAAAAACATTTCAGTTATTTTTTTTTACCTGCCCATGTATGCATGCTTGTGACTGAGTGCATGCATACAGTCATACAGTTCGTGGAACTTCATATGAGAGTTGGTCCCCTCCCCAGGATACCACTACGGACATCAGACTTTCTGGCAACTACATTTACCAACTGAACTATCTTACTAGTCCTTTTGCTTCATAACAAATTTAGTTCTTTGAGAATTTCATAAATATCATTTTATTACATTCAACCTCTTCTTTAACTTTTCTCAGATGCAATTCCCCCACACTCACTAAATGGTATACCCCTTTCCCCATCCCTCTTATGCAATTGTGCTGCCTATATATTCTTGGATGTGTGTCCTTCTGCTGCAGCATGGTTGTCTTATCAGGGACTACAATCTTAAAGAATATTGACACTCCATCTCCTAGAAATTATCAATTGCTAAAATATCCTTACTTAGGAATGGAGTACATAACTTATCATTTTATTTGTACATAAATACGCATGTGTGTTTAAAATTTCTCAAAATACTTGGCAATGTTTCTTGTTAGAAATGGCATTTTTGCATGAGTAATTTTAAATATTATGCCTTTCAGTATCTTACAATTGGAGAGTCTAAAAGAGTGTCTGTTTTTCCTCTCCATAGGAAGTCGAGCTCAGAAGTTTAACATGCACTGTTTTATGTAAATTGAGTCCTTGGAAAATACTTTATCTGCGTCATGCACAAATGGATACTTAATTTTCTTATGAGACTGAAAAAGTAGTTACTTTAATCTTGAGTATAGTAATGTCAAAATGTTAAGGATTAAATCAAATAAAGTGGATCACTTTTAGCATAGTTAATTATTACACTAGGAGGAAGCACAGGAAGAGGTAGCATTTAAAAATGTCTACAGTTAAGTGCCACTATTAAACAGCCATTTTAAGACAATCATTTTGTTTAATCCTTACCAAACACTAAAGTAGGTATTTGCACCTCAGTATGATGGTAAAACAGGGAAAGGGTGAAATACTCATTTGCAGTACTTATGCCAGTGCCCTCTAGAAGAGAAAACTTCAACTATGAGACAGTTTGCTTATCCTAATGTAAACTAAAATTAGATCTTAATCCAGTTCTTCCTCATTCCTAGATGTCTTTTCTCAATAAGGATTAAAAAAAAAACAAAAACAAATGCAGCTTCTCTCCATTTTATTGGTAAAATAGCATTATATTAATCTTTTGTACTTTTCTGTTTGTAAAAGGATTTATTCCAGGTCTCTGACATGGATATCTTTCCAATTGCTTTCTAATTTCACCAACTTCCGCTGGCTTTGTTCAGACCCTGCCTCACTTTCCATGGATGTCTTGATCTTCCCAATAGCAAATTATAGACAAACTTGAACTTTTCTACTTTTAAATATACAGTCCATATTTCTCCTCCTAGTGCACAGACAACTAAAACTTAATTTCACCTTATATTTTCTAGTCATGGCCTAATGAGTCAAATAAAATGACTAGGCATTATGACAAGGATACTTTAGTTCTCAAAATATATGAGTTCTCCTAATGTTGTCATTAAATTTTACTGCCTTGATTGTCTCATATGCTTCTAGATTCATCCTTACTCTCCCTTGGTTTATTTTTGCATGTATCATAAGTATTGGTAGGCTCCTGTATTGAAAGTATAAAATTCCTCCTGTTCCATATTTTTTGTTTTACTCTTTTTACCCTAGTTTACATACTTAAGACCAGCTGTGATTACAATGTTCATATCTTCTGTCATCCTACAAACCTTTAGAAAATATGTTTAATTAAATATATAAAAAAATTATCAGGGGATTCCTTAGGATATTTATTCCATCATAGTGCAAATGTACTTTTATAGAATTTCTACTGCTGTTGTCCAAAATATTTCCCATGATTTTGCCAATATAAGGACACATGATATAAAAATATACCTCATTTGCATCACCATATTATATTTATTATCTATTAACTGTCACTCACTTGAGGCTGACTCTATCCATCTTTTTTGTCCCTATGTGAAAAACCTTCTCTTTAACCTCAACCTATGTTTTAGAAAATAATTCAAATAATTCAAATTACTTTCTAAGACAGTATACAGTCAGAAGGTAGACAGACAGGGGGAATAAAATCTGGAATGTAAATAAATAAATAAATTTTAAAAAAATTTCAAAAAAGATTGATTGTACACTAAAAGAGACAATATCTTGAAAAATATAGAAAAGCAAACTAAGTTCTTCCATAGCTTAGCTTGCTATTCACATGTCAGACTGATATTTTTAACTCCTCTCATTATAGTCCAAAGCATAATTCATCAGTGAAAATTGCCACTTTTATTAGTTAAGTTTATCATCACAGGAACTAAGTACCTTATAAAAGCAACCTTAGGGAAGAAGGTTGAATTTTGGCTCATAATTTGAGGGTGTGTTAAGACAGAAAAATTTGGTAACAGGAGTGAGAAACAGCTGGCTACATTGTACTAGTCAAGAAGCAGAGAACAATGAATGTTTCATCTCTCTTTTCCCCGTTATATTTACTGCAGGAGCTCAGCTCATAGAATGGTGCCATTCACATTTTCTATTGTTTACATATTTCATTTATTCTAACTTAGAATTATCTCATAGCCATGGGCAGGGGCTTATCTCCTAGGTTACTATAGATCCTGTCAAATAGATAATCATTATTAACTTTCACTAAATCCATTTTATAGAATTTTCTCATGGTTGTTACTACAACACATTGCAAAATTTAGGCTCCTTTAACACCCCCAGTTTGTCTCTTCTTTACATCCTGCATGAATTTTTATACTTTGAAAGCATTTTTGTATTTCTTTACCACACCCAAATTGAAGTGAAATTAATAGGGTTTCCTCTCTATTCCCTCAGCACATCATGTACACCATATGGCAACGGGACTTAATTAAGTAGGTAAGAATTTGTGGCTTTACTGCCTTCCTTATTGGACAGCCTTCTACTATCCTTGGAACAGTATCTTCTATGTACTTTATGCATACTATGTCTTTATAATGATTCAGGGATGAGGACTTCCTTGGGAACATATCTTTGTTGTACAATTATCCTGCTCTCATTGGTTGGAGTATTAAACTGTGGCAGGGGACTTGCCTTTTCTAACATTCATGTCTTAACTTATTTAACAGGATGAAACTTGTCTTCTATTCATATCTTTACCTGCCAACCAGGATGTCAGTTATCCATGTACATGTCTCTTTCTGCCAAGTAGGATGTCAGTTCCCAGGGAGGTGTTGGGAACTTAAACTTTACTTGACCCCTACTTAAAATGGATGTCTTATTTCAAATAGCTTCTTATATTGGTGGAGGTGTCTCTCTTATGTTTGGGTCAATCCCAGGAGTAGTTTATAAAAGCAAATACCATAAAAGCTTATACACAGGAGCAGGAAATGCTTCTGGGTGTTTAGTTTGGGTCCAATCTTATTATGGATAACCGTACAGAGCAGTTGACTTCTATTATGATTGGTTTCCAAAGCCACTGAACATAACAGACTATGTAATTTACTTGGGCCTGAGAAAGTTTCCTAGTAACATCAGAAACATATAAAAAAGTTTTTATATAATGTTAGTACAATATCAAATGGAAGGCTATACAGGTAACAGTTACCTAGACCTTAACATTACATCTAGGCCTTGATGTTTTACCTAGGCCTTAACAAAAACTATCTGATGTATACAGAAAATTTGAATGAAACAGTGTTTGAATGAATAATTGTCTTTCTACAATACTATTCCCAATCATCTGCAATAGCAACAACATTTTTCATTCATTGAGTTGTTTCTTATCCATTGCTGATGTGTTAGAGCACTGTGATCTATTCGTTTTTCAAACAGGTAGTTTTCAAATGTAGACATTAACCAGAGAGGATATGTTATAAAACCCCAAGCTGACTTGGTGATCTTATCTACTGTGATGTACTCATTTTGCATGTGATTAAATTGTGGTGTACAGGAACCCAAGAGATGAATGATATTCTTAACAGAGAAGAGGTGACTAAGATATATTCATCCAGAATCTGAAGCATTTTAAAATTGGTCCATTCATTGTACTGGCTGGTTTTGTGTTTCAACTTGACACAAGCTGGAGTTATCACAGAAGGAGACTCCCTGGAGGAAATGACTCTAGGAGATCCTGCAGTAAAGCATTTTCTCAACTAGTGATCAAGAGTGGGAGGGCCTATTGTGGGTGGTGCCATCCCTGGGCTGGTAGTCTTGGGTTCTATAAGAAAGCAAGCTGAGCAAGCTAGGGGAAGCAAGCCAGTAAGTAACATCCCCCCATAGCCTCTGCATCAGCTCATGCTTCCTGACATGCTTGAGGTCCAGTCCTGACTTCTTTTGGTGATGAACAGCAATGTGGAAATGTAAGCAGAATAACCTCTTTCCTTCCCAACTTGCTTCTTTGTCATGATGTTTTGTGCAGGAATAGAAACCCTGACCATGACTCTCATTGTCATGATTAACCTGAATTGTCAATGTAGCATATAAAAGGGCCACCTAAGAGGGGAAACCTCCATTGAGGATTTGGATAGGTCAGGTTTTCTTGGGGGCATGTCTGTAAAGGATTGTCTCCATCATTAATTGATAAAGGATGGATAACTGCATGCTCAGACAGACACATACAGGATGTATTTTATAAAGCTGCATAAATTATGAAACTTGAAGTAAGCCAGAAAGTGAACCAATAAGCATTTCTCCATGGTTCCTATCTTGAGTTCAGACTCAACTTTCCTCAGTGACTGATTGTAATGTGGAAATAAAAACCAAACAAACTCCATTGTTTTCTCTCCCCTAAGTTGCTAAGAGTATTTTTATCACATCATCAGAAATAAAAGTAGGGCAGAAAATTATATCAGGAATGTAGATGTTGTCTTGATAAACCTGTCCATGAAGCTTTTTATGCCTTTGGAGTATTTATTATAGAATTGTAAAAGACTTTTTAACTTTGTGGTCAGAAGCCTGTTGATTGCACAGAGGCTAATGAGCTGTTGTGAGATCTTGGAAGATAATGTAGCCTGTGGAGACCTGGCTTGTGAGTTTTTGGTAGGGAGTAAGGACTTAGTAGGGGTTAGGGGCTATTTATATGATACTTTGACTAAGAATTCATGTGAGCTTGTCATGCTGGAACTGAAGAATGAGCTCTGATTAATAAGTTAACATGAACACTGAGGTGAAATTTTCTATGAATAGGAAAGTGTTTTCTCAGATTAGGCATATAAAAGCTTGGTCCAAGGAAGCTAAGTACACATTTTAAGCTGCAAGCCGAGCTTGGCAACATCAAAATCACTCACATGTAATTGGTTTTGAAGGCATGAGAATTGTAGGATTAAATTGGTCATGAAAAGAAGGTGAGGCTTGGAACATTATGGCAGTGTCAAAGTCCCAGAAGACATGCCATTGGTGTAGGTGAAGCCTCTCTCAGTTGTAGTAAATATACCAGAATAGTGGAATCTTGGAGATGCCAGGAACTTGAGATGCTTACATTAACAGGAATAGATATGGAGTGAAGCCAACCTGAGCCTATGAAACATGTGGTATGTGATGTGGAAAACAAAGCCCAAGTCCTTTGGAGCCCATAAGATCATAAGTGAATCCCTAAAGACAGACACTAAGCTACATTTATCTTCTCTTCTCTTCTCTTCTCTTCTCTTCTCTTCTCTTCTCTTCTCTTCTCTCTCTCTCTCTCTCCCCCCCCCCCCTCTGGTGCTTAAGTGTGATTGTTTTATGTCCAAGTTCGTTTTGGAACAATACGTATATATAATTTGATTTTGAATTTTGTAGGATGCCACTGTTGCGAGACTTTGAACTTTTAAATCATTGACCTTTTAAAGCATTGGCATTTTTACAAAGTGTAAGACATTCAGAGTTGGACTATGTTTTATATTATATTGACATAAGATCTTGGGGCCAAAGATGTTGTTATTTAATAGTCACTTGTTTGTGTGTCACACTGACAAAGAGTACAGTGTCCCAGTTAGCCTTGGTTATTAATTTGACATATCCTAACACCATCTGAAAGAAGCCATAATTAAGGAATTGCCTATATAAAGTTTGTCTAAGGATAGGGATATGATGGATTTTTTTTTTTAGTATTAATTGATATAAAGGATACAACCCATTGTGCCCAGCAACATTCCTTGGGCAGGAGGTAGTGGGTATATATATATATATATATATATATATATATATATATATATATATATAATTTAGTTAGTTCCTACCTTGTCTTCGCTCAACAACAGTTTATGATTTGGAAATATACATGAAGCTCATCTCTTTTATTATCTCATTATTTTTAGTGGTTTTATTTATTTTTTTATCACAGTAACAGGAAGGAAACTAGAAGACTCAAAATATAAGCTTCAGTGTAACAATAAGAAAATAAATAAGAATTTCAGTAAATGTTCATATATTAATGTCATTTTTATGATTTTAGTGTTTATAGTTAAAGTAACTCACAGTCATCCATGCTTTAAAACTGTAAACTCTAACATTACACAATTCAACAATTCACAAATTCCATATCTCATGCTATTCTGAGTGGTTGATGAAATTTCATGCTGTCATGTTCTTCCTCACCTGGAATGTACATACTCCCTCTATACATTGTGTCCATATTGTATATGCCCCTTACCTTTTAGCCATTCTATAGTCATGGCCATCATTAAATATTATGGTGAAATTACTTGAAGGCAAGCCAAAAGGTTTGTGACCATTAAAATAATTGATCTCATTATTTGGCAATGTATCATTTAATCATCACAACAGGTGTGAGTAGAGTTCAACAAAGTATGAAGATAGAGAAATTATAAAACTTGTTCTAGCATATTTTATGATTTTTATTAACCTCTTACACATCTAATTTGTAAGTTGAAATTAAGTGTGGGTATGCATAATAGGAAAACATAGTGCTCATAGGTCTTTGCTTTTAAAGATCAAATGACGGTCTTGGAACTTATTGCCTGCTGATAAAGGGAACTATTAGATATACTTTCGCTGCTATTTCTAGGTAACAATCTTAATTTTGCTGACAGCACAGCAAGTCATGGATATCTATGATTGGACATATTTAATCTATCTTTCAGTTTAAGATACAATAAAATTTCTAAAAGACATTTTAAAGATTATTATAGATTGACCACAGCATTAAGACCATAAAAAGCATAAAAATCTATTTTCCTTAATACACAGTTTCAAGAGATTCAATTAAGGATCTTGATGTTACAAAATTGATGCTTTCTAAACCAATTTGAATTTCAGAAATAGAATTGCAAACTAGTTGTGTGTCTTATAGAAATGAAAATGGTAAAGAAATAGTATTTTGAACAAGAGTCAAGAAACATGATAGTTAAACTGGAAGGGCTTGCAGCTTATAGTATGATCCTGGAGTTTCTTGGGCAACACTGATTAAACTCCCACTGAGAAAGGAACTGATTCTTGCTGCTAATCTGAAGGCTGAAGATACCAACTTTAAATATTTCTACACTCCTAGTTAGTGCAGTGGCTGAGAAATAGGATTTGGATTCTAGGAATACATGAGTCAACCTTGCAATGAATGCAATGTGGCATTTATTTAGATGTGCCTGTTGAATTGGCTCTTGGTATGAGCTTCATTTATATCTTTGTGATAACTCTAGGTCCTTGCTTTTAAAAACAGTTATCATCATGTAAATGTGTACCAAACTTAAAATAGCTTATTCTGATGCAGTTTTTTTTTTATATAATCTTCTGATTTTGAGACTGTAATGATGATGATGCATCAAGTGAATGGATTTTGACTGTAAGGTGGAATATATTTTAATAGACTTTTATTAATGTGAATGAATTAATCATTTAAAAATATTCAGATATATCTGAGGCTGTGGGAGACCAAAAAAAGTGGCTGACAAACTGCAGTTCAGCTTTCTCATGTGTAATAAACTTACAGTAATAGACAGGTGGCTATGAGCAGTCATCAAATGTCTTGCAAAGAAACTTGTGCTGTCATAGGCCTACATTATATCTGAACTGGGTTCTGACTTGCTACTTCTCAAATTCAGTCCTGCAATGCTCAACTCTATTATTTTCATCTTATAATGCAAAAGAAAACCAGAGTGGTGCTTTCAATGGATTTCTTAGGGAAATGAGTTGATATTCTTCCAAGAGCACAAACTTGCCCCAGTAAATAAATGAATTCTATGGGTTTGATATACAACAAGGGGATTCTACATAATAATACTTTGCTATGTAATTCATATTTGTTTACAGTATATTTTACAAACTTTTATCCATCAGGCATAAAAGGCAACTATGTCATGAACTAAATTGTTAACTTTCTTTATTGTGGTGACAATTTCCCAATGTAAATGCTTATCAAACATCATATTGCATATCTTAAATTTATGCAATCTGTTCATTTTCTATATATAAAACCTAAAAAGATATATTTTGGAGAAGAAAATGTATATATAATTCATATAAAATGAAATATTTTGGTTTTTTTGGATATACAGATGGTTTGTTAATATACTTCTTGATATCCTGAAAAGACATTTATGATAGATGATAACATATATTTTTGTAACTTCCTTTGACAGTGTGCCTTTTAGCAATCAATATAGCCACATGCCTTAAAATTTTTCTGAAGCATGTTTTCCAGGGGTTTTTTTTGTTAAGAGTTGTAAAATCTCAGATCTTGAGAGACATACAATTGTTAAAATTTTGTTTGTAAAGAAAATCACTTCAAAAACTACATTGTGTTGCAGCAATAGATATTTTAAAATGTTAATTTTAGTAATGTGTATTTAAGTAAATTGTTCTCAAAATGAAGAGATTGTTTTCTTTACAAGTTAGGTCTCTACATTCAGAGAAACTATAATCTTCAGTTTAATTTAAGATTGGAAATCATTCTGAGAAATCTATGGAAACATTATAAGCATTGCTGATTTTGATTTAACATAAAATTGATATTTTATTGAAAATATAATATATATCCTGATTGTGATATTCTTTCCTTTTGAGTAATTCATAAGAAGTTTAACAAGAAGGAAGGCCCAAGTGAGAATGCTTAAATACCACTTAGAAGGAGGAACAAAATAATTCATTGCTTCAATTATCCACAATAGAATATGCACAAGAGATAGGTTCATTGGTTCATACTTGAATCCTTTTAGGAGGCTGAAGCTGGGGGAAGGGTGTCATGAGTGCAGTGTCAGCCTGTTTCATAGGAATTCAAAGTCAGCCAAGGATATGTGGCCCGACTCTGTCTCTAGAAACAGATGTACACAAAATTCTTATAATGTGTCAATAAATCTTGTAAATTATTGTTTTCATTTTATCTTTCCCTTAAGGAACAGCCTGTAAGAACTGGAAGATGAAAGCTCCGATTCCACATTTGATTCTCTTGTATGCTACTTTCACTCAGAGTCTGAAGGTTGTGACCAAAAGAGGTTCTGGTAAGAAGTGCTTCTTTTTTCTCATTTTATGTGGCCTGTGACATGTACACATGTGTTATTTGGGAAAGTTTGAGTTGTGCGAAGACTCTATGTTATAGATATCATAAATATCATCGGTATATAGGAGAATAGTGAAAGGAATTAATGGGCAATTACAAAAATATGAGTACATGAAAATTAAAGTGGATTACACTGTTGCGATGAATTAGAAATGTGAATAAGTTCTATACCAAAAATTTTATTCAGACTCCATTAAAAAGTATGATTTTTAATGCTCTCTTATAGAGTATCATTTTTAATGGAGCATTATTGTGTATTATTTCAGCTAAATTCTTAATACTATTATTTCCTTAACAACTGTGTCTATATTGAATTCATTTAAGGGATGTTTTGCTGACTCACTTAGAAGGATTTACAGTAAAAATGGTGTTATTTATAAGAAAAGGACTTGATGTTTCCCCTAATATTTTGCAAGGAAAAGAAAGAGTAGATCAGTAATCCAAAACAGAAGTGACTCAATTAATGTTGAAACTCAGACAATTTATCTGTCATTATGCATGCTCAGTTTCTAGATGTCTATTCAAAATTGGAGTTAGGGAATAATATAATGCTCAAGTGAATACATATTGATTTGAATTTCTGTCTTGTAAGCTATTGATATGATTTATCATTGCAATTTTTCCATGTGGCATGGAATTATAGACATTTTGAAGGTACAGCTTTTGGTCATAAAGGAAGAATAGAGGAATTGAGTTTAGCTGCCCCAGTTACAGTGTGCTCCCCATACAGTCTCCAGAGAAAAATCGAAGAATGAGGTGAGTCTCAAAAGGTTACTATGTTGTGACATCATGATTTGGAATAGTTTAGCATCTGCCTCATAATGATGGGATAGTGGAAACTGCCACCTGTAGAGGAAGTGGCCAATAGTTCTGCTTTCAAGAACACCTTCTGCATATAAAAGTTTGGAGAGAAACTGGAAAATCATGTGTGTGTGTAGGTTCAGTGCAAGTTTGCTTTACTGAGTCTAATAAATAACGTGCAACATTTTGGTGATGTTACTTTTAGATGTCATTGGGGTGTGGTGTGATTGTAGGAATTGTAGAATGATAAGGTTTGCAGTTTGGCACTTTAAATTTATCTATTATCTTTGTAGGTATTTTTAAATGCAAGCAAATTGTAAAGTGAGATTATGATTGTTGATTAAATCCTAAAAGCTTCATTTTCCTGGTTATTATATCTCATTACATAAAACTGCTTTTTCAGTTCTTTCTGCATCTGTTAGATGTATGATTTATTGAAATGCAAATGTGACCTTTTCTCATCATAATATACTGGTGACAGGTCTATGCTATATAAGCTCTACTTTAGCAGCAAGAATTTCTTTGTTTTAATCAAAGTGGGACTTCCTATGTTTGAAAAACAAGGATCTAGAAATGTGGAATAATTAGACAATTCATATCTCTTGCTTTTAGACTTAGAAAAACTTAACATTATTTCACTTGTAAACTTTATTTTAATAGTATAAATCTAAGTTAGGAAACTATTATTTAGATGATGTCCTAAGTTAGACTGGGATTCTCTTCTCTTGCCCTCTTCATGTTATGAATGAAGTTGTCACATATCCACTTCTCACCTCTCAAATTAAATATGTCTTTATATAAATATCCAAAACAGCAAATAGCATAAGTGAAACATTTGCCTTGCTAGTTCTTATCTACATTTTAAGTTGTAACTGCTTCTTCCCAATGTTTATGTTAAGACTCAGATGAATGTGAATCTGTTCAGTTGGGTTTTAGGTAGTAAGTGTAAAACTTGAGAGTCAATTTTTTTTTTATATGCATTCCTAGCTTTCAGTCATTTTCACTGTGTTTGTTACCACAGATGCTTGACAGAAACAGGTATGTAGTGTACTGAATAGAATTATTACTGATTTCCATAGATCAACAACAGGAGTGCCCTTGGCATCTTCATCTTAAAAGATGAAGGGCTTTATCTTCACTCCTGTCCCAACTGACAAAACTAGAAGCACTGAGGTCGGGGAATCTGAATCAATTTTGAAGCTTGATCTTATGTATTAAGCAAGAGTCTTGTCATTATTTATCATTTTGTTTTTATTTTATAGATCTTTTACAAGTTTGATAAAGATGATTAAAAAATCCAATACTTTTCAAATGTATGCTACTGTATATTATATTTAATTCACCATGATCACAAGTAAATGTAAATAATTTAATAATTATCCATGTATTATATTTAAAATATACAAAAACATGACTAAAATACACAGTCTAATGTTCAGTTTCATGGCATGTTAATTGTGTGTAGTGTTTACTTTGGACTAACACATGGTCATTCCATAAAAATTTCGAAGGACCTATTTGTTTCTCATTAGCAAATCTAACTGTAGAGCATTAGGAGCTCTTATACCAATGGAGATGCATTACTTTTATCACCTTGACTTTCACCCCCATTGTAAATATTTAAGGAGCAAATTAAATCTAATAAAGCACTTATATTATTATAGCTTTCTGGATTGAAATATTTAAAATACAAATTCATGTTTCCTTTTAAGTAATCATTTCTGATATGTGTATGCTATGATAAATAGGGATTGAATCTGGTCTTTCATATAATAGTCTAAGGATTTACATACATTAACAATTGAGAATATAAATGTGTGGTGTCACAACAAATTATTTTAGTAAGTAAATATCTGAATGTCTATCAATTGTTGAATATTTATACAAAATGTGTGAAGCACATGCTTGCTTTAAGATTACTTGTGGCTCAACTAAATTATACAGTGGAGCTTAACCTTCCTTTTTGTCTTGCCTTACATTTTTCTATCCCAGTCACTGCTTCTTTTCCTCTCTGCTCTAGGTCCTACTTCTCTATTCCATTCTCATCTCCTCTCCTATTCCTTCCTGGCATCCTTTGTCTTTAGTTTCATGCCTCATCTTCTTCCATCTCTCTATCTCACTGCCTCCTTCTTTTATTTTAGTGTAGTTTGTCAGTCAAAACTACTCACTTTGATACTACTACTGTGTCTTTGTCGAACTGGTTTAACCAGTCTTGGTTACGATTGGCAAGTGGTCTATTAGTGAAATATATCACAATCCCCATACCTGCCTAGTATTCTCTATCTGTAAAAATACTTTGTTTTGTTTAGTAATGTAGAGCCCCAAAACATCTTCTGTTACATATGTAACATCAAACAGGGTTCATCGATATATCTTTTGTTTTATATTTCCAATCAGTTATATTTTGTTATTAGTTTTATTACTACTTTGAGATTTTTTTTGATACTTTATTTACATTTCAAATGTTTCCACCTTTCCAGGTCTCCCCTTTGGAAACCCCCTATCCACTCCCATGCCTCTATGAGAATTTTATATGATGTCTTTTTAACTTATTCACCTGTTTTCCAACTTCTACCAAATGTACCTCTCCTTTCCCGCTCACTTAACTTTGTGTTCTTTTATTTTATTATTTTACTGAACTCAAGTCGTGGAAATATCTTAATAAATGAATGATTAAGGGAATCAGCTAGAAAGTGACAAATGGAGCTAGTAAGTGACAAGCGGTTTTTAGTATTCAATGAAAATGAAGTAGGACCAGTACAGTTTTACAAAGATAATAGTCAAACAAAACCAAAGGATTTAACAAAGACTGCATGTGAGTTTGATTCTAGACACTTTAAATCCCAGCACCAGCTTAATCTGCATAGTGAGTTCTAGGCCAACGGGGCTACATAGCAAACCTGCTGAGGAGAAATAGAGAGGGGGAGGAAGAGAGAGAGAGAGGGAGGGAGGAGTGAGAAAGGAGGGAGAGAGAAAAAGAGAGGCAGAGAGAGACAGAGAGAGACAGAGATAGAAACAGAGACACATACAGAGAGACACACAGAGAGAGACAGAGACAGAGAGACAGATATATATAGAGAGACATATAGACAGAGAGTCAGAGAAAGACAGAGATAGAGAGCTTGTTTTTATTTCTTAAAAAGAGATTATTAAAGCATATTGTTCAAGACTAGTGGACTATTAAAGGGAAAGATAGCAACTCAGTATAAACAACACAGAGTGCACGTTAGGGGTTTAAATGAAGACAAGGAGCTTTTACAGACCATAAGTGTTTTTGAAGTTTTGTAATATAGTCTGCAATCTGTTAGAAAGAAGAAGTGCCTTTGAATATTTCTGTAACAGAGATTTGCTAGACTTAATACTGGCTTAAAGTGATACTGGTATCATTTTGCTGAGATTTTGGTTTTGATAATATTGCTCAGAAGTTGCCATCTTGTAAAGAGAATAGCTCTTGATGACGAACATATGAAAAGTTAAGCATAGAAAAAATACTCATAGTTATTAGAGCATATAGAGAGGAAGAAGTAGCTATGTTACATAAATGAAAAAGCTCATATTATTCTAGAGAAGATTAATGATACAGAAAAATTCCCTAGAGCAGTAAGCTGTTACACAGTAAGAGGATTGCTGCAGGGATTTGATCTTCTCTTCATTCTAGGACCTGCCAAGGGACACCTGTTTGTGTTAAATGATTTAGAAGAAATTTTTTCTGACAGCAAGCGGAAGACATGCCTCAAGAGGTTTATTAAAACTACAGAGTTTGGACCCAGATAATTTCTAAAAGTAAACAGTAGATAAATAACCAAAGACACAGTTTAGTTTTTAAGTTTATATTTATTTATGGATCTTTATTTCTTTAAGTAATTGACATCACACTACTAAAGAACTGTAATTTTACTGGATAGGAATGAAAAGGCCATGTGGAGTGCTTCTAACTCATACCAATATGATTTATGTATATCAGTTCCCTTGGGCATTTCTGTAAGTCAATGAACTTAATTCTACATGATTAAGAGACAACCTAGTTCCCTCAGCATCTGCCATTTACTACATTACCATGTGTTTGTTCTCAGTTTGTCCAATATGTCAAAAAGTACGAGGCATTTCTCTTTATTTATCTTTGGGAGTGCTTGTAAAATCAAATTTCTGAGCCTTCCCTTGTTTTTTAAACCTAAAAATGTGGCATAGTTATTTACTGGAAAAATTCTCTTATACATTTGTACTTTTAAAAATCAAGCATGAGATGAGATATAGCATAAGTGCCATTATCCCAGAGATAATGTCTTTAGTTATAGTAAGTCTAACAAATACAGAACCTGGTACCTAACCAGAAGCACATTCAGCTTCTTTTTGTAATAATCATATCTGATATACCTTTGAATTTCACTGCCAATTTAGTTCTCTCTATAAATGAGATTTTATGTAGTTGTTAAGATTAATGCCAATGGTGAGGAATTATGCCTATTCATAGTTTGCATGGATAAGATAAAAGTCAACATGTACAACACTTTCAAGTTGACTAAGATTTCAGGGATGTACTATTTCAAGTAAATAAACATAGCTGAATGTTACTACATGGACATAGTAGAGAAAGAAATAGGATATATTGTCTTATATATTTAATGCCAAGGTGAAGGGTTAAGATAGTACCACCAATCAGGACACTATTAGTGCTTCTTTAACAGAATAGCACAATTATGATGCTTAAGGTTTAATAATTGTTAGTGAAACTCTTTGTTCAAATCATTTGAAATTTAAGAGATTATAGAAGCGATTCCTGTTTTCTTTTACATGGCCTTTGTTCTTTTGTGTTTGTATATCACTTTAAAGGTTCTTCCACTGTCACAGCTCTTTCTCTGACTTTCTTGCCTCTTTATCTCTGTTATAAGCACATGGATCATTATGGGTCTTCTGAGACAATCCAGGATGATCCCCATAGTAATTAATTAAGTCCTTAATGTAATCAAATGCACCAAAGTCTCCTTTTTTAGGTACTATAACATTGGAGCCACAGGTTTTAAGGATAGGGATGGAAGCATATTTCCAAAGACATTGTTTTGTTTACCCCAGTGTGTAATTTACTAATTCAAGCTCATATTGAACAACACATTACTGAGTTAGACTGGAAACGAGAGAAAGAGTAGTCACTCAGAAAGCAGAGAGAAGTAGGTGCAATAGAAACAAATATACTGTATAGTTTTGCTGAATGGGTCATAAGGTCCCTGAGGTCCCTGTGGACAAAAGAGAGTAATGTGGAATGAGGAGGATCAGGAAAGGAATGTCAGATGAAGAAGAAGATAAGAGGACTATGAAACAGTAAAACTGCAAGCAGACACTAATGGTGCTTAAAATTATGGCATATTTAAGTTATAACTTCACTCCACCAAATGCTTTTAAAAACAGACATTTTCCCTTGTATTAGCTTGAAAAAATCCATCCTTTAAGAAGGAGAAATGAAAATTATACACTAAAATGACTTTCTGAATCAAAGTAACAGCCATGAGAATTCAGAAGATGGAAGACAGAGACAGACATTTTTGAACTCACAATACATTGAACTTGATGATTGGTTAGATGTAGGATGTTAGAAAGAGGTAAAAGAAATCATTCTGTAATGGGAGGATAGTGATTCTCTCAATCATACTAGAGGTCTCTGAAGCAGAGAAACTAGAAATGACCAGTTACTTAAAAGGAACAATAAGAAGATTTAAAAAAAAAAAAAAAAGCACAATGAGATATAATGTGAAGGTATACTGTGTTTTAGAAGGGATTTTGGATTTTTTCATATAGGGAAAAGTTTTACTTTAGTGTTCAATTATTTTTAATACATTCCATAATAAATTTATGAATAGAATGAAGACCCAATTGCTGTGCTCTTTTCTTTATAAGAATAAGATGAAGCTATTTGTTGTATATGTAATGAGGCTGCACACATCTACATAACGTCAACAGGAAAGCTGCCTTTACACAGAATGGAAGCCACAACAGAGTACAATATAGTTTTAGACACCTAATCCTCTCTGTTAGCAAGGCTGGTAGGATTTATGAGTGACTCATGAAAAACTCAATGAAAATCATAGTGAGATTCATTAAGAGCCTGAAAAGGAATCAAAGGGAATGAGAAAATATGATTCTGAAGGAGAATTAATAATATCAGGTGGATATTTGAGATGGATTATGAACTAAATTGGGACGATGTATCAATGGTTCTATAGGTTCTGTAGATTCTGTAGGTTTCAGTTGAACCTTGGTTTGTGGATTTCATTACACCCTTACATGGCCTATTTCTGATTTTCTCACATAAGTGGTTTTAGTATCTACTTTTGATAATTCATAGTGATTATCTTGAAATACTTTATCACATTAGCAAATGGACTGCCAGATCAAGGGCATGTTCTCAGTTATAAGCTGCCATACCTTTTAGAAGAGAGCACTTTCCATTAGACTATAAAAGCAATAGGTGCAAATTTTGTTTATTCTCATATGGAGTGCAGTGTGATGAGATAAAACCATCTAGAAAATGCATGCAGCCAAGAGAAGACAGAAAGGAAAGGAAAAAGATCAACTGACCTTGAAGAGGCTGTAAGACAAAGAGCATCCTATCACAGAAAGTAATGAAAGGAAAGATTGAAGAGGAATAAGGAAAATTCCCAGAAACAAAGAGAAATCTTCAAAATTACAAAGCCATTTAAATTTTGGAGTCAACTGAGATAGTGAAAATAAATCACTAATTAAAAAATTAGGAGAGGCTGGAGGCAGAGAGGAAAAGGAATCAGAAAGCAGTTGAGGTAGTGTATTTGTTATATTTATTTATTATTTTGAGTATTTCATATAGGATTCCTGCATTTATATCACTACCCCATCTCTATTCTCTTTTCAACTCCTCCTATATACTCACAAACTTCTCAAATTCATGTACGTTTGTAAACATTTGTTATAAAAATTGGTATATAAAATGCTACTTAGTTTTAAATGTTTGTTATGATTTAGAACATAGAATGTTTTTTTCCTATTTAGGTAAAGCAAATGTAAACCTCTGTCAATATGCATATGAACTATACAACTAAAAAAGTTTGTTTTTTCAGTTAAAATGTCTTTTACCCAGATTGAAGTATGCGTGATATGCAATAAAACTGAAACGGGGTAATACTAATCTGATTTAAATCTGTTTAAATTTACACAAAGAGAATCATATTAGAAACTTCTATACTTAATCCTCATGTAGTCTATAACCTGTTGACAAGTTATTTGTATAGAAAACTGATGTTGACACTCCAGTTTTCATCTATTAGGTTCACTAAAAACATCCGTCTTCACTTATTTTTCCAGAAATGATTCAGGTTGTTTTATGAATATTGTGAAATTTAAAGCATTGGAAACAAAGGCACTAGGCTTTCAATCCAGATCCTATTAAGTCTTGTTTACTGGAACAAATTTGTGAATCTATTAAACCCTGTGTTTCTTCTTTGTAAAGGAACAATTTTAATCCATAGCATTATCAAACACATGATGATTAATTGTTTTGTTAATTTAACAAGCACTTTCAGCACAGATTCAGTGCTACACAAAGGTCTCTTTTGTTCTGCAATACATTCTAAATGTTTACAAACTGATATAAAACCAACCAAACAACAACAACAACAGTAACAACAACAAAAACATTGAGATAGACAGGGTTTGGGACAGACACCTGTACTTGAGTTCATTACTGGTTGCTTTGGCTTTCTGCTTTGCAGCTTGTGTTACCACCAGGAAACAGAGAGTATGAGTTTAAAACATAAGTTCAGTTAAAGGAAAACATGAATGTTGGTTTGCATTTAAAAAGCACATTGTTGGCATCACCAAATTTCTTTGTCTTACAGGAATATTTTTAATTCAGACCTTTAATCTCAGCACTAGAAAGGCAATGGCAGGTGTATCACTCTGAGTTCAAGAACAACCTAGTCTAAATAGTGAGTTCCAAGCCAATTCAAGTTACATAGTGAGAAACTGTCAAAAATTTTCCTTGGGGATTGTCATGTATCTCTAGGTAAAAGTGACTATGCAATTTTAAAATAATAAATTATGTTTTAATTATTTTTAAGACTTATTTAAGATAAATTTCCTGTGGTAGATTTATGAACATTTTTGATACCTATGCATTGATAGTGTGGCCTGAAGACAAAGATAATAGCTACCATTACTAAGTTTTAATATCTTTACGGTTATATACAAAGATATTTTTTTTTTTTTTTAGAAAAGTCAACTTAGTCTCATCTCTAAATATTCTTCACACTGGTTGTTTTCTATATTTTATTAACTATACTACAATATTTCTATTTAGGTTTGTTACTTTGACTTACTTTTCTCTCAAAAGTGCATTGCAATTACTTCATGTTTCCTGTGTGTTGTAAATATTATGTGTGTACAAAGTAATGTAAAATAAGATTTATATATGTCAAGAAAACTTTCCCATATGCTAATGGACTCCTTATTTTCTCTTGGAATGTATTTCATATTACAGAAAAAGGTTACTAGGATTATTCCAGTTTTTCTACTAAGCATATTCTGCAAAGTAAATGGACTCTCCAATGCCATCTTGTGGATTTTTGGCATTGAAAATGCAGCAATAATCACAAAAATGCAAAAAGCAAATACTTGTGGGAAAACTTTTTCCATGAATTTTTGCTCAGAAATTAATCTGATTCTAACATCTTAAAATATTTTTGTCCAATTTCATTAGTTTCTGTTAACTACTTGTTTTATGCTGTAGTGTAATATACATTTTACTGAGGTTTTAAAGGAGACATCAAAGTTCTATATTTTATGCCATTAAAGTTATATCATTGTTCTTAATTTTGAAATTAACCTAAATTACAACTTAAGGCACACTAATATGTATCCCTCTTCAGTTAGAGATAAGATTATGTCAAGTATATTTGTGTTATACAGCATTAACTGTCTTTTTAAAACATCTCTTCCATTCAAAGCTTTCCACTTCATATATTTGTTTCATGATATTTTTAAAACAACAAATTCCTTCCTATGCATTCTGAGCTGCCATGGAATTTGCCATTTCTCCTGTTTCTGAGCTAAAACAAACAACTTTTAGTTTTAATAGTTCAAGTGTGAAAATTCAATGAATACGTGATCAGTATTTCCTTGTTAATAAAAATAAGAACCATTGGTAGATTTCAAAAGATGAAGAATCTTTATGGACAGTGCTGAAATTCCTGGCTTATGTTTTCCTGCTAAACACTAGACTGTGTCTTCAGTAAAACAGGAGACCACCTGAGAATAGCAAAGCCAAATGTAAGGAACTACTCGCTAGGCAACTTTACCTTGTTAAAAAAAAAAAATGTTGTTATCCAAAGAGGAAAACCAAAGAGAAATTCTTGGATGAAAATGTTTTAAATTAAAACTTCTAGTCAGTTATGGTGACTCCCCCACAGGCTTTACAGACGACATAGAAGAAAAAAAACAGGGTGAGGTGAGAATGAAACTCAGCTCAGCCTAATTTTATTGTGACTGGTGCTGGATGAGGACTTCTAAGATATGGGCCACATAATTTTTCTTTATCAATATTTATGAGTAGAACAATTATGGATAAAATTTATTCAGATAACAATTAACCCAGTCCCACTTACACTATTTAAGAGATGTTTACATTGAGATTCTTTACAAATTACATCTGTCTTGTTTCACAAGAATGGGTACGGTTGACTCAGAGATAGTGCCCAGGCTTTAGGGTCTAGGGAGCTTGAAAGAGGTGAAACATAATGTCTGTGACAGTCAGGATTTTCCTGAATCTAAGTCAACATAGAAGTCACCTAGGTTGTTGTAAATCACAAGTGATAGCACTCATAAGGAGGAAGTAGTTGTAATATATATTTATATAGCTATACTTTAAAAAGTTTCTGTTTCCAAATATTGAATACATATATAATGTGTAGGAATGTGTTTATAAGGTTTCATGTATGGAGAAAATTTCCAGATGAAAAGAATAAAACTCACTTGGTTTTGTACACAAGTCTAAGTGAGCATTTATTGAAGACTTCACTATTAAGTGCTGATAACATTGGCTAACATCAGATATCTCTGGATGTATTATGAGATAAAAGTGTTCATATATATGTTTATGCAAATTTGCCTCTTTGATTCCTCATGCAAAAACTTCTGGGGAGTATAATAAAAGAAACACATAGAATGACTTGGTTTTTTTTTTTATATATTTTCGTTTGTGTTTTTTGTTTTGTTTTGTCTTGTTTTCTTGTTTAATCAATTCATTCTCACTCTGCCACAATTATGAATCATATTCTTAAAATTGGTTATATACTTTTCTCATAACTATGATGATTGTATTTCTAGGAAGAATATGGAAAACCTATTTTTGTAAAGACTCACTTTTCACATTATACGAACCTTTCTGTCTACCCCTAACTTTGATCTGGTGATGCTACAGACCTTATTGTTTCCAATATATGAGTCACTTCTGCTTCCTTTTCATGCTCAGCAAACTCTTTCTAGAAAACAACTGTAAATAAGCAATTGGACTAAACAAACTAGGGATTAGAAAGATGAGCAATACATCATCTCTGTTATAGAAGATCTTGTAATGAATAAGAGATACTAAATTCACAGATATAATTTATTATTTCTGTCCAAATTCTAACAAGTGTAATGGCTTAAAACAACATGCAGTTACTCTACTCCAGTTGCGGAGGTTAAAATTCTTAAAATCCAGGTGATAATATTCTTTCTTGGGATGTTCTGGGGAGAAGGATCTATTTCTCCATAATTTCTGCCTCCTGAGAACCAGTTACATTGCATGTTTTGTGAAATCCAGTCTTCTAATCTCCCTTTGACCCTTGCTTCTGTATCCTCATCTTCTCTCTTACAGTCCTTTGATTATAATGGATCCACCAGGTTAATCATGACTATTCTCATCCAAAAGAAATCTTTAATTTATTAATATCCCTAATTTTTTCTTTAATTATGTGCATATTTGTGTGTCTCTGTGTTAATACGTGCATATGAGCATAGGTGTAGCAGCTCATCCTTCAGGAGATAGAGCTACAGGTGTTTGTGTGCTAGCCAACATGAGTACAGGGAACTGAACTTAGGTGCTCTTCTAGAACAGTACACAAAGTTAACCAACGAGTCATCTTACCAGAACCCTAACCATATCTCAAGAACTTCCCTTTCAATGCATGGAATAATATTCACAGGGCATAAGGATCACAGCATGGACATATATCACATCATTACTGTGTCCATAGTTATCTCTGGATATAATAGCTATGGGTTTTAACACTAAGAGTTTAATATTGCTGAAGTATAGAGATATTCAAGCAAATCATGGGTGAAGAGAGGAATGAGAATCTCAGGAGAAAACATGGTAAAAATAGATGAGCATCATACCATAAATTACTTTGTATGATATAATAAAAATATTAGCATTATGCTAGCAAAGAACTGGGAAATACTGAAGAAATTAAAGCAGACCCTTAACAGGAGTATACTGACCAGATACAATAGAAAGGGCCCCAAAGTAGTCCAGGCAAGAAAGTCTTGAATTGAGGCAATGGAAGTAAGACTAGAAAAGGAGAGATATGGAATTACTAGTAATAACTGGAAACAAATTAATTATTGTTTAGTATAATGAGCAAGGTGAGGTTAACTCTACTTGTTCTTATTGAATCAAAAATCTAAGTATTAACAGCTAGCATAGTATTTCTAGTCTGTATTCTTTCTTATCAAATGCATATGTAGGCTTTCAAATTAATGTATCTTCTATATTTTTGAATCTGACTGAATAAAAATGACAACATTAGAACCAAATTCATCTTTTGTAAAAGATCTCTACAACAGAGCTTATCCCTAAGTTCAATTTCTCCTCAGAGATCTTTCAAATATATTCTGGCTTTGTGGTTAGAGTACAGTATTCTATCAGTAAATCTTTTCCTGGAAATTTATTTGAAGTACTTCAAGCTAACACAGGGAGAGAAAGTTTTCAAAGCTCAAGACTTCATTTAAATATAACACTAAGTATAATATTTACATATCTTTATGTACAAATATGCACATATGTATATAACAATATATACAAGTTAATTATCCATTCATAAAACCACTTTCATCAATGGGAAGCTCTATGGTAGGTATAAAGCTTTAAAGGAGATTGGGAAGTGTGAGTGCTGTATATTTTAATGTTTTTAAATTTTTATTATGATACTAAATAGTCTAAGCTCATTGAGTATAAAATATACACTCTTATTGATATGTCTCAAAATCATTGCACTTAAAGGAGTTATTGCATAATTAATGCCTTATACATATTTGTATTTGGCTATTGGATTGAAAAGTATCATCCTAGCATTCTGAATTTTCTTGTGGTGATTTACGTACTTGCGCTAACTCTTCTGTAGTACAGGGAGTTCCTTGACGAGTGAACTCTGTATAGGTTAACATCATTCCGGTTTCAAGCTCACAGCCAGTGCCTTGCACATAGCCTTCTAAGATCTATTGGTACACAAGCCAGTGAACAGTCTTATAAGACTTTGTATTTCTCTGGAAAAGGGAAAGTAAGTTTTTTTCCATTAGCTGTAGGAATGATATGAGCACTCCTCATTATTGACTCTAATTCCCTGCTGGGATCAGAATAGCTAAAGACGGAAGCATTGAAGCTACTCTAGAAAATAAATCTCGAAGTGCCATTTCTTCTGTTCATCTAAAGGTTACTTTATCAATTCATTTCAATATTTGCAAGAGTTTGCAGGATTTTTCCTCTTTCTTATCCTTTGGAGGTTTTGGCACATGTGCAACTGTGCAGGTCACTTTGTTAGGGAACTCTAGATTCAGTGTAGGAATTCTAAGTGGAATGGTGCTTGGAAGGAGTGAGGTATGAGTGTAACAGCTGTTCAATGTCTATAGTTTTCCCAAGACAGATCACAGCAAACTTTAGAAACACTGTTGAATTGAAGTATCCCACAGCATTGAGGGTGTTTTATTTTAATTCAGAACATGAATTAGTTCAATTTGGCAACTTGCACACTTATTCTGCTGCTTTGTAACTGACATGCCACTCTGCAATGAACAGTGGTGACTTACTGTTTATTTCAAAGGCATGTTTTCGCTTTCTTTGGGAGACATGCTTGGTTTGTTTTGTTCAATTTTTAATGATACATGCTTTTATTTTAAATTTCTTTGGAAACTGTTTTGTATCCTAGGGTTTCTGGCTTTCTATGGATTTAAAAGAGGTTATTACCTTCTCAGTTTTCAATTAAGAAAACAAAGGAAGTTGGGTAGTTCCACTGGGATCATGTAAACCCTCTCAAAACATGTTCTGAATGAGACACATTTTTGTGCAACTAGCTCTAATTGTCTGTGATGAGACAATCTACAGAAGCTAATTGGAGGGAGTCTCATTGTGCAGCATGCATTGAGTGATCCAACTTTGATTTGCACCTCCAAGTTGTTTGCTGTTACAGTTTTGGTTGCTTTTGTTTCACTTTGTTCATCCTACTTGGCATCAACTAATATTTTAAAGGCAATGCTTTCTACTTTATGAATAATTTTATATTATGAACTATTAAAATATAAGGTTCATGTTTACAGGGAGACCCTTCACATACACAACACTATATGTTATGATTCCTAAACCTTCAACAATTCTTTATATAAAATAAACCTTGTAAATTATTGATGCCTTTATTTTCCCTTGCACGTTACTGGCATGGAATTCAAAACTGTTTTGAGTTTAATGTTCTTTTGTTCTGAGTTACAGCCGGGACAAACAGAATAGTATTAATTTATACCATTTCATTTCTTATAATCACTTATGCTAGTACTGTTGAAATATTCTGAATTAGATAATAACATATACTAAAATGATGCCTCACATAGAAGTTTGCATATAATGAATTTCATTTATGCAGCTATTTTAATTTTGATTAAATTCTTTGGTTTTTCTTTTATGTCTTTTTATACCTCCCAAATCTGTTTCTGCATAACTTAAAAAATAAAACATTGAAACTTAGAAATTTATTACGGAGACCTCATATTATCTCAAGTTGATGAAATCAGACAGTTTACAGAAAAAAAATGTTTGTCATTTTCTTACTCATTTTAAATTTGGATATTACCTTGTGATCTTTACCAATCAGAAAAAATAATAATATTGGCATGATTTAGGTGTTACTAGAAGATTTTCACAAAAGAACTCTAGTGATTGGTTACTTTATAAAACTTATTGTGAGAGTAGGGACTTGAGAATTAGTAAGTTCTTTCTCAGATGGAAGAGAAGTAAGAAATCCCAAGCAACAAGCAGCAGGAAACACAGTAAAGAAGGCTTTACAAAAAGGATATCTAATAACTGGGAATGGTGACCTGTGTTTTCTCCTTGTTCCCCTCTGTGTTTAAGGATATACTTTGCAATTATATAATTCAGTCACATATTACCAGTTCACATCACAGTAGACTGAGGCAGAAAATATAAGAAAATTATGTATGGCTTAGATAATATCTGTTCTGTATTGTGAAGAAACTTTGTGATAAAGGTCAAGGTTAGAAAAATTAGTGTTAAATCCATGTCTTCACTTAAGAAAATTTATGTCTCTCAATACTGTTTGAGATTTTCTAAAGGGAACCAATTAGTTTATGATATTATGTGGTTATATCATGCCTCATATAAATTATATTCCAATGACAAATGACTAAATTTTAAACTCAACCATACGATTAAACTTAAATGAATATATCACTAGTAATTGCAAATATATAAAATTATGATAATTTTATATTAATATAAGAACAAGGAACATACCATTTTCCCCTGTTTAATATAAATGTAACTTCTCTGTTATCAACATAATTCAGAAACTTTTATAGGATTTATATGATTGTATAGTTATATATTTAAATATAATATTTAAATACATGGATATTAAGTAAGTCATTTTCTTTTAATAGAAAATTAAATATTTCAGAACCCAAAGAAAATATTTGTTATTAATATGTTAAATAACATTTTAAATCTGAATTTCAATTTGCAATTTCAAACTGAAACCTTTTGCAATTACTATTTGTGGAAGGGATTAAATGTGTATTTCTATATATTACTGGTTTTATTCAGCATTTTGAACTCAGTGTACTTTTCTTTTATCCTCAATTATACTGAGAAGCTTTTATAGAGATAATTTTGGAGAGGTATCCTACTCGAAGGAAATGTTTTGAGACATACAAATTAAGTCTATTTTTTATCAAGTTTTACAAATGGTTCATAAGGCCTCGTAGTTAATTCTTTTATTAGCAATGTTTATAAGTATATTTAATTTAACTAGAACATTTTGAGTGTTCATTACTTATATACAACTGTTATTTTATTCAATTAATGGGCCTGATATTTTTAAATTTATCATCTGTTCAGTACATAATGTTTTGTGTAGTTGACTGTGTACCACCTAATCTTCTAGGTACTTGTGACAAAATTATTTTGCTTTTCTTATAGAGGATATAACTAGTGGGCTTATAATTTCATAATATTTAATTTTGATGAAGTGAAGTGAAACAGCATCTTAGAGATCCACTAAACTAGTTACTTTTGATAATATTTATAGATGTCTCCCTTTGAAACTATCATTTTAATTGAGACTTAAACAAGTAATCCATTAAATGAGGTTGTAGAAAAAGCCCATTGAATCAAGAAGAACAGTGCATACCAAAATCATGTAGCAAGAATACAGAAGAAACTTCTAGAAATATTGTCACACAGCACTCCCAATTATTATTCTTTTGCCTCTTGGTTATGCATCAGATGTAAGCTTTCAGCTCCTACTTCATCATCTTGGTTATCTACTTGCTGGCATAGTTCCTACTAGGATAGTAATTGCCTAACCCTCTGAAACCACAAGCACCAATTTAAGTTGTCTGTTTTATATATTGCCTTGGTCACAGTGTTTTTCACGACAATAGAAATGTAGCTAAGACACTGGTGCAAGGAAAGGAGTATTGCTTTGACAGTCTGTGGTACTTGTTGGAGAGATGTAGACTTTGGAATTTTGGATTAGGAAAGTGGTTGAATGCTGTATGTGGGGCTTAATGGGCCATCCTAGTAGGAGCTTGAAAGATCCAGCTCAAGGTTTCAGAGGGGAACAATATTATCAAATAGGTCAGAGACAATTCTTGTGATAATTTGGCAAAACATGTGGCTGGGTTTTGACCTTGTCCTTCCTAAAACAAAAAATATGCCCAAGCCTAAATTGATAAGTTGTGGCCTAATTTCATAGGCGAAGAATATTTCAATGCAGCCTAGTATTGATTCTGTCCTTTGGTTATTAGTGATCACTTTTATTCATATTTATAATTTAAAAAGCAAGTAGAGAAAACTTAAATGCAAAACATACCATTTGAGGAGGAAAAAAGCACCAAGAATTTTAATGCTGGTGCCAATATGCTGTAAGAGATAAAGGGAGGCCAAAACTGAAATTGAATAAACGAAGTGGCTCCCTCAAGGAAAGAGCCCACACAGCTAATCTTGCAATTTATGAAAGGGAAAATGCTTTGGGATTCTTGTTGCCAAAAAATAAAAACAAAACAAAAACAAAAACAAACAAAACAAAACAAACAAAAAAACCATTACAAGGGAAGCTTATGCAAATGTAATCAATGGTGGGGCCAAGTTTCATTCAAGCAGGCTGTAGAACTTGATAGCACCTGCCACATAGTTTTGGCTTTAGAGTCAGGAATGATAAAAAGGTAAAGTTGTGGAAACTGTCCTCCAAGGTTAAGGAAAGCTAATGAGGCAATATATGTGGCAGAGAAGTCCCTTCATAGATGCCCAGAAACAACATTGCATGCTGTGAAGGTGAATCTTGGATTATACTGGAGACTCCAAAATGTTGCAGATACCAGAGACTTGGGATACCTGTTAGAGAGGGCTGCAGACAAGGAGTGGAACCAGCCCAAGACTGCAGTTGTGTTGCAGTTACCAAGTCTGGAAGGGTGTAACTGTTGAAGTACTTTGACATCAGACATGCAGCTATAGGATTGGAATTTTTCCTGCTGGGTTTCTGCCTTGATCTGCTCTGATATTTTCTCAGTCATTATTCCCCGTTTTACTATTTATTTATTTATTTATTTATTTATTTATTTATTTATTTATTTGAGATGGTAATGTATACTATGTGACATTGTATTCTAGAGATATGAAACTTGCTTTTTTAATTTTACTGGGAGTACAGTTAAGAGACTGTCCCAGTCTCAGAATAGACATTGAACTTCTGATCAGTGTTGGGATTGAACAACTGTGAGGATTTTTGAAATTGTACTAAATACTTTTTGCATAATAATATGCTTACAAGTATTTGTGGTCCAGGCAATGGAATGCTATGGTGTGAATAAGAATGAGCCTAATAGGCTCATATATTTGAATGTATTGTTCTCAGTTGGTGAAAATGTTTGGAAAGAGTTAAGGAGTATGGCCTTGTTAGAAGAGATATATGTCGCTGGTGGTAAACTTGGAGGTTTTCAATATGGTTCCCACATCTCTCTCTGCGTGTTGATTGCGGATCAGGTGTAAGCTCTCAGCTCCTAGTCTAGTGTCATGACTGCCTAGATGCTGTTGTGTTCCCTACCATCATGGTCATGGTCTCATCCTCTGGAATAGTAAACTCTTTTATAATTGTCAAAGTCATAGTGTTTTGCTATGAAAATAGGAAAGTAATTAACCATGACAGCAATGTCATGGAAGTCTCTATATTTTACAGCCTGTGTTCTGATGTACCTGGATCTTATAGTCTTTTCTTTTCAGCTTCTGTGTTGTTCCTTGAGTTCTAGAGAGGGTCTTGTACATATCCCATTTAGTGCTGATCATTTGTTTATAGTATTTGAGTAGAAGCAAGTCTCCACATTCAATTCTGCAAAGGTAAGTTTCTCTTATTTGGCATGAGGTTGGCATTTGTTTTTGGTTTTAAACATTAGTATTTATACATTAGTTTGGTAATATTTAACTTTAGCTAAACAATAACAGTTTTTGTCCCTATAGCCTATGTGTTCGGATCAGATTTAAAACATACGGAATATATCTCCACCAATAGAGAGGGCCTCAAAATTAATTAAAGAACAGTTGTTCACTCCCATAAGAGTTGTGCCATTCTTTCTCCAGGAGGCACATCTTATAGTGTGGCCATACCATTTGAATGGTTCACAACTGAGAGCCACTCTGATGCCCCTTTCTCCTCTAGAAATGGCCCTTGAACCATTGGACACAATGAAAGCTAGTTAACTTTTGTTTGCTCCTTTGATTTTATACTTTCCAGAACCTTCCTCTTCAGAGAGATCTGATATCATACACCTCTCTCTTAGTCAGTGTTCTATTGCTGTGAAGAGACAACTGGACAAAAGCAACACTTCAGAGTGTTAGTCTATTATCATCATCAGAGGGTTGTTCCATTATTGTCATGGTAGCAGGCAGGCAGCTCCTTGTTAGAGAAGGAGATAAGACCTACATCCTGATCCACTGGCTTGGCATGGGCTTTTGAAAGTTGAAACCCAACCCCAGTGACACACTTCATCTGATAAGGCCACACCTCCTAATCCTTTCAAAAAGTGCTACTCCTTGGTGACCAAGCATTCAAAGGTATGAGCTTATATGGCCATTTTCAGTCAAACCAGAAAATCTCTTTCATTTATAATCTACAAGTAACATGCTAGACACTGTTGGTGAGGTGGCAGTATAAAGAGATAGATCTGTACTTAATCTTATGGTTAAATTTTAGCCTTTTATTGGGTTTATTTTCCATGGATGTAATCTTCATAAGAAGTTATATAGTGCAACAGCTTTCTTCCTTTTTTTGTCCTCTACACACTATATGAGTAATAATATCTTTTAAAATAAACTCTCCTCTCACTTTTCTTTGTCTTTTTCTCCCTTCCCTTAATGATGGCTAAAAGAGGCTGATGTAGATAATAATGGCTTTTCTTCAGCAGAAATAAGGGTTACTAATATATTTCTTCTAGAAAGTAGACCTTTGTTATGTAAAAGGTTTTGGCATGTTCAATAATGCTGGTGCTTCTATCACAGCCATGGAGGATGTTTAAAGCATCTTTACTGTGAGAATCTGGTGGGTTTCCAGGAAGTGAAACCCACAGAAATGTGTGACCTCATGCAAGAATGGAACTCTATTTTATTTGGATGTCAGTCTACATTTATTCTTCAGCAATTCATCAAAGTTGTATCTGAGGTTTTCTTACCAGTGTATTGCTCCTTGGCCTCTGTGACTCTGAGTAGTCCTGTCTGTCCAGAAATCAGAATGCTGGTGATTTTTTTCTGCTTCACTCAGCTGTCTAATGAGTCCAGGAAAAGTCATTGCATTTCACTCTTCTCCAGTTTTTTTCTTGATGTAAAGTCGGGGGTGATTACTTCTTACTTCCTTATATATAGGAGTTGAAACCAGGTATCTGGTTTCATTCAGTTGGATATTGGCCAGATGAAATTTTCTGTTTTCCATGATGATATTTGGAAAATGTATTTTGAGTGTTGTTTCTGTGGGAGTGTTTATTTATTTATTTATTTTTTAGAAAAATAGTTCTATCACTTTCAAACCCAAGATTTTATTTTAATCTTTTTTCCCAGGATGGATCTGATTAAGAAGTTAAATATTTTGAATATCAGTATCTACTGAAGTAAATTTTCATCAATATATATATATATTGATTATCATATATATATATATATATAATACTGAATAGTATATTATATGTAAACAGTATGTATAATACTAATACATAATACTATGTATTAGTATTAAGTCTCTAATAGATAATATATTCAACTGTGTTATGTCTATGAGCTTAAGTTTTAGGCTACAGAGTTAATTTGCAACAAAGTTGACACAAATTTAGGATTATAAAACTTCATTTTCCTCTTATTGGTCCCTAAGTTTTGTTATCTAATGTTTCAGGGATTTGATATTCATGAAAATTATTTTCTCAAAAGCCCTTTAAAATGAATTGCATTCTTTGTACATTATTCAGTTGTGGGTCTCTGTGAAGGCCTCATGGAACCCTGCAGAAGAGGAAGCAGAAAAGTTTATAAGAATAAAGGAAACCATGAGAACAAGACCCCTTAAATACAACAGGACCAATGATTATTCGAAGTCACAAATATTGTGGCAGCATGCAGCGGGCCTACTTGGATCTAAGGCAGATAGGATCCTAAAGCTGAGAGGGGAAGTAGACACAAACTTTCATCCCATTCACAGAAGGTATGTCCAAATGATAATCACCCAAATGAAAGTAAGGGTTTTTTGGGTATACAAACCACTCTTAAGGGCCAGCCCTTGCCCAGCAGTATAAGACCAATACAAACTGAGCAAATGAACTCAATGCCATTTTGCAGGTTCTTTTAATTTTTTTTGTAGCCCTACAAATATTTTCATATATATTCTAATTTCTGATTTTGTGTTTGTATGGGATTGCTTGACATGTGAACATGACTCTCTCTCTCTTTCTCTCTCTCTCTCTCTCCTGGGTCTTTTCTTATTTCTTGCTTGCTTGTTTTTCTCCTATTTCAGTTTGTTTGTTTTAATTTTTCTTATTTTAATATGTTTTAGAAAACAGTTTTCTCATGAAAGACAGAAAAGGTGTAGATTTGGGTGGCAAGGGAATTGTGGAAGAATTGAGAGGAGAAACCATAATCAGAATATATTTTATGAAAAAATCTATTTTAAATAAAAGGAAAATGGCATTGTTCTACATTACATTTGATTTATTTTGTACTCAGGATATTGCTTATGGATATCATATTGTAAACCCGAAGGAAACATAGAATATATGGAAGAGTTTGGCCTTCTATACTGGCTTAATGGTGATTTACATTCTGTTATTGCACCTTCATTCTGTAACTCAGATGGTTACTCCTCATACAACACACAGATATATTTTAGTTACTTCGTTCCCTGAAAAGATTTTACAGAAAGCAACAGAGAAAGTATGCATATTGAATTTGAAAAATACCATGAGAATATAAAAGCCAACACTTGGGCTAAAGGGTGATGTAAAATATTAAACTGATTATCATATATATATATAATTAGTGTGTTCCTAGAAATGTAAGACAAGTAAAAATTATAAAGAGAAGACATAGAAAAAAGCCAACTATTTTCTTTTCTTTTTATCTTTGACACAATGTCTCTAATCTATCACATCTATGACCTTATGTACTAGATGTCATGTGCTGTAACCTATGAGCCAGCAACCATGAACTCCCAATGTCAGTTTATTTGTAGCAGGTCACCTAAAATTCAGGCAGATATTTCAAGATGATGGATAGGTAGAGAATGTTAAGAAGCTACCTGACAAAACAACAGGTTGGAAGCATTTCATGGAAAATTCACCAACAAGGGACATGTAGCAGAATCAACATAACGTACAGAGTGCTTAGAGACATCATTAAATCAAAGGAGTCAGTCTTATTCCAAGCACACACCAAATAAAGAAATGGAAGCAGTAACTAACAGACAAGAGATGGTTGTCTTAAACAAGAGAACACACACCTGGAATATTTTGAGATCCATTTTAGTAACTGTTTTGAATATCTTGTCAAACTGTTGTGATTTTTATTCTAGGTACACACTAGTAGTGATTTTGCAAAAATAATTACATTTCTCTAGGTAGTATCACTAAACCTTCCCTAGATGTTGAACTGACATGTTATTGAATGATGGACATGTCATTTGCTAACAAGCACTTTTCTCTTTTGGTGGAGAAAGTTTAATATCATTGGATTGTAAATGGTGACAGCATTTTGGGTGTGGATTCGTTGGAACAGTTTAGTAATGTATGTAATAACCATGACTGTCTAAAAGCTCTGGAAACCTTTTCACTCAGAATCATCATTTCAACTGCTGACACCTAAATTATAATCAAATGGTAGGAAGATAATTCCTGATGCCAGGGATGTAACTTACTCACTCATACCAGCAATATTAATGCTGGGTTTCATGAGAGGAAGTTTTAAACAGAAACTTTATACCTACTTAGAATCTACTGGAAATTACAACTTAGGATTTATAAAATATTAAGGAAAGGAAGTTTGCTACTTTAGAAAGACATGTTTTTGGACATTGTACTTTAAAAGCTGCTATTTTAAGAAAGAAATGATGGATATTAGCTGGAAGAACAAATTTTATAGCCGAGAAGATTCAGCCCTTAAATTTAATTTTTATTTGTGTCACAATCAAAATAAGGGTATGAAATACAGTAGATCATATGAAATACAAGCTTACTATACTGTAAAATTTCCAATAATAATAGGCAGTTTTCTGTAAAATAATCTAACCAATGAATTGTTTAGAATCATAATTTTAAATTTACATTACATTAATTATGTTTATATGTAACTATAAGATTACAAACATATCATATGTGTTTTAATATCACATGCTGAAAGTTGGTTAGAGCCCTGGCAATTTCTGAGTTCTGTTTGAGGTTTCTTGTCTCTTGCATGGTTTAAAATGTATTACTCATAGTTTGATTCTCATAAATTCTCTAGGTAAAATGGGTTAACTTCCAAGATCCTATGGATGTCTTTAAAAATTCATTTTTATCATTTTGTGTATATATATGATGAGTGGGTGTGAACCTTCATGCTCTGGTGGAAATGTAGAACAATTTTGAGTATTTAGATCTTTCCTTTAATATTTACATGGGTTCTGGATATTGAACATGTGTTTGTAGGCTTACATGGCAAGTGGCCTTAACTTCTGAGCCCTTTTACTGTAATTTTTATGTGGTCATAGTTTTCATGTTTAATTTCCCATATAAGTGGAGCTATATTACTTCCAATTTACAGTCTGACCACTACGTTAAACATTATTACTAGCTTCAGATTTTCTTTTGGCTTTTTCATTATTCTTTAACTTCCTGAGAAATTGCAAGCCAATAACAATAATATATATGATTCATGTATTATTTTAAGCATCAGTATATGCATTTAAAAATTTCATGTGATTCTTACATTTACTTTTTCCTTACTATTTATATTAAATATGTAAGAGCTTAAGAGGCATGGTAGCATATTACAATTTTTTGTGTCAGTGAATTACAGGTCAGTCATCTACTCAATACATTTTATGTTTATCATAAAACCAATTAGATTATTTTTTTAAAAAAATAGGCATACATAATATCTATATCAATATCTATATCTAATCTTTATCTTCATCTCTCTCTCTCTCTCAGAGAGAGAGATCATATATACATGTTTTACAATTTCACATATAAGTGAAAAATTAGTCATTGCCTTATCAAAGCTAGTAATGTAGAACAACAATAAGAGTATTTAGTACTTTCCCCCATTGGGTTAGGAGGAAGTGGGTAGGAGGGGAGAGGAGAACAAAGAGGGATACCCAAACAGAGATGTCAATAATATAGTGTACATGTTCATAGTACCAGAGTAAGTGGTGTAAAGCATGATGTTACTGATAGTATCTGCACAAAGCAGGCAATTTACTAGAGGAACTTCACTGGTATGTTGTTGCAAACTTAATCTTAACTGTCTGAGTTTGCCAAAAATGGCCTCTGAAATTACATCTACCATTTCCCTCAAACACCAACAGAAATGTTCATTGTAATTAGCCATAAGATGTCCTGGAACACAGAAGAGAAGAAACTCTAGAAAGTTTAGTTTGATTTCCCTTGTAATAGTACAGTATTCATAGAGATTCAGAATTGACAGCAGGAAACATTGTTCAACACAGTGCTCAGAATTGAAGCTGACAGTACAAAATGGTTATCAGAGAAGAACCATAAAAAAAATGGCTATCATCTTATGAAAATGAATAAAAGCAGGGTTACTAGAGACATTTTAAGCCAATTTAAATTTAAATTTAAATTTAATTCGATTTTAATACATAAAAGCTATATGCTCATCCACATGAAACATCCCAGAAGCTCTGGTATAGTGCTATCTATCTATCTATCTATCTATCTATCTATCTATCTATCTATTTCTATCTTCTACTATCTATATATCTATTTATTATACTTGAAAAAGATACTGGTACATAGCACATGGTGTCCTGGAATGTGCTGTGCAGCCTAGGATGACCTTTACCTTGTGATCCAATTGCTGCTTCCTCTGAGATTCTTGGGTATGCATCACCATGTCCTGCTTCTGCTCCTGAATATTTAAATAGTTAACTGCCATTTGGTATAACCTTAAAACTTTCTAGGGATAAAGTTATAACCACAACTAAGAGTCTTTTATTTGGGCTATAGTGCAACATATAAATCTAATATCAGCCTCTTAAATTGCAAAGTCCTTAAGGTTCCCCAAATATGAACGTTTTTTGATTGTATTGTAAATGTACATAGAAATCTAAATATATGTGATAAATCACTATATTGCAATTTGGAATATTGCGATGGTATACATTATTATTATGCATAAAAGAATTCCTTACACATATTTTCTTTCCTGTACAAACAATATTTCAAATATACCCACCCCCCACAGCCTTACTTTTATCTTTAAGCCTTCTCAGAACTCTGCCTTTCTTAAATCTTGGCATAAGATAGCTGATTGTGTCGTGACTGAAGATGACAAGTGCCAGAGAATAAGGGACAAATTTGTATGAGATTTGGTGATCAAGAAATCACATCTTTCACATTTTATCAGTTATTGCTTTGGGTAAATAAAAAATTCACAGAAATTATATATCACCTTGCTTAATTTATGACAGATATAAATGCATTGCTTAATCAGAATGTTTAAAAAATTGAGTCAGAGGTCATATTAGTATTAATACCCCCATTGTCATCTTGTTTGTGTTCTGTGATTGCCTGTCCCACACTTAGCATGTTTTTACAGTGATGCAGTGATCATTTGGGATGTACCAAATTCTGCATGGTCAAATTTAACACAAATCCACATAGTGCTAAATGAAACATTTCACCCTAAGAAAGATGTCTTGCAGCACCTTGCATATGGTTTTCTCAGTGTTAAACTGATGTTTCTTCTAACATTACTTATGAACAAATAAACTAAACACAAGCAAACTGTAAACTTTGGGAGAAATGTGAGTTACTGCCTGTTGTGGTGCTGCCAGTAAGTTTTTCTTCCTAGATGTTTAAGGGTTTTAGGAAATATATATATATTTATATACTATTCATATGTTGAATAGTGACACATTGCATACCCTATATAGCCTATAATACTTACTAGCTAACCTATAATTGCAAAAAATTACTGCTATCTATGCTGGGATCATCTGTGATGTGAGGAGCTGTCTGCTTCTTGATGCATTCCAGTTTATGTAATATAAATCCTTCTATGTGGCACTCTCATCCTGAATTAGTTCTTCCCTTCTAAATGCTTCAGCTACGCTTTCTCCTTCTATTTGGTATGTGTTGGGGAAGAGTTTGTCAAGGGAAATTTCATTAATTTAGAGAGAATAGTTAAGCGAGCTGACTAATGTAGAGAGACGAGATGAAAATTCTCTCCAATGTTAAAGGATCTGAGGGTTAAAAGGCCCTTAGAGAAAACTCTGCTCAGCTGTATCTTATTACAGAAAAATAAATAAGTCTAAGTGATGGAAGAGTGTATCCAAGGTCATAGTCCAATGGTAAGTCATAATCATGGCCCAATAGCTTGGTGCTGCACCAGTTCCATTAACTTCTGTTCCTATGGCAATGGTATATATTTGACTTACAGCCAGATCAACCATACACTCAGCTGTTGTACCTATGCCAGCTCTGTCTAAGATTGTCCTTTTATACTGTGAGTTTCCCAGAAGCTCACATTCACTACTGGAAAAAGTGATCAAGAACATTCTTAAAGAGATTTTCTAATTTTCATTGAGCTTTACCTCCTTCAATCTATTTTGTAAAGCCTTTTCAGGGTTTTTTGGACTTTTAACAGCATTTCCATAATCTTTCTCAATAGTGACATTTCAGAATCCAGAGCTTGGTTAAAAAGCTAGCTGTTTACTAGGATGTCTTGTTGACATAATCTTATACTTACTTAGTCAGTTTGTTTTTGCATGTATATATACTCAAATGTGTACATTTGTATGTGTTCATGTGCAGACCAAATATCAACATCCAGTGCCTTCTTTATTATTGCTTTCCACCTTATTTCTTGAGACAGGTTCACTTGCTGAACTTAGAGCCACTGGCTGGCCAGGAAAGACCCTCAGGATCCCTTTGTATCTGCTTCCCACCCTAGAATTACAGACTTATGTTACCATGTCAAGATTTTTAGGTGTGTGCTAGATATAAAAATCAGGTTTGTGGCAAAAATATTAGCTACTGGGACATTTCTTTTTCCCTCAGTCTCATTCATCTTGTTTGTTTTTAAAAGTGGCAAAAGTGTTTTAGATCATAAAAGGGTCATCTGTTATTGTTCATTTGAAATTTGATGACAGCCTGGTTAAAGACTAGATGTATTAGTTTACTCAGCTTTCATTGTTATCTTTGTCTCCATCTCTGTCTGTCTCTGTCTGTCTCTGCCCGTCTCTGCCCATCTCTCTGTCTCTGTCTCTGCCTCTGCCTCTCTCTCTCTCTCTCTCTCTCTCTCTCTCTCTCTGTCTCTCTCTCTCTCTCTCTTGTTTCTATTTATGATATCTGCTATGTAACCTAAGCCTCAGATTTGCTTTCTGGTTTGACTATTTTATGCCCCTGCCTTTCCTGGCTCTAATTCTTTTTGTTCTGCCTCACTGAATAAGTGTGGATATTCCTAAAAGAGTTTTCCCAATGTGTGTCAAAACAAATGATCACAAACTTAGTAACTTAAAATAATACAATTTTATCAACTTACATTTCTGGAGCACAGAACTCAAAAGTGGTTCATATGTGTTAAATTCAGCAAGTTAGCAGAGCTGTGTTCCTTTCAAAAGATTTAAGATTTCTGGCCATTAAGGCTATCTGTGTCCAATGCCTCAAGGCATTTTTTTCCTGTCTTCAAAGTACATTTCTCCAAATTCTGATTTGCTCAGTGTATCTCTTATACTCATATCAATTTTTCTACTTATTAAAATGACTCTTGTATTCACAGTTGACCAATAAGAATTGTCTAGTATAATGTTTCCATCTCAAAGTCTTCAAATTTTCTAAAATTTGCATTTTTGTGTGAGGAATCATATGTGCATCTGAGCACAGGCATTGGTGCAAGCATGCTATGGCAGGCATGTGAAGGCCAAGAGAGAGATTTTTTATGTTAGTTTTCTTCTTCTACCATGGGTTCATAAGTTCAGAGGTTCTGATGCAGTTTGTCAGGCTTGTGTGTGCAAATGTGAGTATTTTCTAAAAGCTTCCCGGGGGATACATTCTATTTGAACTTTTCAACTCTTCAATAGTTTAACTCTAGTCATGCATATATATGTGAAACCTCTGGAAAGAATCTGGCATCTGACAGGATCTAGCTCCTTAAAATTATTAAAAAATTCTTCTGTGTGGCCAATGATAAATTGATAGTTGCTATAACCATTTCTTTAAGTGTGTTACTTAATATTTATCAGGAAAAATCTTACCCAAGAAATACAAGAGTATTCATGTTGTGTCATAATATTATGGTCTGAAAAGGCATTCTAATCATGCATAGTCATTGAAGAAAAATGGAGTAGGAGTACTGAGTTTACATTTTTATACATGAAATATTGATTACAGTGCTTGACATCATAGTGATCATAGTTTGAGTCCAGTTTTTTTTTCTTCTTTGGAGAAATCAATTACTCCTTGTTTCTGAATATCCTTCCATGTTTTCAAACGGATCATCTGTTCTTATTTTGTTATGAATATAAATAACTCTTCTAAAATATAATCATCTAATTCATTCGTTTTCCCTCCTACTAACTATTGCAGAATTCTATTTAGATTTCTGTGTTCATGAGAATAAATGTAATCATGGTACCATTTCATTGTAAAACATATACTACAAATTAGAGAAACTTTAATATTTGAATATGTAATTATATACTAAAATAAATCTTCAAATGTTAAAAATTTACTTGGAAATTATTTTTGTTTATTGACGATATTGAATAACTAACTAAATAAGTACTAATATTTTAATTCAACTTATGTATAAGGCTTATTACCTTCTTATAAAACCATTGATTATCAGAAAATTATAAAATCTTGAAAGTCTTTGGAGTGAATAACAGAGCTAGTATCAATGATACACAGGTTTATATTTCCCCAAATACAGATACTTTAATTTATCAGTAAAATGGTACAATTGTGTGACAATTGATGGAATGTGATTCTATTCAGCTATGAAAGTAAACCCAAGTCAAAATTTCTATTGTTTTAGCTATTTCTGCATGTTGGCATAATCTTCTTATAAGATAATGAACTTTGTTTGAACTATATGTTCTTTTGTAGTTTTAATTTAATGGCACTTTTGTAATAATCAGTTGTTGAATCATTACTTTAGCCCAGTAGTCCCCTCTAAAGATGTAAGTATAAACATTAAATATGTCTCTGTACTCATAACATGTAAAAAATGTCTATGGATAAGTTCAAAGAAGATTTCTACTGATAGCACAAATTCAATGAGGTTTCTATGTCTTCAAAATTATCTTGTAAGAGCATCTTCCTTAGATGTCATGTTTTATTAGAAGAAATTTATTTATTTATTAAAATAAGAGTATTTTCTATAAGAAACAATCACTAGTAATAATTTAAGAAAGCAATTGCACAAAACACATGGGAAAATTTTGACTTGAAAGTGTATAAGTATATATCAATTCTTGTCTGTGTACACATGTATCAAAACACCTTCTAATATACTTTAAGCAAAATATGAGACATACATATTCCTTATAGATGCATAGTAATAAATAAATTGAGATAAATACACTTCAATTTCCTAGACCTATTCTGAATTTGAATCTTCTTTCAAATAAAGTAATTATTTTATAGACTTTGGCATTTCTTTGCTACAGAGAAAGAGTTTTAAAATTCTCTGGTATATAATAAATGATTTGGTGATATAGAATATCTGAATCAAAATAAATTAAAACATAGTATACCAGGACAAAGCAATGGGGCCAGGGAACCAACTTATCAATGCTAATATCAGCTAAGTCTCAATTCTACTACCTCTATCAATAATGTTGCTCTAGATATTATATTTTGGTGGTATAACTGGTAGTTACATCATACTAGTATTATAGGCAAGTTTCCTTTTACTAGTTATAGCGTCCCAAAGATAGCAGAAAGAAAATAGATATTTGTGCAACTCTAAATGCATAAACTACATAGGTAAAAAAAGACACTGTTTAACAAGAATATGTATTTAAAAAACTATTTTGAAGAAAACCTACGTGAAACCTGGGTAACAAGTTTGAAAAGACATTTCTCCAAAGAAGAGTTATTAAATGTCTAAAAGCTTATAGAAAGAGTATTTTCTAGCTTCCATTACTGTGTAGTATAATATACATATATTCACACATATGTACATATACATACACACACATAAACAAAATCAAAGTTACTAAAACTTTGATTTTGAATTTTTTTTCAAGTGGCCATTTTTTTCCTGAGGTGTCTATTTTTAGAGCTTCACATTTAAGTTGGATATTGTCTGGCTTGAGCTTGTGCAAGTCCATGTCTGGAAAACACTCTTTTGTTGTAGTCTTTCACTGCATATGGATCTTACAATTTTCCCACTCCTTCTTTGGCAATGATTACTGAGCCCTGGCAAAGAGTACTATCACACAAATGTCTCATTGAGGACTGAACATTTCAGTTTCTAATGCTCTGTACCTTGACCAGTTGTGTTATTGACCTTCTAGAACAAAAAGAGCTTTTCTGATTACACTTGAAAATCTATGGGTATAGTGATAAGTCTTTGACAGTTAGTTTTAAAAATATATGTACATTTACCAAACTAATAGCTGTAAAATCTAACCACAGGTTCTTTCCTTAAAAGAAATTTCCAGATACAGGCTCCTTTTTGTTAAGTAGCCCCGATTCCAACCAACTTGTGGTTAATTACAGAAAAATCATCCATTACACTAGTGTGCATATCTTGTCCGGGTAGTCATTACTCTAGTTGGTGTGACTCACAACTGGGTTAGAATAATGATTACTTTTCATACTCAATAGAATGTTAGAGGTATCTCCATCCCATATTTAAAGTTATTCTACACAGCTTTAGTAATAAAAACAGCATGGTTCTGGCATAATAATAGACATATTGATCAATGGAATGGTACTAAAGACAGGCATAAAACCTTACACTCCTCAGCCACTTTATTTTTGTCAAAAATGCCAACAACAAACATTGTAGAATAGATAGCTTCAACAAATGGTGCTTGTCAGACTGGAATTGTGAAAGAATGAAAGTCTATTTTATATAGAAGTCAACTTCAAATGGTTTAAAGGTTTCAACATAACATAGTACTTGATTTCCTTAATTGGATAAAGAGAGCAAAGAATATGGTTGAACTTATAGGTACAGGCAGCAACTTTCTGAACAGTATCCTGGTAGTTTAGGGATTACATCCAGCAATTTATCAAAAGTGATACATCATAAAACCAAAAGACTTCTGTATAGTAAACACCATTGTAACAATGAAGAGGTAGACTACACAATGGGAAAAAAAAAAACAAAAACTTTACCAAACATTTATCGTACAGAGGTTTAGTATCTAGATTATACAAAGAACACAAAGAATGTAACATCAGGAAAACAGATAAGTCAATTAGAAGTTTGACCATGAAAATAGAGTTATCAAAAATTAAGAGAAATATATTTGAAAATGTTCAGTGTCCTTAGCTATTAGAGGAATGAAAATTAAAACTACTTTGAGATTTCATCTCAACTGTGACAGAAGAGCTAAGAAAACAAATACTTAAATACTTATTTAACATTGATGGCAATACCAAATGATGTAGTCACTATAGAAACCAGTCTGGAGCCCCCCCCCCCAAAAGCTAGAAATAAAACTGCCATGCAACCTATTCTGTCCCATTCATGAACACATACTCAAAGGAGTCTATACCCTTCTACATAGATACTTGTTCATTTGGTAATTTTATTATAAATGTATGTATAGTTTTTACAAAAACTTTTGCATCATTCATGTTTAAAAATATAATTCCTAAACTTCAGTATATATATGACCTACTTAAAATTTAGGATTTAGTTATTGAAGGACCTCACATTCTGATGTTCTTCTATTCAATGCTTTTTAACATAAGAATTTGGTTTTTCTCTAAGAATTCTTTTTGGGATTCTTTTAAGATAATTATTTATTGGCCACAAAAGCCATTTCTTTCCAAAATTAAACATCTGTTGCCATTCAACAAAAATAAACTAGAAATAGATGATCTTAAATTTTCTTCCAAGTTTATCTGAACTTGAGGAAAATCAAATCAAAATTACTAAATATTTTGAAAAGTATAGAGTTTTATGACAGTAAACTGTAATAGGTTACCCTATTTGTAAAACAAACAAAATTAATTAGAATTTTTTTCCCTAATTCTATTTCAGAGAACTAAAACTAATTTACAAACTTATAATGGCTTATTGTGTGTTTGTATTAAAAAATTTTTATGTTGTATATATCTAGATCAATACTAAATTAATGTAATTCCAAGAATTTCTATTATTGCATATTATGCTTTAATTGGGTTTCTTCACAGTGTTAATAAATCTCTATACTTTTAGATTTAACTATTTTCCTTAGAATTTAAATAAATCATGCAGTATAATTTACAGAAGATCAGAAGATAGGTAGGCATAAATGCAATTGTGCTTCTATGAAATGTCCTATAGAACTAAGGAAGGAAAATCTGGCCCAAATATATAAACCTATTGGTAGCATTAAATAGCAGAAATTACATTAGAAACTTATGAAAAATAAAATACTACATTAATATTTTAATGAAGCATTTATTGAAAAACATGGAAAACTATGTAATGCAATGACCACTTCAAAATTGTTATATCACAATATTGAAAAATTTCTACTCTTTAAAAGAATTTCTTAAGTGATGGTTTCTTTGGTCTTTATAAAATGAACATGTATGTGTAACTCATATCTTATTCATTTCCATTACCTTATCTACCCAAAAGTAAACTGTGTTCTCCTATATTTTTATATATGTGTTATTTTGTTCACTTATTCATTTATCTGTTCATTTATTTGTTTTTCGAAGTGCTAGAAATCAGACTCAAGGATTTGATCATGCTTAACAAGTACTCTAACACAGAGAAACACCTCCATTTATTATGTTCTGATTTCTATAGCACTCAATTAATTTTAACTATCCTAGAGTGACATACCCATGGGAATAATTATTATACAGTCTTTAGGTCTTCCTTCTTTTGCTAAGTTTATTGATTTTAAAATTGAATGCTATCATGTAAGTGGTTCACTCTTATATTTCATTTATAGAAGAAAAGGCATTTTGAGTAAATTTTTTTGCAAGGGATATTTTTAGGTACTATTATAAAGGGAAGTAAGACCATAAGTTCTTAAAGAGGGCATAAATGAAAATAAAACTCCATAGTGAAGGCATACATTTGTCAGAGAGTGGTGTGTATATTAGTTATTATTTGGAGATACTATTTTTCTTTTTCAAAAAAGTAGTGTTAGCTTCTCTTTGAGGGATTTCATATATCTTTCCAGGATGAATGAAGGTATAGTACAGTGCAAGCAATGAACGATGTGTTCAGACTATGTTAAAAGTATGGGGATTTATCCCCAAATGGGGACCAATCAGTTTGGTTAAAAACTAGCATGATATGGGAGCACTGTCAGAATGTGAAGTCAGTATCTTAGGAAGCTCTATATTTTGAAGACTTTTGCAAAGGAATCAAACTTGAATTTTCTAACAGATGAAATGTAATGTAAATATTTTTAATTTTATTTTAATTTTAATATGGATTTTTAGTTAAATATAGGTTGGATTCCATGAAATTACATTTTTGTAGGTTGAAATGAATGGGATTTCAATAAGTATATATGGTTTCACATAAATTTGCATTGTGGATCTTTACTTCAAAACATTCACTTATTTACTACATTATTTAAATCATGAATTATATGGTTTTGAAACGTAATATGTTAGTGAATGTTTTTAAAATATTGTTTTGAAATATTTTTTGAGCCATATAGTAAAGCAAAACTAAAAAGAAATATGTACAAATATACAGTATACTATCACTTTATTTGCATTCTTTAAGTTTTTAAAACATTTTCATACAAAAGTATTTTATATTGTTGAATTTTCATAATATTTATTGGGGTATTTGTTAAATATGTGGCATTATATTTCAATATGTTAGTATGAGATCATTTTGTTATTTAAACAAATATAGTTTCCTTAAAATAGAAGTTCCTCTTTGAAATGTTGATGCCTAAAAGACAAAATTATGTGGATGAACATACGTAAGCTTCAGATAGCTTTTCTTGTACTAGGCATTTAGCTGTCGTGCAACTGTTAATCAGCACAAGCCTTAAAACAGCTGCTATCAGATTAATTAGAGGGAATCCAGGAAATAATTCAACTGAATGTAGCATTCATGTAAGTATGTTGAGGGCAATTAAGAGTAACTATAGTCATTACTGAGACTTCCAGGAAGTGTGCCAAAGGGCTTGAGAGTTATAAAATGCTTTGTGTTTCCCAATTTTACATAATATAATGTGTGTGTGTGTGTGTATGTGTGAGAGAGGGGGGGGGGAGAGAGACAGAGACAGAGACAGAGAGAGACAGAGAGACAGAGAGAGAGACACAGCCACAGAGACAGGGAGACAACAAAGAAAAAGAGAGAGACGAAAAGAAACAGAGACAGAGAGAAGACAGAGACAGTGGAACAGACAGAAATAGAGACAGACATTTATAATATTCATACTAATAGCAATTATAAATAAATGAAATTGAAATGTGTGAGGTAATTCCTTTTTTCAGCCTGTAAGGCTATAGAAAAACTAATACTCTTATCTAGGCTCATTTGAATACAAACAAACAAACAAAACAGTGTACTTGAGGATTCTGCACAAAATGTTAAAATTAGTCAGAAAATATTCTGTTACATTTATTTTTTTATAGCAAACTGAGTTCTAAAATAAAGAACACAATATTTAATGAAGACCATACACTTACAGTAAGAAAAGAAAATTCTTCTCCTAAAAGATGTAAGTCTTTCATAAAAGATTGGTAAGGAAGACCAGCAGTCTCAACTAACTCAGACTCCTGAGATCTTGCAGACACTGAGAAGACCAGGCAGCATACAAGAGTTGGTCTGTGAGCTCCCTTTCACATGTACAAGAGAGGACTGCCTGGTCTTGCCTCAGGAAGAGAAGAAGTGCCTAACCTTCAAGAGACTTGAGGCCCCAAGGAGTGGGGAAGCCTGATGATGGGACATCCTCTTGGGGACAGGTGAGAAGAGGAATGGGATGAGGAACTGTGGGAGGGCAGACTGTGAGGGGACTGTAAAAAAAATAAAAGTAATAAAAAATATATAAATATTGGCAGAAAAACAAAACAAAATAACAAAACAAAACAAAACAACAACAACAAAAAAGATGTAAGTCCTTAAGAGGTTTATATTTGCAAGCGCACAAGCTGCATTGCTCTGGTTTTTATGATCATCACTACTGCATATATAAGATTTATATTAACATTACTCACAGATTCTTTGATAGACATCTTCTCTTACTTTTACTTTGCTCAGATTTACACTGCTTTCCTTAACAGTTTACCTGTGGTTGGCTCATTCAAGAGGAAACTGTGGAAGAGGGAGCCAGGGATGTTGCTGTGAGATCTAGGTTTCTACAGAATAAGGAAACTATAGCTATTTTTTTTTTTTAAAATCATTTTAATTGACAAATTGAAATTGCATGTACTTATGTTGAAGTTCTGTTTTGGTAATTATATTCCTTACAGAGTGACTAAATCAAGCTAATTTATATGTAGATTATAGCACATAATTAACACTCTTTGTTATTTCATAGGCTTACAAGCTGAATTTGCAGAGGTTTCTTGGGTTAGCAGAAAGAAATGAATCTTGGTATGGTTACATTTTTCTCTTCCATTCTTTTAACCTGCTTCGATCTCTTTTATTAAGAGTGGGTTGTAAAAAGCAACTGATTGGAAATTCCTAGTTCTGAAAACTTAGCCTATCTTTGTCAAAGTGGATATTCTTTGGAGAAAGACAAAATGTATACCCAAAATTCTATAAAAATATTAATATTGCATTATGGAAGTCTTTGAAGAAATTGTTGAAATAATTCATTAGAATCTTAAGGGTAGGACAAAGGACAGATGGGAACTATTATTTCTGTTTATGTCTTTCCCCTCTTAGGTAGCAAGGTGATATTATGTTTGTTCCCATGGAATACAAGATAGGCTGTCTAGATGATAGGTTTTGTTTTGTTTTTGTTTTAAAAACATGATAACACAATAATGGAACAGATATTTTTGAGAGTTATTTTTATTATAAATATTTTTATTACTATACGCCCATCCCAATGCAAACTACGACATTGAATTCCCTCTTTTTATTTCCATCACTAACATCCCTGTCTGTCTGTACCCCACATATTGATAACACATAATACTTTCATTCTTGGAGACCCCAAATTTACTCCTGGTAAACTCTGCATTTCATTTTGTTGTGTTCATATACCTTATATCCATCATAAAATCTTTTTCTCACTGCTACTGCTTAGTTGTCATCAAAATTAGCAAGCATAGATTATGTATTTTTCTGGTGTTTTTGTTGTTGGGTTTTCTTCCCTGGAAGTAGATTTGCTCTATGAAAACTATTAGCTTCTATGTAAAAATAAAGAAAAGTGAAACCAAATATTTTAAGAACATAAACCATACCACAAAACACCCAGCCTATCCTCTCATTTAAGAGGTCTAGAAACTGAGCCCAGAGGGCTTGAACATCTGGTAAGCAGTGAAGTGTATTTTTTTGACAGTAAGTACTGGAAATTAGGACTTACAATTCCCTATCCAGTACACTTTCCAGAACACTACACAAACCCAAAGCTTTGAGCTACAGTATTTGAGCAACTTGAACAAAGATAAGAAATCAGATTTTGACAGCTGGAAATAACAGAAAGTGAAAAGAGTTAGTATTCTCCAAATAAGAAATAAACAAATTAATGATACTGAAAACTCAAATGAACATAGCCTTTTTAGGGCAGAACTTTTGGTTCACTATATACCAGAGCCTCAATGTCTGATGAAATATGATTTGATAAACATGATCCAAGGTAGTGCTGTTCTATTAAAGAGATTAAAAATGAATAATAAAACTGGCATCATCTTTCAATGTTGTATAATAACTGTATAGTGACAATTCCCAGTGCCTGTAATTAAAATAACCATTCCTGTCCTAAATTCTAGGTAATTAATTCATATATAACCAATATTTATGAATATATATGCATTAGCTTCAAGCGAATATGTATTCATTATTTAAATGCCTTCATAAACATTGAATTAAACCCCAGAGTTATTCAAAAAACCCCCAGATATATAAGTAGCACTAGCATATGCATGTTCAACCACGTATGTTAATTACATTGATATATTTACAAAGTTCTTTTAAGTAAGTTGAACTTGCAAAAAATTTTTTTTTGGGGGGGGTATTCTGCCTGCATGTATATTTATGTACCATATGAGTGTAGTATCTCTGCAAACCAGAAGAAGGTATCATATCCTCTGGAACCAGCTTTGTAAACAGCTGTGAGCAGCCATGTGGTTGCTGGGAATGGAATATATCCTACAGAACAGCAGCCGGTGCTTTTAATCACTGAGCTCTCCTTAGCCCTATAAAAACATTTTTTAGACTGACTTTTAAGTGACTTAAGCCTACATCCTGTTTATAAATCTTATTTTTGTATGCGGAAAACAGACAGTTAAACTATGTTAAATAAAATTGCATGCATTTTCATTAATTTTCTGTATAGGAGTTTGATATCTTTAGCTTCATTTCTTCACTGGAAGTTGTCAGGATACTTAAGTTTGTGCATCTGAATTACTCTCAAATGGAGTCACCATTGAGAAAAAGGCCATGATTAGGTAGAATGTTACAGATATTGCTGTAATTGGAACTAAAATTAAACCTTAGGCTACATATTTGAAATAAACTTATTCAATGTAACAAGCATGAAACCAAATTTACAATGAAATATGTTTTATATTCATTTTTGTACAATTTATCTATTGCTGAACATACATACCTCAGCATAGCAGATATTTGAATATTAAGATGTAAACAATAATAGAGGATGTCAGAGGAAACTAGTTTCAATATAATATGAAAATGTTTTCAGTGTTTATCAGTATGAGTTAATACTCTTATAATCACAAACTTAAAGTAATTCTATAAATCTTTGATAAATGTCCCTTTCCTGTTGTTATTTTGGCCAAGTAAACAATACTTAATATTCTTGCAGAAATATTTATTCTCATTATGTTTACTATAAGGCTTTTAAGGACTTGGATCCTGAGAATTTCTTAAAAGTATTTTATAATTTTATATATATATATATATATATATATGTATATAATTATGTATATGTATACATATGTATACATACATATATATATATATATATACATGACCAAGATAAGTTACATTATAAAAATCCTGCTGATTGAATAAATTGATCACCAATAAGAATGCATTCTACTCTTAAGTTTTTAAAGCATTCAGGCACATTTTAAAGAAAATTAGAAACAGTTTTTAATGGGCAACTACAAGGAGTGGAAGAAAACAATTATAATGATACTTAGCTTAATAGTATAGGATAATACTGAGAATGTTTTATTTTAATTGTTTCTTAAAATGGAGAAAAGCAGTTTGTTTACCAAATTCTGTATTTCTTTTGTGAATTAGAAAGTAAAAAAATGGCAATGAAATAAACAGTCATAAAGTAATAAAGGGTTCTCCACCTTTCAAACATATGGTGATTGTCAAAGGAAGATGCTGGAGGGGTGGATTAGAAGAGTATGGGTGGGTGGAGGAGCACACCCATACAGTCAAAGGGGAGGAGGGAGGGCAGATGTGGGATGTGAGGTTGGTGGAGGGGTAATGGGGAAGTGGGATATCATTTTGAGATGTAAACGAATGAAATGATTTATAAAAAAAATGTATAAAATGAAACCTAGAACATGAGTGAAGTATGTCACCTAAAACTGTTTGGTTGGTTGTTGTTGTTTGCTTTTTCTTTTGTTATGACACCTAAAAGGACATATTAAGCATCACTAATATCAATGTAGTATACTCTATGCAGAATTTGTTTATAGAGTCCTTGAGAGTTACAAGCAGTTGGGCTAGAGTTAAGCATTAGCTCAATGCTTAGGGGAACTATTCAAGAAGACACGGGTTCAATTCCAAGCACACATCTCCAATTCTAGAGGATATTACTCCTTCTTGTGACCTCTGTGTACACTTTTCAAATATAAGGACATACATCAGGCAAAATACGTATACATGTAAAAATTAAATTTAGAAAAATAAAGGGAATATAATTTCATAAAAAAATGTGTCAATATGTGCACTGGATAGTTCTTTGTTCTAAAATGGGCATTACCATGGCTTAACAACATCTTTGGAAGATTATTTAATGAATATACTTCCTGGGTCCATGTGAAAAATTGCAGTGCACCACCCTCAAATAAAACAGGACATGGCAGGCAATCAGCAAATGTCCCATGATCCTTCACCTTAAATATCACCTAAGACAATTACGTTGAAATCACGCATATTGAAGAGACTTACAGCTTTTTCTTGAACAAAGAAAATCATGGGTTATTTTTCTATATTTTAAAATTATAATTAATTTGATAATAACTTGTTACTATGAATTGAGAATAAAAGAAAAATCTTCATTTTTTGGATCAAAAGTGGCTCACTGAAATAACATTTCATAGAATGGTATGGAATTTTATACCTCTGAAATAATTTTTTGCCCTGACAATATAAAGACGGCTCTATTTCAGGATTCTACTGTGCTTACAACCTCCACTCAAGGTTGCTTCTAAATGACAAACAGAAAAGGATGCAATAATCAAGATATAGATGTAACAAATGCAAACAAGTTATATCACTGTCTTATTTGCTATTTTTCTACTAAAACAATTCTAACTTTTTATTTAGATATAGAGCAGAAATTTAAAAATCATTCTATTTTCTGTTACATTTTTGATGTCTGGAAAATAGTTACATATCATTTATTAAGTTGGTTTTATCTTTAAAATATTCATGAGTGTTTGTTTCTACATAAAGGAAGAAAATTTAAAGTAATTGTTATCTAACCAGGGACTTGTTTCCCAATAGTTGAAGCATTGAGATTGATAGGTGAATCTATAAAGTGAACACTATGTAAATGTTCAATCTATAAATGCACTATTTTTAAAAGCTTATTGTTAAGAAAATCTTGTTTCACTTTCATTATTTCAGAAGTTACTTATTTGGCAAGCAAACTGTTAGTTAAGTGCATTATTTATTTTGAGTCTTTTGAGTTATATGAATCTTAAACCTTTCTAAAATAAATATCAATTTCACTAATTTTACTTCTCATTTTGGTTTAAAAACATAATATGTAAATTTATAACTAATTGAATACATTGCTAATGATTCACATTTTACTTGATTTTTAGTACACATAATGTTTTGGGGAAAAGATATAAAGCTTGTCTCATCTTGGTATTAAAGGAAACTAGAAAATTATCAGACAAGTTATTCAGAGCAGTATGTTGGTAAGGCATGACTTTTTTTGGGTTTCAGATGCTTGTACATTACAATGACATTTCTGTCAAGCAGTGTGTACTGGGAATTTGCTACTTGAAAATCAATGATTTGAATTACCTTCTAGATTGTTTCTACAGCCTCTTAACTAGTCTCCCTGCTCCTTCTAGTGATCTTCTCTGCTTGGATCTCTGAGTTTCATCTCCTAACAACTTCTCCCCTTTCTTCAACCTCAATCTAGACTTTCCACTACTTCTACACCCATTTATTTGCCTTGTCATTTTATTCCTTTCCTTAGAGAGGTTGAATTTGCGTGCTCATCTCATGAATAGGATCTGATCTTATGATTTGGTTTGACAAATACAATATGATAAAGTCAACAGAGGATCCTTTCTAGTATTAGATCTCTATAGACCTCAAAAAGCTTTTCTTTTTTTTTTCCCCCATGGTAACATGATGAAACACTTGAGGCTTACTTATTCCTGTGAACTCTTACCTAACTACCAAACATTTATACAGTAATTTTACAAGAAAGATATCTTACTTTAAGACACTGGCATTTCTTACTGTGGTATTAGGCAAGTTAATCCAAGATATAAGAAGAGCTGTGGAAGATCTGAAGCTAAAAATCTTCTATAATTTCTATCACACTATCTCATGAGTAAGAACATTTAATTAAAAACAAAACAAATCAAACAAAACAAAAAGCAAACTGTGTCTGACAGGACGGGAGAAGGTCCAGAGGTGAGGGGAAGGAAAGAGGGGAGGAACAAGGAGGAATGGAGGGAGGGGAAACTGTAATAAGGATATAGTGTAAGAGAAAAGAATCTATTTTCTATTTAAAATTATGTCTCCATAAATAATTTTTAATGGACTCTTTAGATTGTATGTGAATAAGTATTTTTGTACTTGAAATTGTGGCTTAAATGGTCTGAAATTTTAGAAAAAGTAGTGCTGTCATTTGATTGAAAGACTGCTATCTTGAGAAACTGAAGATGTAGTTTTTATTGACATTGTCTTATCATGTGAAGTTTAGAAACATTCACTATTGACTTTCATATCAGAATTCTTGACAAAAGCTTTGATTCTCATTTTTAAGATTGACTGTATCTTGAGTGATTTTTTTAAAGCAAGTGCCAAGAAAAGACAGAAAAGATGTTCTACTGATGTGTACATGACAGGTGAAATATCATAACCTTTTAGAACTTTTATTGAATTTAATTCCAAAGATATAGAAGATGGTACCGAGAGCAAAATGTGTTATTTGCACTATTATGAAGGTACTCCCAATGTAAAGAAATGGTTTCCATGCAGAAGGAATAATGTGGGGTCTAATTTATTAGATGACTTCCCTCAGGGTTTACAAAGGTTAGTTGATGCACCTGCAAATATAGGCTATGTTCTGTCTAAACTAAACAGGCCATGTTGAAATAGAAACATTTTTCCCATTAAATATAAGGGTTCCTAAAATAGTCACCTTTTAATATTACTTTTATTTGTATATTTTTGTTGTATTATGATATGTATACATGCACATGTATTTTATTGTGTGCTTATGTGTGAGAGCATGCAATTGTGGTCATTTGGAGGTTAGAAGACAAGTATAGAGCTTGCTTCTTATCTTTTAACATGGAATCAAGGTCTTTTTGTTGTTTAACACCATATAAACGAACTAGACAGGCCTATAAGCATTTATGCATTCTTCTGTCTCTTCCTTGTACCTCACCCTATGAAGACTGTCTTTATAGATGCATAACACCATGCCCACCTTTGTCTGTATTCTGGAAATTTGAATTAAGGTCTTCATATTTTCATAGCATGTGATTTACTCACTGAGCTTGGCCTATATCATTATTATTTGTTGATAAAAATTCTCATCTAGTTGAGGTTGGCCCTGGTCATCCTGCCTCCTTCACTGAACAGCTAAGATTGCAAACATGTTACCATGCCCAGTTTACATAGTTCTAGAGACTAATTGTAGAGCTTCCTGAATGCCAGGCAAGTACTTGATCAACTGAAGTACACCCTCAGTCCCTATATTATTTATGATACATATTAATTTATATACTAAAAGAATATGCATTTTTCAAATATAACCAATCACTTAAAATCATTTCCTTTATGATTTGAACTCCTATAGACATGTTAGATTAAATAGAAAATAATCTATATCTCCAAATGAGATTAATTCAATATTTAACTAAATCAACTCAGGATACATTTTAATTAATGAATATCCTGTATATAATTTATTCATTGATATTCACAAGTCAATTGTCAGCTGATTGAATTATCTACTTAATATTTGAACTCTGAAATACACTATTTTTTACTGAAAGAACTTATCAGATGGATATAGCATTGATCTTCATTTATGAAGTACAAGTAAGTCAGTGGATTTCATTGAATATTTAATATCAGATTTTGTATATTAGAATATATGATGTTATTTATTTATTTATTTATTTATTTATTTATTTATTTTAAACTCAAGATTTTATTCCTCTCTGACTGTTCCACATCCCATACCTCCTCCCCGCCCCATGTTTCTATGAGGATGTCCCTAATCCCACCCCGACTCCACCAGACCTCTAAACTCCCTGGGGCCTCCAGTCTCTTGAGGGTTAGGTCAGTCCTCTCTGACTAAACCCAGACCCAGTAGTCCTCTGCTGCATATGTGTCAGGTTCTCTATATCAGCTGGTGTATCCTGCCTGGTCAGTGTTCCAATGTCTGAGAGATCTCCGGGGTCCATGTTAATTGAGACTGCTGTTCCTCCCATAGGACTGCCCTCCTCCCAAGCCTCTTCTAGCTTTCCCCTAATTCATCCACAGGGGTCAGCAGCTTTTGTCCATTGGTTGGGTACAATTATCTACATCTGACTCTTTCAGCTGCTTGTTGGGTCAAGGGCCCTTTAACATTTACAGTAAGCTTGAATAGAAAGTACAGATATTTTTGCTTATCCTCTCACACATTAATAAAATCTTTTTACTGAAATGCCAGTTTTCTTTAGTGTTTACTTTAAGGGTAAAATCTATACATTTAGGTAAATGGATAATACCATATACAAACACACAAAAACCCTCAGTGGTTTGTCTGTGAATCCCATTCCTACTCCACCAACCTGCCAATCACTCTTCTTTTTACTGTCTCCATAATTTTGTCTTTCCCATAATGTCATAGGGTTGTAGTCAAATATTATGTCGCCTTTTCATATTGGTTTCTTTCACTTAGTAGTATGTATTTTGGTCTTCTTTGTGTCACATCATGGTTTGATACTTCATTCCCGTTTAACATTCAATAACATTCCATTATCTGTATTTACTACCAGTTATTCATTCACCCACTAAAGACCGTGTTGATTGCAAAGGCTTTTCAATTAAAATTAAAAGCATTGAAACCATCCAGGAGCAGATTTCTGCACAAGCATACATTTTCAACTTCCTGGTGAAACTCTGAAGAGGACAACTGTTTTTAGCTTAGTTTACAAGGAACTATAAAAAATGCATTGTTTTCCCATGTATTGGTACAATTTTATACTTTTAACTACAATTTCTGACATTCCCATAATATTATTATTTTTGCCAACATTTAATGATAATATTTTCAATTTTAGACTGTTTCATTTGTAGTAGTATCCCATTATACTTTGGGATCATATCATTCATTTTAAAAAGCATACATTACCGGAAATAATGTTTATAAAATATCTGATTAACACCATATGAACTTATACAGTGTTCCATTTCAAGCCACACTTTTATGCAGAATCCTTTAAAAACCCATTAATGTAATTCATCTTGTGAGTTGAGGAAAACATGGTAGCTCACTTATTGCAGAAGGCCCTATCATTTAGCTCTTGGATACTTTGTCTGTGGATATCATTGTATTGGGGATTCTTCTAGAATATGGTTTCCACTGACATGTCAATATAAGCCAATACTTTTTAATAGTTGGTCACTAACTTGATCCTATTTGCTTACCTTCTGTCACATATATCCACCTGCCTAGTTTGTTCAAAATTTGTTTGGACTAGGCATTTCAATCCTGAACATATTCCTTGATTTCTCTCCTACACATAACTGTTTGCATTGTGCCACAAATTCAGCTAATTCTGATAAGTTTGCCTTGACCACAGATACATGATTTAGCTAAATATTTTTAACTTATTTATTTATTATTCATTGATTTATTTATTCATTTTTTCAAAAATAGATTTTTTTCTAATATAATACATTTCAAACAGTTTCCCCTCCCTTCACTCCTTTGCCAGATCTACTCCCACTCTGTTTCCTCTTTAGAAAAGAGCAAGCCTCCAAAAAACAACCATCCAACAGGAAAAAGAAGATACAATTAAACAAGGCAAAAGTCCTCATATAAAGAATAGCCAAGGCAAACCAAGTAGGAGGAAAAAGTCCCAAAAGCAGGCAAAAGAGTCAGAGACATACCTGGTCCCATTGTTAGAAATCGCACAAAACACCAAGCTAACAGCCCTAATATATATGCAATGGACCTGGTGCAAATCCATGCAACCTCCTTGTAACTTCAGTATCTGTGAACCCACATAAAACCTGCTTACTTGATTATGTGTTCCAAGTTCTCTTGATGTTCTCCATATTCTCTGACTTATAAAATATTTCCTCCACAACTTCTGAAGTGCTCTCCAATTTCCAAGGAGAGGGACCTGGTGGAGAACTCCAATTTAGACTCTTTCAAATGATGGTTGACTGTGGGTCTCTGAGCCTACTCCCGTATGCTGCTGGAAGAAGCCTTTTTAGTGAAAGCTGGATAAGGCATACATGTATGAATATAGCCGAATATCATTAGGAATCATTTCATTGCTTTTCTTCCTATATATGGTTCTATGCTAGATCTCTGGGCTATTCAATCTCTGGTATCTGACCATTCAAACAGTATAGGGCATAGGATCCTACAAGTTAAACCAAACATTGTTTGGCTACTCCCACCTTGCCCCAGCACATCTTGCAGGAAGGACAAATTATAGGTCAAAGTTTTGTGGCTGTGTTCATTTCCAGTTTTCTGTTTCCATAGCCTGCAGAGTACCTTCTCATGCCAAAGATGTTGGAACACAAGGGTGAAGGCTCCATGCTGGAACCAGTGTGACCTATGTTCAATGAGCTCTGCGGATGTTGGCTTCTGCAATTGGGCCCATCTGTCGGTTTTCTGAGAGTGACCTTCTGTCCAAGCATCAGCCTGGGTTGTTTAGGAATTTCCATAGGAGCCCCTCAGACATCAACTCCAACTAATGCGACCCAGTCCCACCTCTGGAAACTTTGCTTAATTAGAGAAGATGGTCGATTTAGGCTTTATATTCTCCATTACTAAGAGTCTTCACTAGAGTCACCTTCATGGATTCCAAGATTTTCATTGTATTAGGTTGTTACACCACTCCCCAAATCTCCTCCAATCCCAGCTGTCTCTTCCTGAACTCTCTTTCTACATCACTGTCTTGACTTGATCTTTACTCTCCTGCTCTCACCCTTGGCAAAGAAATCTACTCTTTGCCTACTCACGAAATCTATTCTACTTCCCCTTCCCAGGGATATCCATGCTTGTTCCACAGAGCCATCCTCCTTACCTAACCTCTCTAGGTCTGAAGATTGTAGCTTGATTATCATTTATTTATCAGCTAATAGCCACTTATGTAAATATATACCATATTTGCCTTTCTGGGTGATTCAATTTCATATATTTGCTTATAAATTTATGATGTAAAATTTTTAACAGTTGAGTATACTTCATTATGTAAAAGTGCCTTATTTTCTGTATTCATTTTTCCTTTTCAGGAAGGTCTAGTTTTTTTCCAGTTACTATCATGAATAAAATTGCAACAAACACAGTTGGGCAGGTATCTTTGTGGTGTGATGGTCAAGAGTGGTATGGTTGGGTCTTGAAGTAAATCTATTCCAAATTTTCCAAGAAACCATCATACTGATTTCCATAGTGGCTGTACAAGTTTTCGCTACCAACAGAAATGGAGAACGATTTCCCTTACTTCACCTCTTTACTAGCGAGAGCTGTCACATGTATTATTGATCTTGGGTATTCTGACCCGTATAAGACAAAATTCTGAAAGTAGTTTTGATTTACATTTCTCCCACGGCTAAGGATATTAAACATTTCTTTAAGTGTTTCTCAGCCATTTGAGATTCCTCCATGAAAAATTTTCTGTTTAAACCTGTACCCCATTTTAAATAAGATTATTTGTCTGTTTGTTGTTGCTGTTGTTGTTGTTTTTGCTATGCAGTTGCTTACCCCATTTTAAATAGGATTATTTGTCTGTTTGTTGTTGTTGTTGTTGTTGTTGTTTTTGCTATGCAGTTGTTTAGTTTTTATATATGTTTTGGAGAGTTGTCCTTTATCAGATGTGGAGTTGTTAAAAATCTTTCCCATTCTATAGGCTTATGCTTAGTTTGATTGATCTTATAGAAGCTTTTCAGTTTCATGAGGTCCCATTTATTAATTGTTGATCCCAGTGTCTGGCTATTGGTGTTCTCTTCAGCAAGTTGTGTCCTGTGCCAGTGCATTCAAGGCTATTCCCCACTTTCTCTTCTAAAATCAGGTTCAGTGTATAGGGTTTTATGTTGAGGTATTTGATCTACTTATATTGGAGTTTTGTAGAGGGTATAGATGTGGATCTATTTGCATTTTTCTACAAGCAGACATACAGTTTGACCAGTACCATTAGTTGAATATGATTAATTCTTTTCCAGTGCATATTTATAGCTTATTTATAAAACAAAACTAAACTAAACTAACCCCCCCACCAAAGCAGGTGTCCATAGGTGTGTGGATTCCTCTTCATCTTTTCTCATACCTCTCACATTTTATCTGTTTAATTTTAATAGTTTCTGAACCATTCTATCTGCTATATCCTTTAACTTTTTAAAGGTTTCTTTCCTCAATATGGTATCCATTATAATTCCTTGTGGTTCAGAGTATAATATCTTCCTTCATTCTGCTTATGATGGTCTATTAACTGTATCACAATAAGGATCCAAGTCCTTAGAGTTAAAATTACAAGATGTTGGTCTCCATTGCCTTTCAGTTTATCTCCTAACATTTTCCTTGTATTTATTCAACCCCCCAGGGTATAATGACTCTGTCACATGGCACATGCTTTTTACAAAACCATTGCTTTGCCCCACCTCTTTCTTTTACCTAGGATGCTTTTCCCTCTAGCTAATTTCCACCCTTATTACCAAGAGTTTCCTCACTTCAAGGGTCCTCACTTTGAGTCATACTTTTTATTGAGATCTTCTTTGGCCACCTTCTAAAAATTGTAGGGCATGTCTTATCTTTCTCTTGGAGTCATGTACTTATGCTACGTAGTTTATCTATTTTTATAGCTATCTCTATTCAATGTAGACTTCATGAGAGGAGAAGTATATAATTTATATTCACGATTATATCTTTCTGATCTAGAAAATCTTATATTTTAAAAGCTTTAGGAAATGAATTACCCTTTATGCGTTATAAATATTAGATAATATAGAAATTGGCTATTGTCTCACATGTACAATTTTTATTGTTTGGGTATTTCATAGTCCATATAATATATTTTGATGAAATCTACACCCCAATTCTCTTCTCTAAAATTATTTTTCTACCCCATTCACCACTTTTCCGTATCAACTTTATGTAGTCTGCTTTTTACCCCTTCCTCACGAAGTGCACTTATTGCTGTCTGAATGTATATGGTTTAGGACCATCTAGTGGAACATGGGTAACTTTTCATTCTCAACAACCTTGAAGAGGATTGTCCCCCCCCTCCCAACACTCATCAACTGCTAACAGCTTTGCAGCTAGGAGTAGAGCTTTATTTCATTTTCTTGTTATGAATTTTGCTGCCTTAATCTAGCGTGGTCTTCTTCATATTATCACAAACTGCTGTGAGTTTATATGTGCCTTGCTATATCTGGAAAACATTTCTTATCATAGTCATTCAACAACTCTCTTTCATATAATCCTGCAATTTGTCCTGTGATGAGTCCTGATCATTATTAGTGGGGTATATGATATTGTTGTCTCATTTAGGGCTAAGCATTCCACAGTCTCTTTATCTAGGCATCTTGACCAGTCATGAATCTCTGTGTTATTCACCATATAGTGCCAAAAGAACCTTCTTTACTGAGAGTTGAGAGAGGTACTGATCCATGCATGTAGGAATCATTTAAACAGAAAAATAGTAGTAGGTTCTCCGCTAGGACCTTTTACCTGCCTAGCCACTGTTCTTCACTCCAATAATGGTACCAGGAATGGGTTTCTCATGTTTTAGAGTTGCCCTAAAATCCAATCAGTAAGTGGTTGGTTGCCCCTATTCCTGTACTATTCGTGCTTTTTTTGTACCAGTTGGGCTATCATGATAAGCCAGTCATTGTTATAGCTTGCATGATTCGCAACACTGTATGATTGAAAATTACTTTCTGCTACTAGTATTGAGCACACCAAATATGCATTCTAATATTATGAAAGCTAGCCAATAGAGATGTTGCTTTCAGGTGAGTACAAAATTGATATCTCTGTCCAATGACTCAAGCATTTCATGGTTTTAGCAGTCAGATTTTATCATCAGATGTATACTTTCATAGTACATAAATAATTCAGCAATATGATCCTTCATGTTTTCTATACTTTACATTTTTATTTTGATTCATTCTCCACCCATCTCTATATCTTAATGGAAAGCTATTGTAGGCAAAAGCTGCAAACCATTACCTTCTCAGCAACACTGCTGTATAGTTATGGGTTTGGGGGATGCTCCAGATATTAGTTTGACATTTGCAAATTAGTTCTGAAATAGAGACTGTCAGTAGACAAGTAATAATGTATAACATGAAAACAGACAATCTAACACAATCTAGAATAACTAGAAGGACAAAGGAAGACAACAGCAAAAAAAAAAAAAGAAAGAAAGAAAGAAAGAAAGAAATTATTTTAAGTGCTTTAAGACCTCATTATTATAACTGCTGACACAAGCTGCCATTAAAATAGTCTCATTTCCTCAAACAATTTTGTTAACATGACACAAGTTTTAGAGCTAAATGTTGGTATGTGATTTCATTCTCAATCTGTATCCCTTTAGAGCTCAGGTTCTTTTATCTGGAAGATGAGATTATTATAGTGTAAAACCTAGCACTTGTCTTTTAAACTTCAGCATCTTATGTTTTGTGCAGGGTTTTATAATAATATACATAGAGCTTGAAACATTACTACTGCAGAAAGGAAGAAGAATGAAAATAGTTTTAAAAGGCATAAAAGTAGAATCTTAAAAAATACTCCATCTTTTGCTAAAAGGAGATTAAAAAACCTACCATTGTTCTATTGGCTGAAAGTGTTAGAAATATCTTAATGAAATACAATTGTATTAATTATGTTTTCATACTTTGTACCCATTAATATATGAAAGGATACACTTAATTCTAGTTTTAAAATCTTCTGAATGATCTGACAAAATACAAGGTTAACAGATAAATTAGATTTTTTTTTTACCAGGGATAAGCTGCCATCAATAGTGAGAACTCTTGTGGGTATGAAATTTTTACCTGCTTAATGTCATATGAATAAGAAACATCATAAGATGTTGGTATAGAGTTTACTTTCATACTTTCTTTCTTCAAGGAATTTTAGAAAATTAAAGTGCCCTTCAAAAATGTAATTTAAAAGATTATTATAGTTGCTCCCTCCATGGGGCTGCAAACCTCCTCAGCTCCTTAAGTCCTTTCTCCAACTCCTCCATCCAGCTTGTTGGACATCAGTGGGAAGAGAGGCCCGTGGGCCTGAGGGTGTTCAATGCCCCAGTGTAGGGGAATGCCAGGGAGGGAAGACAGGAGTGGGTGGGTGGGTGGAGGAGCACCCTCATAGAGGCAGAGGGAGGAGATAGGGTAGGGGGTTTCCCAAGGGGAGACCTGGAAAATAATTAAAAAAAATAAAAAGAATTTCAAAAACAAAAATAAATAAATAAATAAAATAGATGACAAATGCAAAAAACAGAGATTATTACACAGCTTGGTGTCAGAGCATTTGCCTCAGAAGTGTGATGTTCTTGCTTTCCTCCCACCCCCAAACATTAATAGGAAAAAGCGATGATGATGATGATGATGATGATAATGAAGATGATGGTGATGATGATGATAATGATGATGATGGTGATGATGATGAAAATAAACCTAATATAGTGACTTCAGGGTTTATCTAATTTTACTAAGAGGAAAAATAAACAATCAAAGGACTCGGTTCAAAATCTATTACAATGTCTAGATTAAATAATTGAAAAACAAAATTAGAAGCACATGATTGCTTATTTCCATTGCCTTACTCTTAGAAGGATGCATGCAATTAGATTTGGGGACTACTGGAATAATCTATAAAAATTTTCCCATCTCAGATTCTTTCCATAATGTGAAACTTGTAAGGACTCTCTTTTCTCCACTCCAAGATATCTTACATACTTTCATTCACAATTATAGTTTTAAGAGGTTTTTATCTTTTAGGGTAGCATGTTTAATTTTAATTTTAGCCACACAAATGATGATTATCAAGTTATAAATGGAATAATACTGTTCACCGATTTCTAATATTTGGGTAGCCTTAGTTTTGAGATACAGAAGATTTTCTTCTGGCTATGCAGTCCTTAGGTCTCTGATTTGTTTTGTTTTTTGAAACAAGTTCGTTCAAGTTTTCAACGTTTAAAAGTTTTTCTTAAGGTAGAATATTTTATGAATTTCAAACTTAAAACAGTTATTGTCATTTCCCCACAGTCATCAGTTTTCTTTTCTATTTTCGAATGTGCTCACAAAATACACTGTAAAACTCTCAGAATTTTGTGAAGCTGTTTGAAAACACCCATCTAATCACTTTATTTTAGTAGACACAAGAAAAAACATTTATGGTCTAAGATAATATTTCTCTAAGATCATTCAAACACATTGAGAACAATGTCTTCGTCACTATTCTTTGCTTTAAAATTCCTTTTGACTATACATGCAAGATAGAGTATTTTCTTGCTATTAAAGAGGTCTCATAAGCCACTTCTCAAGCTATCTAAACAACAGTGATAATATGTAGAATGACTTAAGCTTGCAAAAAAATGGGAAATTTGCCTGATGTCCCTAACCTATAAATTTCAGCAACAATGTATATGGCTTTCAGTGACAACTTGTACTATCAGAGAAAACTAGAACTCCCATTTAATACATAGGTTAATGCAGAGATTGAGTTCTTCTCACCATTGACCACTCAAATAAAAGATGTAACATAGGGATGGGCATGTACTATTTATTTATCACATTACTCATAAGTTTCTGTATCTATTCCTATTGTCCTGTGAACTTTTGTTTGGATTATCCAATTAATAATGGATTTTAAAATTTTGTATACCAATGATAATTAATGTTACAAAGAGTATAAATAAATACTAACTCCAAATGCTGTGCTCTGGATATATCATCGCTTTGGTTTTGAGAAGCAACAAGGTTTCTAATGTAGACCTCTTCTTGCCCTCCAATTATAATGTGGACTCAGAGATTGTCTATGAACCTGCTTGAACCTTTAAGATTACACTACAATGAACTGCTTCTTTTTCTTCTGCTATCTCCACTTTTCTTCCAAACAGACAAGCATTCATTGTAGTAAGATAGGGTTTTCCAAGATCACACCTCTTTTCTTCGTTCACCTATATGTTCTCATTTACCTCCAAACTTTTGTGCCTGTCTAATCTGTTTATTGCATAGTTTTCTTCAAGTAGAAGGAAGACTTGGAGATGATTTATCTTAAATAGTTTGACATTTCTCCCCTTTTATTCATTTCTGCTCTCAAGTTTCTTTAGTCTGAAGACTGTTGTGTCCTAAAGATTCTTCAAGAAACTGCTCTGTTCTGCTCATTTACTATGTTTATTCAGCCTGGAATTTAATTCCCTTCAATTTGTACTATGTTAACAAGTATAGAAAAGTATAGGTTCTCCTTCATCTGTCAGTCAGATGTCTTTTGTTTACACTGTTTGACAAATCAAGGCAGCTTGGAGGATCTTTGCTAGCTTCCTGCAATGCTGTGTCTCAAAACACTTTCTCAAGCTAGCTCCTATTATGCAATTTTGTAGCAGTGGATCCACTTAGCAATTCCCACTTGCTAAGGAAGTAGAGAATCTTGACACCCTGCTATTTCGAATGAGCCTATCAATGCTTTGTTTTGTTGTGTCTGTCCTTGATAAGGGCAACAGGATAATTTCTAGTACCACTGGATAGCCTTTTGTAAATGTGTCCTTGTGAAAGCTGGAGGGGGTGGTAGTTACTCAGTTTTTAACTGCATGTTTGTGTTTCCAAAAAGACCTACTGGTGGGATGTTTACCAAATCTATTATGTTGATATCTTAATCATTTGTACCCCATGTATATCATACCATATTACTTAAGCAGGTGATTGTAAGGTTATACATTATCTAAATCTTGGTGAAAGATCTTGTCTTATCAAAGTGATGTCCACACACACTACACTTCTTGCTATATGTAGCCACAATTAATAATCTACTGTTATTAAAAGAGAATGCTGATTTTATAATGTCAACTTTAAGTCTGTACTATCTCTGAGCATGAAATGGTACAGTAGTTGCCTTCAAAGGAGCAGTTGAAGGTCAGGCTGTGAGGTGCATTAATTTTTCCAGCATTAAGTCTTGTAAAATGGCACTTTATTGTTATTAAGTAGAGATTCTTAAAAGGCCCATTAACTCTGGTGACCACAAACTGGCATATCAATTATAAATTTGCTTTATGTAAATGGAACTCCCAGATGACACTATCATCATATTGCTTTGTACCTGTGATAAAAACTGTCAAAGCTACTATTTGATATCTTCACTTGACTTCTCAGACAAAAATCTAAGGAGAACTGAGCAATTTATATATTATACATTGAAGACATATTACTTCAGTGAAAATTCTATTATAGCATATGAATATTATCTTGAATTTGACACACTGAGGTGCTTGGGAAGATAGTGATCTAACAACATCTTAAAATGGCAATGGGAGGCACTGGGAACTTTGTTACACTTAGTTGCTATACATGACCTTTGGAAAGGTAATACCTATCTTCAAACAGAATAAGGACATAGAAGGATTTCTATAGAGCACTAGGTAAAATTATTTAATCAAAGCTGAATTTAACAACTAAGACCTGTGAAAATGAAAATAGAGAGCTTTCCAAGTACTGAAGATAAGGTGTGGAGTTTTAGACAAATGAAATTCTTAAAGCAATATAGTCTATTCTGCTCAATATATCTTAAAAAATCTTTACTCACAGCACAACATTTTTAAATTTTTATTCCTTACATTTTAAAGTTTATTTTATATTTTTATTCTAACATTTTTATTGTCACACTTTTTATTTTTTCAAAATTTTGGATGAATCTGTAATACATTGCCTAAAATTGAAAGGATATGATAAATTACTCTATTTTACCATAGGCAATCTATCATTTCAGAGCAGTTCTGATTTGCTCCCACATAATCACTATAATTTGCTTTTTTTCATCATTCAAAATCAAAACTACTTAATATGATTAAGTTGCCTTTTGGCATTTTAACCCAGTCTATATTTAGATGGCTTATCTATCATCTTAATTTGAGCACATAAACAAAATTCATGTGCATATATATTAAATCACTGTAATATTTACCCAGAACTATGTCTGTATGATTTTTGAAAATACAAAAGTAATAAATTAATTTTTTAGTTGATGGTCTTACTGTCATTGAAATCCACATAAAGTAAATCTTAAGGCCTATCTTGGTTACTTTCTTTTCATGTTGTGAGAAAACACTCTGACCAAACAATCCAAGGGATAAATGACTTATCTTAACTCCCATTTCAAGGCACAATCCATGGAAAGAAAGTCAAGGCTATAGTGAAGATATAGGTTATCTCATATCTACAACTAAGAAACAAACAAGAATGGACACATGCATGTCAGTAATGATAGAGCTCAATATGTTTATTTGCTCTTATACACAGTAGAATCTCCTGTCTAGGAAACTTCCCCCCCATCATAGTTGAAATCAGTTTTGTGACAGTAAATTTCTTATGAAGTTACTTATAAAGTAATGATCAAGCATGCAGAATTTTTTTCATAAAAGCTTAACTTGAGATATTCACTGACTGTGTAACTTGTAGTGTTTTTCCCAATCTCTCCATTTCCCTCTTTCACTTATAAAAAGAAGGCAACAGAAAACTTCTCCCGTAGATGTTATGTGAAAATTTGATGAGATTATATGTGAATATTATTTTACACATTTCATATAATATACCAAGAACTCTAACTATACTCACAGGCTTCTGAATATGAATATAGATTTACACATAGGTGAGTCTTAGAGTTTGAAAAAGTACTAAATAATGAAGAACTCCAACCAAAACCAAAATGGCTTTTAACAATATGTATTTTTCTAGTTTTAACAAAATTTTATGAATGAAGTAGACTTGGTAGAGATGTTCCAATATAGAAAACAAAGATAAGGATGCAAATGGTCTGCAACAAAATTAGCGATTCTGCACAAATAAATAATGAATGCAAGTCCATGTATTTACCATTGAAAGGGTTCATGCTAATAGGCTTTCTGGAAATATAATTCTGGAAAGGGACTTTGCAAAATTTATTCAAGTTGTCCATCTTTCATATGTAATCATTAATACAGATCATGAAAATAATTAAGGACAATGTTTTTAAAGAAAAGATTTGGAAGCACTTTATTAAAACTTTAGGTCATATTCTGCTCCATAAATCATGTCAACACAAATCAGATGCCCCAGGTAAAGGTATATTGTTACATCACAGAAGCTCAGTGAATATTTGTTAAATAAGGCAATTAAATAAAGTATATTTGCTTGCTTATGTTATTGTGAAACTATTAGGAGGGCTTATAAATGTACTAAAATAAATTTATAATAAAGTGAATGTAGATTTGTTTATCCAGGAATCATTAGTCATATTTAATATTCTAAGTAGTATAAATATAAAGATAATTATGATAAAGTAGCTGTATACTGGGTGTACACAGTTTTGAAAGAGGTAGGCAGTGTTTGAATGCAAAAGTTTCCGAGTATAATAGAAACTTTCATTTAAAATTGGCAATTGGTACTGAATTTTACTAACAGTGGTAATGATGGTAGATGGGATCAGATCAAATTCAGATATATTTTTGTATATACTGATGTTTTTTATACTCAGTTATAAAAATAAAGGTAATTTAACCACTAAATCCTAAATCACAAAGGTTATTTAATCACAGGTAAGCATTAATAGAATCAAGGTAATAATATCCTTTTACAAAGGATCAAAACTGGTAGTGGATAGACATATTAGGACAATCTAAAATACCAGACAAGATTCTGGCATTCTAGGATAGCTAAACTAAACTAGATGTTGTAGAGATGAAGTTAGTAGAATGTATAGAAAGAGAAAAAATCAATTGAATTCGATCATCAATTGGACATTGAGGTGAAGGAGGAAAAGAAATCTAGAATAATTGTCAGCTTTAAGGCCTAGAGAATCTAGAGGAAACAGTCCAAGAAGGAAGATATGACATTTAGTTTCCATCATGCTATACATTATCTCTTCATATCTTCAGTGCTGTATTCCCCTCCATCTCTGATGTACAACTCAGAAAATATAAGACAAAACTGTCAAAATTCACATGATGAATAATCTGTAGTCAGAATAGTGGTGCAAACACTATCTGAGAAATCTATTTCTTCATGGGTTGGTATCACTAGAAAGAGAAGAAAAAATGGACAAGGTTAATGAAAGATAAAGAACAAGAAATTGTCCTAGGTATAAGAAACTCCTCACGAGAGAGTTGTTTTTTGGTAGCCAAAGATGTACATCAAAATTCCCATTAGCAAAATAAGTATAAAAAATGACTTATCTTTTGGGAAAAGTTTTAGTAATTTATTTGTAAAGTTTATATCTGCATGTTAAATTAAAATAAGCACTATATGTATATATAGAGATATATATGAGTATTAAATTTATATGTGTACAAATTTTAAATGCCTAGAATTTTTATCCTGTATGACCTAATGTTTTAATAGTTGATGCACATCAGCTGAATGAGGAACCATGCAAAAAGTGCTAACATACTAGGAGTTTTGAAGGGAACAAATTTCACTGCCATGTCTACTGTCATTACTGTCTTACATTTGTAAGAGACATCTTTATTGTTACTATTTGCTGTAGAATAGAAAGGAATTTACAAGATAATTTCTAAAATTTTTCTACTGAGAGGTTAAATGACCAGGTAATAAACAGAGATCTACCATTCTTAAGCAAGTAAGTTATTTGTAAAAAGGTAGGTAGCTCATGAAATAATAGGATTTTCTCCTACCCAGTCCAACCTTGTAATACCTTTCCCGGACCTTTTCATAGAATTTGACCCCATAGTCCAGTATAACTCCATTTGGATTTTCTGGTTCTTGCCACGATAAAGAAATACTGTTTCTGGAGATCTGATCTTTCTTAATTGTCATAACTGGTGATGGATCTGTAAATAGAGGAAGGGAGGAAAGAGGGAGTGTGTGGGGAGAAGAACACAGAAGGCAACAAGTGCAGGGAGTCTACTTTGTTCTAATCTTTTGCAAAAAGGCTTTATTTTCATTTCCAAGACTCTTGAAAATGAAAGAGTCTGGTCTCCTGTGCTGCTCTAGCAGCTGATTGCAGCCCTGGTGCATGAAAGCCTATGGAAAATGGGCTGAAATTTTCTGCTGCTGAGCAGATGTTTTCAATCTGCTACTATATTGTAAGCAGTGAAATACATTTAATATATTAAAATATGGAACTAAGCATTAGAACTACCTATTTATTATAATGCTCCAAAGTTATTAATGCCAGATTATTCAGTTCATTGATAACATTTTCATGTGCAACTCTGGAAGTGGACTGGAATCCATTATGTGCAAGGAGTCCCATGATTTCCATAGGTAATGGTAATACTTAGTATATTATACATTAAATATGAATCATAACATATTACAGTAGATCTTGACTAACAGAAATCTCATGAATAAAAATACATATACAGAAAAAAAAGAAACAAAACAAACATTTCCTATAATGTCTGATACTGTAGGCTTTCAATATGTGTAAGTTATATTAAAAGAGTTTTAAAAGCACAGAAATTCATTCATTTATTCATTGTCTACATTGCAAAATAAAAATTCTCTATATTTAACAACATTGTCCTTACAATTTTATTCATCAAAGATTCTTTGGATTGAGGAACTTATCCTCACAGTCAAATGTAGATATATTTCAATAAGACCATAATATTAAACATGTACTAGCCATGTAGACTAAAAAACATGTTAAAATATACAAAGTATAATACTAATATTTTGCTCTCTATTATAAATTTTCATTTGTCTAATAAACTTATTTGTGAAGAGAATTTTCTCGGGAACACTGTTAAAATTTAAATGTACCCAAAAATACTAGCACCTAAAGCAGAAACAAATTCATGTAATTTCAAACTCAGTATAGCATTTTATAATAAGACAAAGAATCACTTATGGTATATTTAAATAGGATTTCCAAGATTCCACCATTATCTTCTCTCAGAATAACAACAACAACAATAAATGAGCTTCACTGTGACTTTCAGAAGTCACTATAAGAAAAGAGCTTGCAGTAACAAAAAACCCTATAACATTTTAAAGAAATAATGTTCACAGTCTTTTAAACTTACAATGTACATTCATACACAAAGCAATTAAAAACATGATAAAAATTAAAACATCAAAAAGAAAGAAAAATATTGAAAAAATTGCTTAGTAAAGGCATCTGCATCCAAGGCTGATCACCTGTGTTTAATCACCAGAACCCACATGATAGAAGGAGAGAACAAGAGAGCAACACAGGTCCTGTGACCACAACATGAACCCATTATATGTGCACTTGCACACATGCAGAAGTACACCACACACACACACACACACACACATACACACACACACAGAGAGAGAGAGAGAGAGAGAGAGAGAGAGAGAGAGAGAGAGAGAGAAAGAGAAAGAGAAATGGAATTTTTAAATTAATGACCATATTATTGTCCGATATATGTACTAAGTTGACACCTGCAGAGAGAATATAGCAACAGATGAGAATCCAGTTCAGAAATTGGTGAATGTCATCTCTGGCTCTCCTGGAGCAGCCTTATTCCTACTTCGGTCATCCCTGGTTTCTATGCCACTAAAGACAGTCTTCCAGAGCATTGAGGAGGCTGAAGGTAGTTTTGATGAAACCCAGGGTGCGCGCGCGAACACACACACACACACACACACACACACACACACACACACACAAAGGGACCTCGATTGAGAAAGTATACCAGCTGCCAACCGATTCTGTGAAGATCCTCCATGACTGGCTCTATAAGCACTGGGTTAATGCCTACCATAGTGAAGAAGACAAGTGAATGCTTTCCAAGAAGACCAGTTTATCTCACCTGCAGATCTCCAACTGGTTTACAAATGTCCGCAGACACCTTCTTCAGGAAATTCTTCAAAATCCAGAAAACTTTAGCCACAAAGACCAGGCTGTAATGTAGATATTATATCTCTGTAATAAGAAATAGAATATTTTAGGTATACTCCCAAGAATATTAGAGTTTGGTAATATGCTCAATCTGTTTCTAGTTTTTCGAGGAATTGTCACACTGTTTTCTATAATGCCTGTCCAAATGTATACTTTAACTAATAAATATTTAATGGGGTTCCCTGCTCCCCTCCAAAAATCAGTAAGTTTATTAAACCTTATGTTTTTAGTCTATATGTCTTTTTTGTTACAACCAGACATATTTGACTCATAGCTAAGAATAATAATTAATAAAACAAAAGTAAAACATGGAAGGATAAAGAAAAAAGAGAGAGAAAATTCCCTTTATAAAGGTACATACTTTTCTTTCAACACATAATCTTGACCCTTTTTAACCAAAAATAAAGTCATTGAGTCAGAAAACCAAGACAGTGAGGATTGGATGGAAGAGCACTTGAGTCTACAAGGAGAAATGCACCTTGTAATGAAGTACAGGGGATTCTAAACAGAAATCACTGGGAACTACATAAGGAAGAGAAAAGAACAGAAGCAAAATGAAGAACATCCAGATTTACAGCATCCCTGAAGGCAGCCAAGGGGATGACCCCATTACTTTCATTGAGCAATTTGCTCCATCTCTCCTCACACATTCCTTCACTAGGACTTCTAAAATAGAAAGATGCCCAACATTCCTCCGTCCTTTCTACTGTCTCAAAAAGTTTTGAAATGTTATTTATTAAAGTTTCAGAACTTTGTGCTTTAATTCTTTTTAATGTAATTTTAATCATCCATTATTTTTTCCTGTGTTTGTTCCCTTTGACCTAGATCATGGAGTCATATGATAAAAGGACATTTGTTTCTAACTACAGGTTGTTAGAAATGACTTGGCAAAGACTTGTAAAATTCACACTATCCTGCAGCAATTGAATAAATTAGCTGTTTTTTCTCTAAATGTTGATTATTTTGAAAGATAAAAAATTTATGTCTAAGTTTTTTCAAGCATTTCATGGAACTAAACAACCAACAGCTTTGACTTTTAGAACACCAGCAGATACATTTATAACACTTGCACTCTCAAATTGATTTTAGACTTACACATATCTTCATGCAATCTATATGTGAAAACATTTAGGAAAAATTTAAATAATGCCACTACTAATAGGAAATTTTTAGAATAGAACTTTGAGTTTGATTGCATACTATTCTTATTTCCTTATAGAAAAAGAGCTCTGGCAAGTTCTTCATTTATAAATAAATATATCTCCATGAGTGCTGTAAAGTACTTGCTAGTATATTCTATTATGTGATGATTTAATGGGCATAAAATGGACATAAAAACACATCTTCCTTTTTAAGTCAATTTGTGTTAAAGGCTTTAAATCAAAACAAACATAATGCAGTCAATATTTTCAATGAAGTCAGGTGATTGTAGTAAGATTGTGTTGTTTTGTCTACATTTTGTGGGATCCAGATCAAGGGGAGGCTCCAAGACCTGACACTACTACTGAGGCTATGGAGCACTCACACAAAGGGACCTATCATGACTGCCCTCTGAAAGACCCAACAAGCTGCTGAAAGAGTCAGATATAGATATTTGTACCCAACCAATGGACAGGAGCTGCTGACCCCTGTGGTTTAGTTAGGGGAAAGTTGGAAGAAGCTGTGGAGGAGAGATACCCTGTGGGAGGACCAGCAGTCTCAATTAACCTGGACCCCCAAGGTCTCTCAAACACTGGACCACCAACCAAGCAGCATACACCAGCTCATATGAGACCTTCAACACATATACAACAAAGTACTGCAGGGTATGAGTTTAATCAGAGAAGATACACCTAACTCTCAAGAGACTGGAGGCCCCAGGGAGTTTAGAGGTATGGTGGGATGGGGGTGGGAACATCCTCGTGGAGACAGTGGGGTGGGGAGTAGGTATGGGATATGGAACAGTCGAAGGGTGGGCCAGGAGGGGAATAAAACCTTGGGTTTAAAATAACTAACTAACAAACTAACTAGCTAACTAACTAAATGATTAAAAAAATAGTTCAATTAACAAGATTTTCTTTATATTATATTATTTTGTAGATATTCTTATCACAAGGCTGTCTGTACAGCTACCCATAAGAAAAAACAAAAGTTAGCAGCTGATGCTTAATTCTACTTGTTTATTTACTGATTTTTTCTTTTCCTTTCAATAGTGTCAAAACCAACTAATCACATTATCTTCAGACTACTATCATATGGGAAATGACTCCAAAAATGGAATTATTAGATTAAAGATTTTAGTTGTGAGCCACATAGTCTCCACCACCGTTTGAACAATATTTTTACCAAGAAACCAGTCATGGAAAACATGATCATAGCTGTGTGCTAATAAAGATTCATTTTGGAAAATTTGATAGCTGGAAATAGTTTGTAGGCTTTTTTTGAACCCCTATAAATAGATAAAAACTGTGAAAACTCTCTAGCTATTAAAGAGTTTTCTATGTAATATATATACATATATTCTATGTAATATATATATTATATGTATTTATATATTTATATAAAATGGTTTGTTGAAAATGCTAAAATATATGCTACTTTTGGTAAAGATTATAGGAGTATAGATTATCAAGAACAAAGAGTTAAGTTTTGGCTAGATGAGGTTTCTGAGGATAAACCTGTATCCTAACAGAGATGTTAAGTTGGAAATTATACATTAGAGTCTAAAGTCCATGGGAGAAATTTGAATTATATTGGTAAATTTGAGTGAACATAGCATGCAAATGGAATCTCAAGTTGTTATAATGTTATGAAATATTAGCTTCACATGAAAAATGAATTTACTAAGTCTTAAGGTATTTAAAATTCATATGTTTAGCAGAAGTGATGAATCTCAGAAGACCAAAGAGTAGAAAGATACATTTCTGGCTTTGGTGGAAAACTGTCTCTGTGTTAATACCTCCAACCCAAATAAAGAATGCTTCGGGATGGAAGGTGTGCTTGACTGGTAAATTCATGGAACAGGTTAATTTGCATGAGGACTACCACAATTGATAGCTTCATATTGTAAGACACATTTTTGCTAGTCTTAACAAAAATTTATTAGGGGAATTGTAAATTATTGTTAAATAATCCCATGTGGAGAAAGAGAAACAGTAACTAAAAACAAATGTTCTTAGGATTTTATTATAAAAGGAAGGACATAGGTATATTGATAGCTATGCAGAGACATTAGATAATTTACATAAATTATTTGATGTAAGTTGAGAATATTATACTATATTTTTATATTAAGTATAATTTATTAAACAGAGTAATTTATGATAGGAGTTGGGGCATTCTAAAAGAGCAACTGAGTGGGGTTGATGGAATGTAATCCATTGTATTGGAGGAAAGGTTGATATTAGTTAATGAAAGTAGCCTTCATTTAATGTGAGGTTAATATATAAGTGCTAACATTCTTAATTCTCAAAATTACACACTAAGTGATTTTTTGCCCTACATTCATACCTTCTTTTTTCTTTTGTGTCTTTCTGATTTTAACCAGTGTGTCAGAGTCACCCAGGGGGTAGAACTGTTGCCAATGCAAAGACAAAATTCTCACCAAAAAGGGATAAGAGATAGTTTATTTTATAGCCAAGTATAAGTGATCACAGATTGTAAACACAGATTTAGGTTACACCAAACTATACGTTTAAACATGCAAGAAGCTTCATTAAGTTTTTAAAGTATTACAACAAAGAAAGTCATACATCAAGACATGTTCGAAACACATTAATAGAAGTATTCATTAGTCAAGCTAAAGCAAATTGGGGAGGCCTCAGATGCTACCTGATAACATTCTTAGATTTCTTGTTATGTTTGAAAATGAGTGCATTTTGCAAAATGACTTCCTAATGGTCACAAGTATATTAGGTCAAGTACAGAGGAGGACAATAAATAGTTACTTATAAAAGCCTAATAAAAGTTGGAACATGATTTGCAACATTTTAATTTCTTCACAAGCCTGGAAATTCTGATCAATTAATGAGCAAACCTGACAGAATGTTCAGTCTTGTGTGAATTTTGTTCACAGTACCATCACTGGTGTGCTCAATATTTGGTGTAGAAGTAACTGCAATGACTGTTCATTTCCCAGAATGCACCAATTGCCAAAGTTGGGCCCTCATTGACTCATGACAGGACCAGTCATATACTGCTGCTGTGAGATCATAACTGTATTGGCTATGCCACACGAAGTTCACTTTTTGCAATCATTTTCCATATCTTCTAGCTCTTACATTTTTTTTTCTTCTGCAAAGATCCCTCAGCCTTAGAGAGGGATGGTATAAATCACTTCTTTAGGGTCAATAATTCAATGGTAATCTATTTTATGGAAATGGAAATTTATTTGTATACTCAATCATTACTGTTCCTCTGCAATATTTCTATCTTTAAGTTCCTATGGATAATGCTGCTGAAAACATTTAATTACATGTTTTTAATTGAACTCTTATTTCAATTGTTCTGAATACATTCCTGAAGAGTCTTATGAAAAGATGTGCTTAACATTTGGAGGATCTTCCAAACAATTGTATGTTTAAAATTTTGAGGATATGCTTTAATCAAAATAGCTACAATTATTTTTGCTGTGAGAGAGTGTTCCTATATAGCACAGACTGGCCTGAAACTTGACATCTTCCTGACTCTGACCTCCAAGTGCTATGATTACAAGTTTGCAATCATCACCACCATTTGTTTTACTTTTATTGTATAACTAGGTTGTTGCATGATAATGTTTTCTGATATTTTTGTGTCAGGGCCTCATCAGTAAACAACAAATTTCTTGATATTTTTCAAAGAGAATTACTTCATATGTAGAATTGAATATGAAAAGATTTTTTTTTTGTTCTTAGAGATGAAATTTTTGAAAATTAAAAGGATTGTTATTCTCAATATTAGAAATTGGAAGGAAAGAAATCTTGTATTTCTAATATTTATATAATTTATTTTCTCCATGTATCTAATGTCTCTTTCATGATGCAGTCCCCTGTAAATACAGATTTCCTTTATATGTTTCTATTTACTTGCCAATGGGATACAACTGATAATGCCATCACTTCCACAAATGCACATATATCCTGCTAACCCATTTGTTAATTAAACAGTTTGAGATTCTGTTTGTGTTATTTAATCCCATGAGGTTTTGGAGTATCACATTGCAGTCCAATATGGAGTGATGTTTTTAAACCTTTCCTGAAGAGCACCTCAATGATATGTCATGCAAATCAGTGAAGTAAGTAGAGAAGTTGCAAATGAAGTTTCAGATTACTTAGCATTTTAACATGTACATTTTATCCTTTAGTAGTACTTGGACTTGATCTTTTATAGTAGTTTGTAAGTCATCACATATTTAAAAAAAGCAAAGAATTAAGCATTAATCTGGCATGAGAAACACAGCTTGATTTTTCTAGGAGTGAATGAAAGGCACATAATAGTAAGAGAAATGTATGTAATAAACAGGAGTGGGAACAAACTACATTAGTTTGAAAATTAACTTCAGCACAAGGCTTATTGTGATAAGATAACAGACCAGCTAATCTAATCATAGTTGACAAAGCATGTTGGTTATATGGTATCTTTTAGAGCTCCAAAGGTTTGTAGTTTACAACAGGAATTGGATAATTTCTCATTGTCTGTTCTTGTTATTATATATTCTTTATTGTTGTTGTGTTGAGTTTAGAAAAACATAGGTCACAAATGTTTGTTCAGGTAAAAGAAAAAGTAGCTGAAAGCCACAACCAGTGAAATTTCCTAATAGAAGTGTGTTGCAAAAATGCAAATTTCTTTAGTCTTGTTCCATAAATTAGATTACCCCTATATAGAAAGGGGATTACCAGTATACATTTTTTAAATCAGTTACCATAATTGATTCTCACATATGTTAAAGTTTGAAAACTCTTAAACCATATATTTATTCTGCTATAAAGAGCATGATTCAGCAAAATGCTTAAAAGCTTATACTTTTTTGTCAGGCTTATCTGAATTCAAGTTTTGAATTCTTGTTTTATTGTGATTTCACAATGAAAAAGTCACTTGCATTCTTTCGGTATCCATTTTCTATGTGTATAATATTTGAAGTATAAGTGATTTCCAATGTCTACTTGCTTCAGGTTCCAATTAAAGTTTAAGTCATAATGCTGCCCAATTATTGATAGATTCTTCCTCCATTTTCACAATTGTCTCAGGGTGTACATGTCTGTTTGTGGGTTTCGTTGCAATTTTTTAAAATGGCTAATTTAGCTATCAAAATTTGGACATACATTATTTTTTTAAAAGATTTAAACTTATAATTTTTTAGTATTTCTCTCTGTGTGTGTGTGCACTCACTTCTGTGCATGTGTATGAATGTGTAGTATACAGACACATATGTTTCATAGAGGAACATGTGCCAAAGTGTGTATGTGGAAGCCAGAGGACAATTCTGAGGAAAGAGTACTTTTATTTATCCACCTCAGGTCACCGGATGTCACTACTAGCATCCTTACTTGCTATGTAATCTTGGTAGTCCCTTCTAGAGGCCCTTGTAGAATATTGCTTTTTGATACATGTGATCATCTTAATAGATTATTTGTTAAATAACATGGAAACATGGAACATTTAGAAATTATTACTTATTACATTTTGTACTTTCCTTGTCCTTTCTTGGTACTCTTTGAATTATGTCATTTTCTCTTTTGTGTTTTCACTAACTTGTTCATGGCAGTTTACATTGTCCTATGCTAAAAGGAGTTTTATGAATATGCTTCTGCTAAAAGGATAATCCTGAACAGAGGGACTGTAACATGACACAAATAATTATTGTCTCCAGGCCCCATTATGTACAAGAAATAAATAGCACACTTTTTGTGGGACAAGTCTGTGAGGGGAAAGAAAGCACACATGTCCATTCCGGGCGCTGTGGCTCTGGGTGGGACAGGAGACGTGCGGTAAGTGGCCTCGTGTCTTCCCACACAGTCTGACAGGCAGGTGGGGGCTGAAGGAAGCCATTGTGGACCCTGCCCATGGGTGCGTGAGGGGGCCATTCCAGGGGAAAGCCCAGCAGCCATCTCGATGGGTTCCCTAGCCCAGGATATGCAGTTGCTGCAGGGTGCCGCAGACTTGCTAGCCGGAGTGCATCTGTATGTCTTGGCAGCTTGGGGCGCTGGGCTAGCTGCTTAGGCTTGGGTGAATGGGTACCCTCTGGGAGTGCTGGGAAGCCCTTGGCAAGAGATCAGACATGGAGCTTTAATCGAGGGCCCCCGAGATCCCTCACTTCCCATGGCGGGTCTAGACGAAGAGAAAGTCCATAATTCTAAGACGTTTATTTTCATAGTGTAGAGAGTGGCGTGGATGGAATTGTACCCCCACCCCTCTGGGAGAGGTGAGGCAGATATAGTAACTGGTAAGAAGTGTGGCTAAGCCTCTAGGTGTCTCGTTAACATGGGGATGACTTGGGGTTGTGTGGCCATGCCTCTACCTGGGGTATGGCCACACCTCTACCTGAGGAGGGGTGGTACATGACTGTGACTGGAGCCAAAAGCCTCCCAAGAGCTTTAGCATAATGCTTCCGGTGCTTTTCGGATTCCACTGGGTCACCCAGACTTTAAGCCTGTGTTCAACTGGGTCCCTGCCTGCCTGCCACAGATCACTGCCCCACAATTTTCTTCTCTTAATAATTTTTTGATGAAAAACCTTATTATTCTGCCTTCTATTTGCTTTATACTTCTACAATGTATATTCAAGCACAGAGATAAGTAGTACTTGAGGGATTTTTTTTCCTCGTAGTTAGATGAAAAATCTAGACTGTACTCCTAGAGATGACTATTTGTATCCATTTTAAGCCATTGACCTGAAGAAAAAGTTTTTTAGTTGCCCTGAACATACGATTCTTTCAAAATAATTTCTTAAATCATGATGAGAGGAAGTTGGTTGTTAACATCAGCAACCTAGCAGCATATGTTCTCCTCTATTGCCTATAACATTATTAAGAAAAATATTGGAGGTTATCATAATATTTTGTAAACATGAAATATTAACAATGCCCTATAGAAATTACTTGACTCACTAGCTTCTTCCTATTTTATTCAGATGTATTACTTCTCCATTTTTGAAAAACTATTGCTTTTTTTGGCAGAGGGATAAGTAAGTGCATTATTATGGTGGTTTCAGATATAATAGACTGCCCCCCCCATACTCATATAGTTGAATATTTGGTTCCCAGTTTGTGGACTATTTAGGAAGGATTAGGAGGTGTGGCCTTGTTGTATGTAGGAGACATATTACTGGGCCATGCACAATCTCTCTTCATCTGCCTCTAACTTGTAATAAGATGCAAATTCTCAGCTCTGACTCCAGAACCATAATGACATGCCTAATGCCTTGCTTCCTACTAAGAGGATCATGGATTCTAACCCTCTGAAACTGTAAACAAGTCTCCAGTTGAATGCTTCCTTTTATTACTTGCCTTGGTCACAGTGTCTTGTCATAACAATAAAACAGTAACTAAGAAAATTAATTACAATTTATATAGCTGTGACAAAATACATTGGGATCAGCTGAAGGGAAGAAAGTTTCATTTTCATTTATAGTTCAAAGTCATACATCCAATTATGATGGAGGAGATGATACAGCAAGAACCGGATGCAGATAAAAATACTGCATTTGAAGCTGGGAAGCAGAGAAAGTAAGCAGGAGAGGCAGAGCCATAAAGCCTTATCAAGGGTCTACTTCCTAAAGGTACCATGACTTTTCTAAACAGTGTCACCAATATAAAGTATATGTTCAAGCAAATGAATCTTTAAGATTTACTTCACTTTCAAAACACAACAACAAGTCCCAAGGTTTTTGGAGAAAAAGAAAACCAGAATATTTAGAAACTAAGAAGAACACAAGAATTGATGTGTCAAGTGACACAAAAGACATTAAGTTTTAAAGAACTTTCTTATTAACACATAATAATTTCTGGCAGCCATTTTCATACCAGGTGCTTTATTCTTCATTCAGAAAACATCACTAATCTACTTGTAGAAGAAATAGCATTCCCATGAAATGTGGAAAATTTTATTGGCAATAAGGAAGTAAAGTAGATTCAAAATTGGATAGGATTCAGCCTTAAGTCTCTTCAATACTTTTTATTTACCCACTAGTGATATTTACAGTATAAAAAGAAAATAGAGAAATAGAAATCTATAGATATTGCTTTCATAAATTACAATTTTCACTGCTTTCAGAATTTTGAAAATGTATAATTCTGGTAGGTGTAAATGATTATAAATATGTAATTCACATCTTGTGAATGATGATAAACATTTATGCACCAATTATCTGGTTAAAATACACAGTTTTTATTATGAATTAATAATTTCATATCAAAATAGAATGACTGTGAGAACTGATTTTTGGATAAACCACATTTTCAATGATGTTAGTATCAACGATGTTGATGTTAATTTTCAATGAACCAATATTCTTATGATGAACATGGTGTTATAAAGAAACTGGCAGTACAAGTGGTACTTTTTATTTTCTCATTTCATGCTTTCATTTTGTATTAAGATGTTCTTATTTTCATTTTCAAGTTAACTTGAATTGGCAATAAATAGAAATCTTCTGGCTTGTGTTAAATTTCCTTTTTAAACACCTCCAGGAAAGGAATGGGAAAATTCAGAGCAGTTATCAGTTTTGATTGAATTTATCTTGGTAGAAATCTTTATTTTACTCAGACATTGTTTACAATCAAAGGAAGCACAGTGGTTTCTGTACATATACATACATGTATTCTCTAATCAAAGACTCCCAGGGTAAATAAATTGTACTAACTTTATAAATTAATGAATATAAATTTTCACAATTGAGAATTTTATTTGACCTGAAAAACAGTTTCTTAAAAAAAAAAAATAAGAAAACATGGCAAATAATATGTAAAATATCTACATTGGACTGAAATAACACATTGGCCTTGACCTTACCTCAGTGTTAATATTAGGTGCTTGAATAGTGCTATCACTTAGATTATTGAACGAAAATGCATTTAGAGAGTTAAAAAATAGACAAAACATAAACAGAAATAATGCATTATAAGACTTACACCATAAATGATTACATTTGTACTCTGGATGATATTGCATCAAGTATACCTTCCCATTAACTTGCCTTGTTTCATCAGTTAGCATATTCAATTTTACACTGTAAGAAGGAGTCCCTTAGCTAATGAACCAATGGTTGATTTGTGTTTAGCACTTCATATGTGCCCAGTTCAAGATGGGATTGACAATGTGGCTGTGCTGTATGTTAACTTCACACAGATTCAAGTTTAAGGAAGTATTCAACAAGTAGAAAGCTGCAGTTAACTGTGGATCAAGAAAGAGTATCAAATACAATACAATTAAATACTATGATCCAAAAGTCACCTTTAATACTTTTGTCTATATTTTTTCAACTACAATTATTCTCATGATCCTGTCAGTGGAAAGTAGCAAAAAGTATGTCTTCTCTGTACCCCAAATAGGGAAAATAACCAGATTTGAAAGAATGTTAATCATCTCTACCACATTTGAAAAATGAATGAACTCTTAGAACAAAGGTTCAGGCCTCCCACTTTGGCAAATTTCACATGGTTAACCCTAGAGCTGCCAATTATGAGCTCACAGTGACCTGATTCCCTCCACTCAACCCAAGCTGCCACCTGGGCTTCACAAACATGGATAATGGCTATCTGGTCAGAATTGAATTGATAATTGGCAGCAGTAGATCCTGCAAGCTGCAGATCATTTGTATATCCATGCTTAATTGAATTTTTATTGATTGAAATACACACTCAATTTTCTGTTGTCAGTAAAATCTGACAACATAAAAGATAGTTCAACCATTAAATCAAGATATTCTACAAGATTTGTATTAAATATTCTGCTTGTCCTCTCAGAAACCTTGAACTAATTTTTTTTTAATTAATTTGAAAAATGTGGTGAGAAAAACAGCTATGTGACATGTGATTTTCCTGAGAGATTCATATTTAATACAAATAATTGCAGGAACTGCTAAAGAATGTAGCATCCCTGTCCTATAGATTATCAAATTCTAATACTACTTTGTGACTCTGACTGTGGCTCAGTAATTTCTGTGTAGTAAGACATCTGACAAGCAGTTAAAATACAAAAATATGTAAATCTATAGTCTCTACTTTTATAGATTCTAACTTGAGAGCATTTGAAATGTGAAATTTAATCTAAATTTACATTTGAAACTCATGAGGTGATTTTGCTGAACAAATGTGCATGAAACTTGCTCTCCTGAAGTGTTGCATCAAAAAAGCATATTTGTTTTGAATTTGTTTTTATAAAGCAATAAATTGTCCAAACTTTTTTAAAGCCTCTTTGTACTGTAAGAGTAAGACTATCCATTTAGTAGAGCAGAATCTGTATTTGCAATATTTCTGCTTCACTTCTTATATGAAAAATACTGAAACTATTAAATAATTCATAAAATGTTTTAGAATCCTGTCAGTCTCTGTGTGTTTCATATTCTGGTTTATGAGTCAATTGAGTAGGGAATCCATCCACTTTGAATGTGATTCAGAATGTCATATTTAATCCATGCAGTTCCCATTATGGTAGTTGTTCAAATATAACATTCAACAAAATAAGGGATAAAATGTTATGACAAACAATTGATTTCTCTGCTCTAATCTTTTCTTTAAAACTCTGCAGTAAAAAACCTTTAATGGAGTTGATCAAGATATATATTTTGAATTTGGAAACTAACAGTACCATGATTCTTAGAGAAGGCGAATGGTATCTTCCAATTTTGAATCCAATGATTACATGATTGCTTCCAGTAATAAGCTTATTCTTTTTCTCTTCAAAGGGAATTTACTTTATCATGTTCAAAGCTGCCAGTTGCATGCATGTCAATTTGAAATTAAATAATACTGAATACTAACTGAAAGTCCCTAGTTTAATAGACTAGATAAAATATGAATGTTATGAACATGAGCATCATGGTTATTCATTTCTCTGCTTTAAAATGATTTTCAATAAAAGTAACATAACTAATAGCACTTTAGCCACAGAATGCTGATATTATGAAATAAAGACAAAATCATTCTTATGTAGGGAAACATGTTTGTTCATAGGGGTTATTCTAAGAATGAAGAGAGAGGATGTGGTAACAGGGTAAATGTTCCACTCATGACATCTATTTGTAAGGTCAGATAGAAAAGGAACCTTTGTTTTGTAGAGAACAGTAGAAAAAGCTAGAAAGAAATGGGTATAGAAAATGGGATCAAGGAATAGCGTGATAGCTTGACTAGATAGTTGATTTAGTAAAGTTGTCATCCTGACATTAGTCAGTGCTCTCAGGAGCCTCCTAAGAAACTGGGATATTCCTGTTCAGGATGAGGATTTGTAAAGTTCAGAGGCAAAGATGTAGGAGAAATGCCTTAATAAAGTTTTGTGAAACCACTGTATGAGGCATTTTATTCAGATAACTTAAAAATATTTTGGAGAAATTATTTATGAGCTGGAGAGTGAGAAATGAGAGGGTGTGGATCTGACTTTGTGGATTGAAAGTCATCCTTGATATCTGTGAGTTTTATTCAAGTCTCTTTGGAAGGATACAAAAGCACCAAAAACAAAAGTTTCTACCATTGCTGTTTTCCAAAATCAGAAATTTACCTGAGAATTTACCTGAGCCTTTTTCAATATCATAGGTATTATCTACTGATTGCTTGGGCCTTGACTGTGTACTCAACCATCCTTGTTACCTTATTCTTCATGACATGAATTTTATTCATTATTCAGGAATAAAAATAAAGGCATAGAGATGGTAAATATTTTACCATCATTAAATAATGGATCAGAAATTAAGACTTGGGTGCTATCAATTAAAACTCAAACCAAGATATCAAATTGAAGTAAATTATTTGTTTCTTATAAATAATTTATGCAAAGGTGATCATTATGTTTTAAATCTATAGATGATACAGGGTTTTTAAAAATGTATTTCCATTTGCATTTAGAAGATAATTTCCCCAAAGGAATTATGTTATCCATAAAATATTAAATCAGAAAGCCATAGTGCCTTAAGTTTATAGAATGATATTTTGTGTTAAAAAACAGTTCCAACAATTAAAGTGTATTGAGTTTAAAAAGCAACAGAGTTACAAAATATTTGGTACTGCTATAATTTACGCTGAAGGTACTGTTATAAGAAATGAAGAATGATGCCACACACAAGTAATGTTTTTTATCTCCAAAGGTTCAAGTCTGATGGGGAATTTATGAAAATTACTTATCATGTATAAAGTTATGTTATGGAAAATATATTGTCAAAAAGAGAGGTATAAATGAGAAGGGATGATGAACTAATGAACTCATACATGGTCAATATATTAAAGAACTTGAATAATTATATATACAAAGACTAAGACTGTCTGGAGCAAAAATATTAATATGGAATAGATGGTTGCTAACTCAGCATAAGACCTGTAATATAGTAATTCCATGAATACTTGATAGATGTCAAATGAGGTACAATTTTTCATTGGAAAAAATAATTTTCCAAAATGTAGAAATATGTCCCATTATTTGCTCCTAAATTTCAAGATTTTTATGAGTAGGATTAATAAGCTGTGGAGTACCCGTGCAAGAGAAAGGAACTTAATCATTAATATTACTACTGAATTTAACATTGAGGCAGAGAAGAATGCTCTATGTAATTTCAAACACATATACATTCTGTGATATGAAATACTGAGATTGAATGAGAAGAAGATAGGAATGAACAAGGCCCTAAGGCTGAAATCTTTACAAAAGCCTGACTGTGGAGAAATTCACCTCCCAAGTGAACTCTGTTTCTCTGGCTTTTAAGAGTTATGGCAGGCTTTGTTCTGTTCCTTTGGACCATGCTGTGAGATCATGCTGAGAAGTTCTCTCTGCAGTCTGTTGACAGACATTTATAGTGGGAATTACACTTATTCAGTTTATACATAAATGAGCATATTATATGCAGAAACTACAGATTGTTTGTTGTTGTTGTTGTTCTTGTTGTGGTTGTTGTGTGCTTTTGAACTATTTTAATTAAAAAATGTAGTGGAAAATAAAATGTGTTGGGGTCATTAAGCTAAATTGTTTCTAAGGAGAGTAATCTATGATATTAAGACATCTATCCAGCACTGAATTATAGACTTTGGAATTGGGAGAGAATTTAAAGGTCATGGAATCTAACCTTCTATACAATGCAGGAAATTCCATACAACCGTGTCAGTAACTAGTTATACAAGTTCTGTTTGAATAGCTTCAGTGTTGGCAGTCTTACTCCAGCACAACCATATCACATACCATTTTTGAATATGCCTAATTGATGAGAATTTTCTTATATTGAACTGAGAAATAAATACCTAGCAAAAGAATGGTATTTTATTTGCATGTGTGCTTTGAAAAAAAACTAAAAGGAAAATAATCGAAGTTATTAAGATATTTTCAAATTGAATACCAGCTCTAGGGGAAGAATTAATCTTACAATCACCATTTCAGACTGTTAGTATTGTTACTTTCAAGAACCTTAATTTCTGTATCATTAAAATTTTTGGCATATATATTTCATTGGAAGAGTATAGGTTGTTATATATAGCGAAGGTTTGTGATTTTTATCAAATAAAAATTTCATTGCCTTTTAGCTATTTAATATCTGTGAGTTCTGACTTATTTCATGGAGTTTCCACTGACTTCTCTTTTAATTGTAACTTAAATAACTTTTGTCTTGATTTGAATTCAATTATCTTATTCCAATTTATGTTTCTTAATTTTTCCTTTCAACTAGTTACAACATTTCTTTTTCTCACTTAAATAAAAATGTAAAATATTTGTTTTCACTCTTTTAGTTTCATTGGTCATCTTATATTTTTCGCCTGAAAGAAAATCTGTGGTGCTCTTTTCACAGCCTCTATTGCATGATACACAAATGCTTTGGAAGTCATCTGCCAGAGTTTTCCAGCAGAATTCAAACTGTAGCCCTATAAAGTTCCTCAGGAGAAAAGCACTTCACGAGGAATTTAAAGTAGACATTTATGCTGTTTTGAAACCTGGAAGTGAATCATAAATGTCTATATAACTATTTCATGCTTTCTCAATTTTATTCTTAACTGATTTTGTACTTTGCTTTTGGGTTGTTTCCAGCCAATACAGTATTTCTAACTGTTGCCAAGAAAAGTTATGAATTTGGTTTTATGATCTGATAATATGGTAGAAGGATTTCCTGTCAGTGGCCAGTATATGTGGAAATTTGACTTCTGCCTATTACCAGTTACCCACATATATAAATGAATTATTGGATTACAGCAGAGGTTCTCAAACTGTGAGCCATGTCCCCTTTGAGAGAGGTCAAATAACCTTTTCACAGGGGTCACCAAAAACTATCTAAAAACACAGATATTTACACTACTCTCCATAATAGCAGTAAAATTACAATTATGAAGTAGCAACAAAATATTTTTATGGTTTGTGTCACCACAACATGAGCAAATGTATTAAAGGGTCATAACATTAGAAAGGTTAAGAAACACTAGATTATAGAGACCTTATCTCTGATGCATATGGACATAATTTGTCTAGTATATGTAAAAAGGTTATAAATTTCATACTTACTCCAGAAATAAATATATGGTCAGTTATATATAATGGTCTATTCTTTGATTAAGTTACATAAACAACTGTCCTACAAGGAGTGGTTTTATAGAAAGGAAAATTACAATATTCATCTAGTATAATAATTATCCCTCCTATCTCTTTAGCATGGCTTATGGTTTATCAGCTTTGTAGGGAAGGTCTGTGACCGGCACTGTTGGAATTTTTCCTCTCCACACAGAGGCAGTTTACACTCTTTTAGCTCTCCCTTATTAATGAACCTTCATTATTACTCTAATGTTAGTGTTGAGTATAATATAAGCATTCACTTTGTATTCTATACTGTTATATTTTTCCAAATATATGATGTTTACAAATAGTGTTAGTGGGGATTATTTCGACTTAATATAATTCTTAGAATGTAGGAAGATAGTGTAGCTGAAAGCCTCAGAATATTCTTCTTGAAAATACCAAGTCAGAAAATGCAAGGAACAAAATTAACTTTGTCAAAATTTCTAAAACATTCTGGAGGGGAGTGCAAAGCCAATAAATTCATAAGTAAATTGTGATATCTTGCATAGGATCAAAAAACCTCTTACTTCTGATTTGTCATTTGTATGAAAGAGAAGAATGGTGCATACATTTAATATTCTAGATTTGGGAAGGTTATTTGTTGGTTAGTTTTCAGATTCACTTAACATAGTATGATAAAGATAATTATAGTTGCTATCCCATATCAAACAACTGAGAACAAAAACCCGTGTCAGAAGATAAGCCTATGAATTGGTTCAAACACAGGCCAGGGTTCCTTACTGAATGATTAGAGATAAAAATCTTGGACATGTATTATTTTTTTGTAAGCATATAAGTCACAATTTTTTATTTTTCTGAAAAATCTCTTATATCAAAATCTGTTCTTATATCGGAATCTGTGAATCTTGTAGGTAGATTCACTAGTACTGAATACATAGATATTTATGGTGAAAATACTGGCCATTGCTGATTTTATCAAAGATAAATATTGAAAATACAGGACACTAACAAAATACAAATAATAAATATACAAGTAACATTATATAGAATGGTCATATTGTATTTATACAGGAATCAATTTGGGAGAGGGAAGAAGGGTAAGGGTATATGTGAGAGTTTGGAAGAACACAAAGGAAAAGTTGAAAATGATGTAATTATATTCTAATTTCAAAAATAAAAATAAATAAACATTTTATAATACTGAGAATGTTCTCTCTCAATTACTCAATAGTATGCCTCTAGGTCTGTGTAACTGTACCATACTTGAAATGTACCTATAGTCAAAGAGAAGCGGAAAAGATTCAATTTGAATTTAAATAATCAAGTGTAACCACATACAGGATAGATTATAGAATAAAGCCTGGAGATATTTCTAATCACAAAAAAGCAAATCTGTGGTCGAAATAGATTTTTATGTGTGTTTTCTAGTGTTAAACATCGTATATTATATTCCTGAATAGGACTTTTCTTCAAATTACATAGTTTTAGTAATTTATTTTTTTATTCATTTTACATGCCAATATTACCACCCTCTTCACAGTACCCTCTCACACGGATCCACCTCCATTTCTCACCCTTGGGTCCATTCTACACCCCACAGCCCACAGCCTACACCACACATTATCAAGACACTGCAGAACCAAGCACATCCTCTCCTACTGAGGCCAGAAATAGCAGCCCAGCTAGGGGAATGAGAACCACAGGCAGGGAACAGATTTACGAACAGCTCCTGCTTCAGTTGTTGGAGGACCCACGTGAAGACCAAGCTGTGATTTTGCAACATATATCCATGGGCCTAGGTCCAGCCCATCCTTGCTCTTTGGTTCGTGGTTCAGTCTCTGGGAGTCCCCAAGGGTTCAAGTTAGTTGGTCTTTCTGTGGAGTCCCTGTCCTCTTTGGGTCCCTCATTTCTTTTCCTCTTTCACAAGACACTCGAAGTTCCATCTAAAGTTTGGCTGTGGGTCTCTGTATCTGTTTCTATTGGCTGCAGGGTGGTGTATCTCAGAGGACAGTTATTCTAGGTTCCTGTCTGTGAACATAACAGAGTATGGTTAATAGTGTCAGAGATTGCAGACGTGTGGGTCATTGTTTGGCCATTCACTCCTTCTCTGCTCTTTGTCCCTACACATCTGGTACGCAGGACACATTTTGGGTGGAATGTTTTGTTGGTGGGTGGTGTCTTTATTTCTCCTTTAGGAGTCCTGCCTAGCTACAGGAATTGGCCACTCAGCATTCTCACTGCTAGGAGCCTTAGCTAGAATTGACCCCATAGCACCCTGGAGCCTCCCTAACCCGAGGTTTCTGGCACATCCTAGAGATACCTCACCACCACCCATAGCCAATTACTGTTTTCTTTCTACTCTCCCAACACATGATCCACATCCCCACACAATTCTCACTGTCCCCTCTCCCACCTAGTTCCTTCCTTCTCTCCCTCCACCTTCAATACATATTTTACCTGCCTTTCTGAGAAGAATTCAAACCTTTTCCTTTGGACCCTCCTTGCTATTAAGCTTCTTTGGATCTGTGGATGGTAGGATAGTTATGCTGTACTTTATGGCTAATATCCATATGTAAGTGAGTATATGCTATGCATGTAGATTTGTATCTGGGTTACCTTACCCAGGTTGATATTTTCTAGTTCCATTCATTTTCCTGCAAAATTCATGATGTTCTTGTTTTTAATAGCTGAGTAGTATTCCATTGTGTAAATGAACCATATTTTCTGTATCCATTCTTCTGCTGAGGGACATCTGGGTTGTTGCTAGGTTCTATCAATTATAAATAATGCTGCTATGAACATAGTTAAGCAAGTTTCCTTGTGGGATAATGGAGCATCTTTTAGGTATATGCCCAGGAGACTTGAAGTATATAGCTGGGTCCTGAAGTAAAACTATTCCCTTTTTTTTCTGAGAAACCAACAAATTGATTTGCAGAATGGTTGTACAATTTTGTGCTCCAACCAGCAATTTAGGTGAGTTACTCTTACTCCATATCCTTACCAGCATGTGCTGTTCCTTAAGTTTTTGATATTAGACATTCTTATTGGTGTAAGGTGGAATCTTAGAGTAGTTTTGATCTGCCTTTCCCTGATGACTAAGGATGTTGAACATTTCTTTATATGTTTATCAGCCATTAAAGATTCCTGTGTTGAAAATTCTGTTTAGTTATGTACCCCAATTTTAATTTGATTATTTGGATTATTGATCTCTAACTTCATGAGTTCATCGTGTATTTTTGATATTAGCCTCCTGTCAGAGCATCTAATGAGATGATCTCATACATTTTTTTCTTTAATATTTTATATAGTGGATTACATTGATGGATTTTTGTGTATTTATCCACCCAACTCTTCATCACTGGGATGAAACCTACTTGATCATGGTATAAGATGTCTTTTATATATGTTCTAGAATTTGTTTAGAAAGTATTTTATTAAGTATATTTGCATCAAGGTTCATGAGGGAAATTAGTATGAAATTCTTTCTTTGTGGGTCTTTGTGTTGTTTAGATACCAGGGTGACTATGGAGTCATAGAGTGAGTTGAGCAATGTTCCCTCTATTTTATGGAATAGTTTGAGGAGTATTGATATTAGTTCCTCTTGAAAGTCTAATTTTCCTCTACATCATCTGGCTCTGGGCTTTTTTTTTTTTTTTTTTTTGGTTGTGAGACTTTTAATGACTGCTTCTATTTCCTTATGGGTTATAGGATTATTTACATTGTTTACCTGATCTTGATTTAACTGCAGTAATTAGTATCTGTCTAAAAAGTTATCCATTTTATTTAGATTTTTCAAAGTTTGTGGAGTCCAGGCTTTCAAAGTAAGACCTAATGATTCTTTGAATTGCCTCAGAGTCCATTTTTATGTCTCCCTTTTCATTTCTGATTTAGTTAACTTTGGTTTGTCTATATTGTTGATTGTCTCAAAGATCCAGCTCTTCATTTTTATTTTTAATTTTATTTTTTAATTATTTATTTTGTTCTCTTTGTTTCTATTTGACTGATTTCAGCCTTGAGTTTGATTATTTCCTGCAATCTCCTCCTATTAGGTGTGTTGGCTTCTTCTTTGTTTTCTTCCTTTTTCTTCCTTTTCTTCTTCTGTTCCTCCTCCTTTTAGGTGTACTTTCAAATCATTAGTACAAGAACTCTCCAATTTCTTTATGGAGGCACTTAGTTCTATGAACATTCCTATTAGCACTGCTTTCATTGCATCCTATATGTTCAGGTATCTTGTACCTTAATTTTTATTGAATTCTAGAAAGCCTTTAATTTGTTCTTCATTTCTTTCCTGACCCGGGGATCTTTGTGTAGAGAGGTGTTCAGTTTCCATGGGTGATATAATACAACAGGTTATTTCAATCTTCTTGTGTCTGCTGAAGCATGTTTTGTGACTGATTATATGGTCAATTTGGATAAGGTTCCCTGAGGTGCTGAGAAGAAAGTATATTCTTTTGTGTTTGGGTGAAATATTCTATAGATATCTCTTAGGTCCATTTGAATCATAAATTCTATTAGTTTACTTTTCTCTCAGTTTAGTTTCTCTCTTAATAATCTGTCCTTTGGTGAGAGTGAGATGTTGAAGACTTCTATTAATATTCAGGGTTTGATGTATGATTTAAGCTTTAGTAATGTTGTTGTCCTTGCCTTTTTGGCATCAATATTCAGAATTGAGAAGTGTTCTTGGTAGATTTTTCCTTTGATGAATATGAAGTGTCCTTCCCTTCTCCTTCGATTAATTTTGGTTGAAAGTCTATTTATTAAATATTAGAATGGCTACTCCAGGTTGTTTCTTGGGTGTGTTTGCTTGGAAAACTTTTTTCATGCCCTTTACTCTGAGGTAATGTCTATAATTTTTATTTCTTGTATACAGTAGAGTGATGAATTCTGTTTATGTATCCATTCTGTTAGCCTGTTTCTTTTTATTAGAGAATCGAATCCATTGATGTTGGGAGAAATTGATGACCACCAATTGGTAATTCATTTCATTTTGATGGTGGTGGTTTGAATATGCTTGGCCCAGTGGCACTGTTAGGTGCTGTGGCCTTGTTGGAATAGGTGTGGCCTTGTTGGAAGATGTGTGTCACTATCAGGTTGGGCTTTGAGGCTCTTATGCTGTGTTCAATGCAGAAGAGAGTGTGCTTCTGGATGTCCCCAAATCAAGATATAGAACTGTTACTTCTCTAGCACTGTGTCTGTCTGGACACTGCAGTGCTTCCTGCCATAATGATAATGGACTGAACTTCTGAACCTGTAAGCCAGCCTCAACTAAATGTTCTTTATAAGAGTTGCTTTGGTCATAATGTCTCTTCACATAAATGGAAACCCTAAGACAGAAGTTGGTACCAGGAACTGGGGGCATTTCTATGATAAGCCTGGCTGTTTTGTTTGGAGGAATGCAGATTTTGGAACTTTATTTTATTTTTTATTTTCTTTATTTACATTTCAAATGTTTTCCCCTTTCCAGGTCTCCCCTTCAGAAACCTCCTATCCTATCCTTCCTCCCCCTCCCCTTATGAGAGTGTTTCCCCACCCACACCCACATGTCTTCCTACCCTGGCATTCCCTTACACTGGGGCATCGAACACCCTCAGGCCCAAGGGCCTCTCCTCCCACTGCTGGCCAACAAGGCCCTCTTCTGCCACATACATAGCTAGCTCCATGGGTTGCTATATGTGTATTCTTTGGTTGGTGGTCTAGTCCCAAGGCACTCCAGGGGGTCTGGCCTGTTGACACTGTTGCTTCTTCCATAGGGCTTCAAACCCCCTGAGTTATGTCAGTCTCTTCTCCAGCTCCTCCATCCGGGACCCCACGCTCAGTCCAATGGTTGGCTGTGAGCTTCCACCTCTATATTTGTCAGACTCTGGCAAAGGCTCTCAGGAGACAGCCATATCAGGCTTCCATCAACAAGCACTTCCCTGAATCCACAATAGTGTCTGCATTTGGTGACTGTGTATGGGATGGATCCCCAGGTGGGGCAGTCTCTGGATGGCCTTTCTTTCAGTCTCTGCTCCACACTTTGTCTCCATATTTCCTCCTGTGAGTATTTTGTTCACCCATATAGCACTGAAGCATCCACATTTTGGACTTCCTTGTTCTTAGGCTTCTTATATGCTGTGAGTTGAATCTTAGGTGTTCTGAACTTTTGGGCTAATATCCACTTAACATAACATGTTTGTTCATTTATGACTGAGTTACCTCACTGAGGATTTTGGAACTTTAGAATACAGTAGAATGCTCTAAGTGGAGCTTAAAGCATAATATTAGTAGAAGCATGGAAGACAGTGTTAGTGAGGGTGATTTGAACTGTGGGGGACTGGGTCTACATGTTTCAGGGGAGAAGAATCTTAGTATGTGGTCCAGAGATGGTTTTGGTGATATTTCAGTGGAAAATGTGGCTACTTTTTGCCCATGTCTGAAGAGTGCCTGTGGCTAAGGAAAAGAATCTCAGATTCATTACATTAGCAAAGGAATTCTCAAAATAGTCCAGCTTAGAGTTTATCCTGAGGTTCATTTTTGAGGAGTGTTTGGATCAAGCATAGCAAACTTAGAATGAAACTTTCAAAATGTATTGTTCAAGAATTAAAGGGACACCAGGAAATATAATGGAGCTAAATCCTATGTTCAAGGATATTAAATGTAATTAACCACCCAGCTAAGTTTATTGATCTTTGCAGTTGAACCAATGATAGTTATGTCATGTTACACATTTTTACCTGTTAACTTGTTTCATTTGGACTTTTCAATCTTACATGAACTACAATTCAAAAAATGCAAAGCTAACCTGTGATCCAGATCTTGAGGCTGGAAGACACAGGCTTTTATTCAAGATCTTAACATGGTATGACACATACTTTTGATCCATATCTTGAGGCATAATGGCCATGAAAACAGGTTCAGGAGATTGAGGCAAGCAGATGTCTGAGTTCAGGGCCAGCATGGGTGCAGAGTAATTTCCAAGTAGAGAAAAGCTTAGGTCGAGGCAAGGTAGAGCATGCCATTAATCCCAGCACTCAGGAGACAGAAGCAAATCTGAGTTCAAAGTCAATATACAGAGCAAGTTCCAGGACAGCTATGGTTAGGCAGTGAATAAAACCATTGGAAACCAGAAAGCTGGTGATGATGTAATAGAACAACCGGGAAAAGTTCCAGCCCCAGTATGCTTCAGAGCTTAGCAACTTTGGCCATGTGACTCAGGTGGAAACCAAAAAGCTGGTGGTGATGTAATATAACAACCAGGCAAAGTTCCAGCCCCAGTATGCTTCAGAGCTTAGCAACTTTGGCCATGTGGCTCATGTTTTAGTCAAGCATAAAAGGGGTTACTAGGACAGTTTATGCTGGCTATCTGGAGTTAAAAAAAATTAGCCCTGATTAAGTAGAGACCAGTGTCACTGAGGTGAAATCTGGGAAGTGTTTTCTGAGAACACAAAGAAGCAGTGTTCCAGAAACTAACATCATGCTAACAGCCAGATTTGGTAATATGTAAGAATCACCCAAGTGGTACTAGTTTCGAAGGCATCAAGGGGTCATGGAGAACAGCTAAGCCTTGGCAATGTAAAATGCCAGGAAAGTGCCATTGATGAAGTGTAACCTCAGTTGCAGTTGACTGCCCAGAAATAAAGGGGCCATGCAAAGAAATTGAAGCTTGGTACCAGTGAAGAAATCTTATGAGAGGCTATAGGTGAAGCCTCGTTGCAGAGGAAGACCACAGGATATTGGAGATGCCAGTTCTTTGGGGTGACTAACAAAAGCAGCAACACCAGTTGAGTGGAGTCAACCATAGCCTAGATTGCTATGGAGGGCAGAGCTAGAGAAGTGACCCAAGCAAAGACCACAAAGTGTATCATGGATACCACAAGATGTTATGCCAGAATTATGGCATACCTGTCTAGGAAAGCTGCAACAAGGAGTGGAGACAGCACAAGAGAAATAAGTTTGTTGTGCTAAATAAAGATGAAAGGATTTGGAGATCTGAAGAGCATTTTGATATCAGACATGGAGATGGAGAATTTGGAGTTTGCTCAGCAGTTTTTGTTTTTGTTTTTTTTCATCTAACTTTGGTCCAATATTTCTTCACTATGACATTTTGGAATGGTAATGTGTATCCTGTTCCATATGTTGGATGTATGTGATCTGGTTTTGTACTTTGCTTTTATAGGTTATTATAATTAAGAGATTATATGAATCTCAGAAGAGACTTAAAACATCATACTTTTAAAGATTGTTGAGATTGTAATAGGCTATGGGGATTTTTGAAGTTGGACTAAGTTTTTTTTTTTTTTTTTTTTGCATTATGCTATGGTTAGGCATGACACCTATAGCCTTGTGTGTTTAACCACGCCTATGGGGACCATGAAGTGGAATTTGGTGGTTTGGATATACTTAGCCCAAGGAATAGCACTATTAGGAGGTAAGACCTTGTGGTAGTAGTTGTGCCCTTTTTGGAGGAAGTATATCATTATAGAGGTGAGCTTTGAAGCTCCTATGCTCAGCCTACACTTGATGAAGAAAAGAGATTCCTCCTAGCATCAAGCAGAAGAGGCTCCTTCTGGCTGTACTCAGATCAAGATGTAAATCTCTAAGTTCCTTCTATAGCGCCATGTCTGCCAGGACACTGCTATGCTTCCTGTCTTGATGATAATGGACAGAACCTCTGAAAGTGTAAGCCAGTGTCAAGCAAATGTTGTCCTTTATAAGGTTTGCTGTGGTCATGGTGTCTCTTCACAGCAATGGAAACCCTAACTGAAACAGTGGTGGTAGTAGTAGTAGTAGTAGTATGTGTGTGTGTGTGTGTGTGTGTGTGTGTGTGTGTGTGTGTGTGTGTATGTGTGTATGTGTGTGTGTGTGTGTATGTGTGTGTGTGTGTGTGTGTATGTGTGTGTGTGTGTTTTGCTGGTATAACAATACTTATTTCCTGTGTTCCTGGGTGTAGTTAGCCTCCTTGAGTTGGGGTTTTCCTTCTAGTATCTTCTTTAGGGCTAGATTTGTAGAAAGATATTGTTTAAGTTATTTTTTTTTTAATTGAATATCTTGTTTTCTCATTTTATGTTGATTGAAAATGTTGCTGGGTATAGTAGTTATGCTGACATCTGTGATCTCTTAGGGTTTTAGATTTTAGATTTTGTATTCTCTTTGACTGATGTCTAGATTTTTTATATTTTGTCTTCCATTTCTTGTATTCTGTTGGTGATGCTTCTGTCTGTTGTTCCTGTTATCTTTACTAGTTTTTCCATCTCCAAGAATGTCTCAATTTTTGTGTGCTTTATTGCTTCTCTTTCTATCTTCAGTATTTGGACAGTTTGATTCCTATTTTGAATCAGTTTAATTGTATTTTCCTTTAGTTTTTTTTTTTTTTTAACTTATTGGTATGTTCTTTAAAGGCCTCTACCCATTTGAGTGTATTTTCATGAATTTCCTTAAGAAATTTATTTATACATGTCCTTTTAAAAGACCTCTATCATCTCTTTAAGATTGGATTTAAGATCATATTGTTGTATTTCAGTTTGGTTAGGATATCCTGGGCTTCCTTTAGCAGCATAGCTAGGCTCTGGTAGTGCCATATTGCCCTTCATCTTCTTAGTTGTATTCCTGTGCTATCCTTTAGCCATCTGTTTTTCAGTGGTGTTGGCTGGATGATCCTTATTCCAGCATTACTCCTGGAGAAGGCAAGGGGGGCTGTGGGCCAGACAATGGAAGTCAGGCAACCTGAATTTTCTGGGTGGGCCTCAGGCAGACCGTACTGGAAAAGTATTGGTAGGAGAATGTTCTAAGCTCATTGTTCTTGAGGACCCTATAGACCACCATGAGGAAGCAGAAGGCTCTTGAGTTCCCCCCTAAGGCTCCTTGGGAAGGCATGACAAGCCCAGAGCAAATGCAGTGCCAGAAAATGGAGGAAAGGGGACCAAGTGCAACTTACTTCTGCCTGCTGTGCCTCAGGCAGACCAGACTGGAAAGGGATTGGTTATGCAATGTTCCAAGATGGTTGTTCTTTGGCTTCCACAGACCTCTAAGGGGAAGCGGGACGCTCGTAGGGTTCTCTAAGGCTCTTTGGGACAGAAAGGCACATCCAGAGCCAGACAAAGGTGGTCAGGAGCCCAGATGCCTTAATATTACAATTTTAAATATATGTAAATTAGTGACAAAGACAAGTGGTAATGAAATATTTATCTAAATCTTATTTCCAGCTTTATAATGTCTATAAAACCTTGAGTTTTATAACTAATATTCAGATTAAAATAGTAAATATTCCATGGTTTTCATTTAATATATTTTATCAAAATACAATTACATCAATCCCACCTTCCATTTTCTCCCTCCAGTCTCTTCTACATTTCCCTGTCTCCCTCTCAACTTTGACAGCCTCTTTATCTTTATTACTGTTACAAATATATGAACAAATATATGAATACAACCTACTGACTTCATTTTTGTTGCTTGATGTATATGGTTTCAGCACTGACCAGTTTCAATTAGTGTCTCCCAGAACATATTACCTGACTGATTATGCAGACATTTTTATAATCATTTAAAATCATAGAAATGAATTTTCTTTTTTATGCATGTGTATGTGTACATGAGAATATATATATATATATATATATATATATATATATATATATACCTTTGTTAGTGCTGTGTGTGTGTGTGTGTGTGTGTGTGTGTGTGTGTGATTGTGGAGGCTAGGTGACATTCATTGTCATCCAGAGAAATGCTATTTATCTGCTTTGAGACAAATATTTCTCATTGACCAGAAATGATTCCAAGTATATCTCATATCCCTATCTCCCCAATATAGGAATGAACATATTACTAGACTTTTTTTCTCATACAGGGTCTGTTGATCAAATTCAGGTTCTGGGCTTGTGAGGCAAGTACTGTACAGAGTAAGGTACTTCCCCAGACCCTAGGCATTTTAATATGTTTATCATTCTGGTTTCACATGATAGGCAAGCACTTTACTGCTGAGCTAGACTATCATCAGTGTTGTAATAATTTTTTTAAAAAATTTAATTGTATATAATGGTTGAAATAAAGTATTAATTGTGAAGCATACTGTAGTACAGCTATTTGTACTTTTGACATTTATCAAAGATGGTATATATTGCTGTGTTCTATTCGTATATATGTAATATTATATATACATTTATAATATTCATTTTTCAATGCCTTTCTTATTAATTTCTTGCATATCCAGAATGGAATGTGGTGAAAATGAGATGAATAATATTATGAATAATATAATTACTTTCAGGATTATTCAAGAGTTTAATTTGAACAAGTTATACATTTTAATGTTCATATTTATTAGGATCATAAATAATTTTCTAAAATTATGTTTTACCCTGTATCAATAATTTAGGAATATGTAAATATTAGACTGCTTCTACTGAATAGGGTTACTATTCTCAATTTTAAGTAATTTCTAGTAATATATTATTGAGGAAAACAAAGAACATCAGCATTGATTACTGATTTGAGGAAAAGTACTTCCATTTTAGGCTAGGAATTGGTAGTAAGGTTCTGTTCTCAATCATGAAGAGATATGGTATGGTATGTCTAAAGAACCTGTATAATTACTTGTGCCATTTTATTGGGCCACACACACTGGGGAAAACCATGCAAACAGGTTAATCTTAATATTTTAGAAAGCTCATTGGATTGACAGTCAAACTCTGCACAGTGTTATGGCCCTCAGCTCACTTCAACAAAAGTATTATGAGGAGAATGTTTGCTACTGATTACATTTTCTGCTAGGCCATGGCTGGGCTTGTGAGGATGAAGAAGGATGAGAAGCATATACTGAACTTTCTTACTGCATATAGCACCATGAAAATATGTACCATTCCTGTTAATTTTCACCATGAATAGAAGAAATAATTTAAAAATTATGGAGACACACTTTTTGGAGATAATACTGAAATGAATTCTGAGCATTCATGTATAGGATCAGTTGTGCAAAATCCTTTATAAACTGTTCTTTCCTATTTCCTCTCTAGGGTGTATTATCAGTTTTGTTTTAATTCTTTCCTCATATTTAAAAATAATAAAACATTAGATATTTCTTTAGTATTCTTATCTTTTTAGAAACTGACTGTTTTTTGAGAACCAAGTTTCAATGTGGTTCTTACGCTATAATTGAGAGACAATCGGTACTTAAAACAGTTAATGAAAACAACTCTTCTTTTCTACCTATTTTTATCTTTTTACATTTATTTGTTTTAGGGAGGGCACAAACACAGGGATACACACACACACACACACACACACACACACACACACACCAGCCAATGAGTGCATGTGAAAATGAGAAAACAATGTGTGGAAGCTATTTTTTCCCTTCCATGTATGAGTTTAAACTTGGGTCTTCATGTCTGTAGTCTCACTAACCTGCTGAACCATCTTGCCAGCCTTATCTTATCGTATGAATAGCAACATTACATTTGTAGAGACAAGTTTTACTATTACCATATATATAAGATTCAGGTTAAAGGCTTAAGAGATTTATAGTAACCAGTATTTTTTTAAAAAAATCATACACTTTTATCATTTAAGTTATTTTTAGAGACTCTTATTTCATGATTTTCAAGGTCAGATAAATGTTTCTCTATGTAATAATTAGTATTATACTAAAAATACTATTTTAATATTTAAGTTTCCTTTCCTATGGATATTAGCATATAGGTGGAACTTTGTGCTGAGAGAATTAACACAATTTTCAGAGGATAAGGAAAAGCTATATTTAAATTAATCTATATATTGATAGTTCCATATCTATAAATTTGTGAAAGAGTATGTGTTTTGGTGAGAGGTAAAACAATATTATAATGATACATTATTACCATTAAATATTTGTGGATGTGTATGCATATGAAGAACTTGCCAAGTAAACACTTCTATGTGAATTTGAAAAAGTATAATAGAAATTACCCAGTTGATAAAATCTGGAATGAAGCACCTATCTTTCTATCTTCTTTTACTGAAGACATAATGTTTTACTCATCTTTTCTCTCCAACATCTTTCAAGTTATTAAGCAGGCTGCGGAAGGGAGAAACTAGCTCCAGAAAAAAAAAGTAATATCTTATTTAAGGGTTTTAGTACTTGGCTACAGTTTCTCCTACCTTTCCTAATGGATTCAGTCCTTTTGTTCACCTTTCAAAAGGAGGCATTGAAAGGAAGCTTTCCTACAGGGAATTTACAGTAACTAGTGACTTCTGGCTCTTTTTCCTTCCTTAGGCTAGACACTTCTTTGCTGAAAGAGGCTTTTTTATCAGCATCTATTGTACTCTTTTCCCATTGTTATAAATCCTCGATATTTTCTTAAATAGGATAGATTATACTAGGAATCTTGTTTCAATAAGGCAGTAGTACTACAGCACTTGAATTTAGATGTGGGTTTTTTTGTTTGTTTTGTTTTGTTTTTCTTCTGAATCTCTACAAACTGATAGTTGCAGGAACAGAATTTGCTTTCTTTGTTTGCATTGTTCATTTCTTAACCTTTCATGGTACACAAGGTGAGAGAGTATAGATAAAAGGAACTCATAAAAGGCCATAAAATCCTTACTCACTTCAAAACAAACACCTTAGCTTAAATGTTTCCACTGCTTTACATACTTAGGGGCTTAGGGTGTGAATATTTCTCTACAGTATTGATTGGAGCTTATTTGAAAACCTCACACATTTTCTAGCATATATTTAATATTTTATGACAATGCATTGATAGTGTGTTTTAATTTCATGGCTGTTAATTACCCCTACTTTCCTAATAAAACATTTCTAATTGTATCTTTATATTTGATGAGTATTAAGTAAGATTGGATTTCAAGAAAGATGTGGGAAAATATAGAATAATTTTTTCTAAGTATTTTAGAGAGTGATATATTACATTTAAATTTCCAAGCTTTCAAAATACCAGAGAAAATTATAGAGAATCCATTTTGCTATTCATTTGTTTTTCTATGGTATAGTATAGTCTCATTTTTCTATTGAGGAAATATTTTTCCCAAACTATATTATGACATTGATTAAATAGATTTGTTTCCCAATTAGTTTAATAATTCTGAATCACTTAATTTATTATTACATTTCAAGAATGAAAAATATTGCTGAATAATATTTGTTAAACTACCAAATTGAGACTGAATCTCAATCTGTACCATATCAAAACTTTTAAGATTCTACATGTTGACCTACTGCTAGCACTCCCCCTCAATCAGCATTCTGAATAAACCACCACAGTCTATCGAGTTGAATTATTTTATAATAATAAAGGTCTTTTATAAAAATATTAGGTTGTCAAACTGACTTGCATCAGTGGAAGTCCAAGACAGCCAGCCCCTCAATTCAGCAACAAATAATCATTTTGCCCTACTGCTGTTTGAGGGCATTATATTAATGGAAGGTCATAATTTTTTATTTGTATAAGTTGGGTATTCTTTGTCTGGAACATTCAAGGATCACTTTAGAATCTTTCATATTGTGGACTATTTGCATATAAATAATAAGTTATCACAGAGCTTACGCTTAAATGAAAACAACAAATTTATGTGTTGTTTATATATATGTCATATACATCACCTGAAATTATTTTCATATAATTTAAAAGGAAATCACAATTTTAGAGATGAAACAGTTTGTAAATCATGGTTGAAAGGGCTGTGGAAATATGTTTATATATCCCTCCCCCCCCAAGACTCTGAACAAATTGTGATGTATATTTGTTACTTAACTGAAGCCTGTCATAAGATGTGGTGCAGAATTATCCATTGTAGTATCATGACAGAGCTTAAGACTTCTCAGATTTCATGTCTGGGTTGTAGATTGTAGATGTTCACATTGTCATACATAAATAACAGTCAAAAGAATTTGTGAAAGCTTATGATCCTTTTTGAAAACCAGACTTGCTTCTCAACTAGTAGTTTTCATTCATACTTTTTCTTTGACTAAGCAGCCATATATAACTTGTATGCATGACCAATTAAAAATAACAAGTATTGATGTTGAAAATATACAAGATGATTTTTGACAAAGATTATATATACTATAGAAATATTAGTTCATTCTAATTAAAAAATAATTTTTCAATTGACTACATTTTTCAAGAAAATAATAAACATGAGGTCTGAAAATGTAATTTCACTAGTCCTATAGTTACAGAATTATCCTGTAGAATAAAAGAGATCCAATTTAACAGGATTATATTAAGGAAGAAGAATAAGATTCTATAAGGCAGAGGGGTCAAGCACACCAGGAGAAGACAACCCACATAATCAACTAAGTGTGGATCTTAAAAGCTCATAGAGACTGGCAGTCAAGTATCTGCTATAGGTTCTCTGCATATATTTTATGGTTGTTAGCATGGTGCTTTAGTGAGACTCCTAAGAGAGAGATTGTGGATGTCTCTGACATTTGTCTGAACATTAGACCTTTTTCCTCTTAGTGGGTTGCCGTGCCCAGCCTTGAAATAAGGGTTTGTGCCATATATCTTATTAGGTCTTATTGTATTATGTTAGGCTGTGTTTGGTTAATATCCCTAGGATGCCTGGTCTTTTCTGAATGGAAATGGAGAAGGATCTGGAAAATACTGGAGGTGGTGGTGGTGGGGGACTAGGAAGAGAGGAGAGAAGGAAATTATTGTATGGGAGAATGTGTGTATATATATATATATATATATATATATGCTGTCAGGAACTATGATAAGAATCTAATTATTTCAAATCATTGAAATTTATTTTAAAATCTTTCTTTGCTTAGTAATATTAACAAAAACAAAATAGACTATAGCAATTACATATGAAACTAACCCATAGATGCATCAAAAATATTATTCAAATAACATCAGCAGATTATACCTAATGCTGTGAAGCATAATTTTCTTGATGGTATATACATAGTGATGCAAATAAGTGTGTTGAATTGTTAAACTGGACAACATTGTTATAAACATACATTTGCATGTAAAGATAGTTCTTTTTTTCTTTCAGGGATATTCTGGAGTTGCTCAATTTTAAACTACATAAAATTGAGAAACTAACAGAACTAATAATAGATGTACTGTTCTTCCCATTGATACTATAAGAACGTGTTCATTTTCCTGCATCATTGCTAACACTTGTTATAATTTTTACTATAGTACCCTTTGTTTCGTGAAAAGGTATGCCCTTGTGGTCTTAGTTTTTCCTTTCTTGATTCTCTAATAATACTAAATAAAATTTCAATGCACCTAATATTTATTTGCATGTTTTATTTGAAGATTCATTCATACCTGTGGTCATTTTAAAATTTAATTGCATCCTTACCAAATTTTCAGAGGGTTTTTTTTTTTTTTGCTTTAAATATTTGTGTTAGTTCTCCGAGAAATTGTTTTATATTCACCCTCTCTCCTCCAACTCCTCATTTCTTCCCTAGCCATCCAACTTTGTGTGTTATAAAATAATGTTTTTAAACCAATCAAAACCTTCATGTACTACCCAAATGTTTTTAAATATGTTACCTTCCACCACTAAACAGTGGTTAAGTTACTAGGAGATACAGTCTTTAAAAAATGAACATTCTCTTTCCTTAAAAATATCAATTGCTAATAACTGCTTAGCTAAAGGAGGTGGACTTTTTTATGTACTGAATTATTTACACATATATTGTGCATACTATTGCAACTCCTGTGAGTTCATATGTGCAGCTATGTTTGTATGACCAAAACACACCATTTCCTTATAATTATTGACAGCATCAGGTTTTTATACTCTTTCTGCACCTGTTTCTTTTATCTCTGAGCAGGGTACATGTGGTTATATATGTTCCATTTAGGGCCGAGCACTCTGTAGAATTTTACACTTTTGAGCAGTTTTAAGTTTCTGTCTTAATCACAATCTACTGAAATTAGTAGCTTTTCAGATGAATTTTGAGAGCTGTATTGTTGTATGGCAGAGAAATAATCCATTAGGAGTCGGTTTAGTACTGTGTCCATTTATCAGAATAGTAGTAATAAGTTTCTCTGTAGAGTCAGTGATATCTCTAATGGTTGGTTCATGGCTCAAAAATGTTGCAGGCTATAGGTTTCATCATGTGGAGTGTTTCAAATCTGCAATTTGAAAGTATGCCATTTTAAAAAAATTTTTGTTAGTACTTCGAGAATTTGATACAACATGTTTTGTATTCATCCTCTCTCCTCTAACTCTTCTGGCATCCAACATCTCTTTCATTCTGAATGAACAACATTCAGGCCACTATTATACCAGTGGGCATGCCTTGCCCCACCAATAATTATTGTAATTCACAGGGTTCATGGTTGGGTGAAACTAATTATTGTTTTTCTCTTCTAGTACTATGTATAGCATCATCCAGAACTATGAAACCTAACAAGTAAGGATTTACTTTCAGGTTAGAAACAGCTTGATTTCTTCAAGTTGTAAGACTTAGTGTGTGGTTTCTTCAGCAATAGGGACATACCATGAAGTGTTGGAGAGTAACCAAGAGCACCAACAATAGTTGTAATTTTGAAGGGCATGGGTAGGACCTAATTCAATGACAACATGGAAGAAGTTACCCATTCTTGGTTCTGGTGTTTATTAGCTTCTGGTATCTAGTAGAGGGCACTGTTGACCCATTTTATGATAACTCTATTTATATGTGTATGTGTATGTATGTATGTATATATGTATGTATGTACATAAATATAATTTAAGAAGACTCTGCAGTAATAGGTTTTTGAATGAGTTCAACTCTTTTTTTTTTTTATTTTCATATTTTATTTACATTTCAAATGTTTCCCCCTTTCCAGATCTCCCCTTTGGAACCTCCCCATTCCCTACGCCCTCTCCCTGCCTCTATGGAGATATTCTCCAACCCACCTCCCCACCCCATACCCTACCCACTCTCATCTTCCCTCTTTGACATTCTCCTATACTAGGGGATATAACACCCTCAGGCCCAAGGGCCTCTCCTCCCCCTGACGGGTAACAAGACCCTTCTCTGCAGTTTTTGTGGCCAACACTATGGTTCCCTCCATGTGTATTCTTTAGTTGGTGGATCAGTCTCCAGAAATATGGGGAGTCAGGCTAGTTGCCAGTGTTGCTACCTCCCTGGGGCTGCACACTCCCTCAGCTCCTTCAGTCCTTTTTCGAAGCCCTCCATCTGGGACCTCGTACTCAGTACTACTGTTCCTGCAAAGTGACTCTTGGGTATTTCAAACTTTTAGGCTAATAACCACTTAACAGTGAGTACATACCATGTTCATTCTTTTGTGACTGCCTTACCTGGCTCAGAATGATGTTTTCAAGATCCATCCATTTGTCTACGAATTTCATGAAGTCATTGATTTTAACAGCTGAGTAGTATTCCATTGTGTAAATGTACCACATTTTCTGTATCCATTCCTCTGTGGAGGGAAATCTGAGTTGTTTCCAGCTTCTGGCTATTATAAATATGGCTGCTATGAACATAGTGGAACATGTGTCTTTATTACATGTTGGGGCATCTTCTGGGTATATGCCCAGGAATGGAATAGCTGGGTCCTCAAGTAGCATTATGTTCATTTTTCTGAGGGTCCGCCAAATAGATTTCCAGAGAGGTTGTATCAACTTGCATTCCCACCAGCAATGGAGGAGTGTTCCTCTTTCTCCACATCCTCACCAACATCTGCTGTCACCTGAGTTTGGAACTTAACCATTCTGACTGGTGTGAGGTGAAATCTCAGGGTTGTTTTGATTTGCATTTCCCTGATGACTAAGGATGTTGAACATTTCTTTAGGTGCTTCTCCGCCATTCGAGTTTCCTCAGTGGAGAATTCTCTGTTTAGCCCTCTTCCCCATTTTTTGATAGGGTGATTTGGATCTCTGGAGTCTAGCTTCTTGAGTTCTTTGTATACATTGGATATTAGCCCTCTATCAGATGTAGGATGGGTAAAAATCTTTTCCCAATCTGTAGGTTGCCGTTTTGCCCTAATTACAGTGTCTTTTGCCTTACAGAAGCTTTGTAATTTTATGAGGTCCCATCTGTCAATTCTTGACCTTAGAGCACAAGGCATTGGTGTTCTGTCCAAGAACATTTCCCCTGTGTCCAAGTGTTCGTGACTCTTCCCTACTTTCTCTTCTATTAGATTCAGTGTATCTGGTTTTATGTGAAGGTCCATGATCCACTTGGACTTGAGGTTTGTGCAGGGAGATAGGAATGGATCAATTCACAATCTTCTACATGTAGACTGCCAGTTGATCCAGCACCATTTGTTGAAGATGCTGTCTTTTTTCCACTGTATGGTTTTAGCTCCTTTGTCGAAGATCAAGTGACCATATGTGTGTGGATTCATTTCTGGGTCTTCGATTCTATTCCATTGATCAACCTGCCTGTCACTGTACCAATACCATGCAGTTTTTATCACTACTGCTCTGTAGTACAGCTTGAGGTCAGGGAGGCTTATTCCCCCAGAAGACCTTTTATTGTTGAGGATAGTTTTTGCTATCCTGGGTTTTTTGTTATTCCATATGAATTTGAGAATTGCCCTTTCTAGGTCTACAAAGAATTAAGTTGGGATTTTGATGGGGATAACATTGAATCTGTAGATTGCTTTCAGCAGGATGGCCATTTTAACTATGTTAATCCTGCCGATCCATGAGCATGGGAGATCTTTCCATCTTCTGAGGTCTTCTTCGATTTCTCGCTTCAGAGACTTGAAGTTCTTGTCATGCAGATCTTTCACTTGTTTAGTTAGAGTCACACCAAGATATTTTATATTGTTTGTGACTATTGTGAAGGGTGTCATTTCCCTAATTTCTTTCTCAGCCTGTTTATCCTTCGAGTATAGGAAGGCTACTGGTTTGCTTGAGTTAATTTTGTATCCAGCCACTTTGCTGAAGTTGTTTATCAGCTGTAGCAGATCTCTTGTGGAGTTTTTCAGGTCACTTAAGTATACCATGATATCATCTGCAAATAGTGATATTTTGATTTCTTCCTTTTCAATTTGTATCCCTTTGATTTCCTTTTGTTGCCTGATTGCTCTAGCTAGAACTTCAAGTACTATGTTGAATAGATAGGGAAAGAGAGGGCAGCCTTGTCTAGTCCCTGATTTTAGTGGGATTGTTTTAAGTTTCTCTCCATTTAGTTTGATGTTGGCCACTGGTTTGCTGTATATTGCTTTTACTAAGTTTAGGTACACTCCTTGGATTCCTGATCTTTCCAAGACTTTTATCATGAAGGGATGTTGAATTTTGTCAAATGCTTTTTCAGCATCTAATGAGATGACCATGTGGTTTTTTTCTTTGAGTTTGTTTATGTAGTGGATTACATTAATGGATTTCCGGATATTGAACCATCCCTGCATCCCTGAGATGAAGCCTACTTGATCATGGTGAATGATTGTCTTGATATGTTCTTGGATTCAGTTTGCAAGAATTTTATTGAGTATTATTGCATCGATATTCATAAGGGAAATTGGTCTGAAGTTTTCTTTTATTGTTGGGTCTTTATGGGGCTCTGGTATCAGTGTAACTGTGGCCTCATAGAATGAATTGGGCAGTGTTCCTTCTGTTTCTATTTTATGGAATAGCTTGAAGAATATTGGTATTAGGTCTTCTTTGAAGGTCTGATAGAATTCTGCACTGAACCCATCTGGTCCTGGGAGACTTTTAATGACTGCTTCTATTTCTTTAGGAGTTATTGGACTGTTTAGATGGTTTATCTGATCCTGATTTAACTTTGGTAATTGGTTATCAGTCTAGAAACTTGTCCGTTTCCTCCAGATTTTCCAATTTTGTTGCATATAGGCTTTTGTAGTAGGATCTGATGATTTTTTTAATTTCCTCAGAGTCTGTTGTTATATCTCCGTTTTCATTTCTAATTTTGTTAATTTGGATACTGTCTCTGTGCCCTCTGGTTAGTCTGGCTAAGGGTATATCTATGTTGTTGATTTTCTCAAAGAACCAGCTCTTGGTTTTGTTGATTCTTTGTATAGTTCTTTTAGTTTCCACTTGGTTGATTTCAGCCCTTAATTTAATTATTTCTTGCCTTCTACTCCTCTTGGGTGTATTATCTTCTTTTTGTTCTAGAACTTTCAGATGTGCTGTTAAGCTGTTAGTGTATGCTCTCTCCAGTTTCTTTTTGGAGGCATTCAGAGCTATGTGTTTTCCTCTTAACACTGCTTTCATTGTGTCCCATAGGTTTGGGTAAGTTGTAGTTTCATTTTCATTGAATTCTAGGAAGTCTTTAATTTCCTTCTTTATTGCTTCCTTGACCAACTTATCATTAAGCAGTGCATTGTTCAGCTTCCATGTGTATGTGGGCTTTCTGTTGTTGTTGTTGCCATTGAAGACCAACCTTATTCTGTAGTGATCTGATAGGAGGCATGGGATTATTTCAATCTTTTTATATCTGTTGAGGTTTGTTTTGTGTCCAATTATATGATCAATTTTTGAGAAGGTACCATGAGGTGCTGAGAAAAAGGTATATTCTTTTGAGGCAGGATGAAATGTTCTATAGATATCTGTTAAACCCATTTGGTTCATAGCATCTGTTAGTTTCACTGTGTCTCTGTTTAGTTTATGTTTCCAAGATCTGTCCATTGTTGATAGTGGGGTGTTGAAGTCTACCATTATTACTGTGTGAGGTACAATGTGTGCTTTGAGCTTTAGTAGAGTTTTTTTATGAAAGTGGGAGCTTTTGCATTCGGGGCATAGATGTTCAGAATTGAGAGTTCTTCTTGGTAGATTTTTCCTTTGATGAGTAAGAAGTGTCCTTCCTCATTCTTTTTGAGGAATTTTGGTTGAAAGTCAATTTTATCCGATATTAGAATGGCTACTCCAGCGTGTTTCTTGGGGCCATTTACTTGGAAAATTGTTTTCCAGCCCTTTACTCTGAGGTAGTGTTTGTCTTTAATATGGAGGTGCGTTTCCTGGATGCAGCAAAATGCTGGGTCCTGTTTATGGATCTAGTCTGTCAGTCTATGTCTTTTTATTGGGGAGTTGAGACCATTGATGTTAAGAGATATTAAAGAATAGTGATTGTTATTTCCTGTTATTTTTGATGCTGTTAATATTGTTTGTGTGGCTCTCTTCTTTTGAGTTTGTTGAAAGATTACTTTCTTTCTTTTTCTTGAGTGTAGTTTCCCTCTTTGCGTTGGCATTTCCCATGTATTATTCTTTGTAGGGCTGGGTTTGTGGAAACATACTGTGCAAATTTCGATTTGTCGTAAAATATTTTGGTTTCACCCTCTATGATTATTGAGAGTTTTGCTGGGTATAGCAGCTTGGGCTGGCATTTGTGTTCTTTTAGAGTCTGTATGAGCTCTGCCCAGGTTCTTCTAGCTTTCATAGTCTCTGGTGAGAAGTCTGGTGTAATTCTGATAGGTCTGCCTTTATATGTTACTTGCCCCTTTTCCCTTACTGCTTTTAATATTCTTTCCTTGTTTTGTGTATTTGGTGTTTTGACTATAATGTGACAGGAGGAATTTCTTTTCTGGTCCAGTCTATTTGGAGTTCTGTAGGCTTCTTGTATATTTATGTTCATCTCTTTCTTTCGGTTAAGGAAGTTTTCTTCTATAATTTTGTTGAAGATATTTACTGGTCCTTTAAGTTGGGAGTCTTCACTCTCTTCTATACTTATTATCCTCAGGTTCTGTCTTCTCATTGCATCCCGGATATCTTGGATGTTTTGGGTTAGGAGCTTTTTGCATTTTGTGTTTTCTTTGACTGTTGTGTCCATGTTTTCTATGGTATCTTCTGCACCTGAGATTCTCTCTTCCATCTCTTGTATTCTGTTGGTGATGCTTGCATCTATGACTCCTGATTTCTTTCCTATGATCTCTAATTCCAGGGTTTTCAACCTTTGTGATTTCTTTATTGTTTCTATTTCTGTTTTTAATTCCTGAATGGTTTTGTTCATTTGATTGATTGTGTTTTCCTGTATTTCTGCCTGCTTGATTGTGTTTTCCTGTAATTCTTCAAGGGATTTTTGTGTGTCCTCTTTAAGGGCTTCCAGTTGTTTACCTGTGTTCTCTTGTATTTCTTTAAGGGAGTTATTTATTTCCTTCTTAAAATCTTCTATCATCCTCTTGATATGTGATTTTAAGCCTGAGTCTTCCTTTTCTCGTGTGATGGGGTATCCAGGGCTGTCTGTGGTGGGAGAGCTGGGTTCAGCTGAAGCCAAGTAGTCTTGGTTTCTGTTCCTTGTGTTCTTGCCCTTGCCTTTTGCCATCTGGTGATCTCTGGAGTTAGCTGGTCTTTCTCTTCTGACTGTGGCTTGTCTTTCCTTCAAGCTCAGATGTCAATATTCCTGGGAGACCAGTTCTCTCTTCAAGCTGTTCTTCAGACCCCGCGTCTGGAGTCCTCCTGTTGCTGGCTCCTCAGCACAAGTGGGCAGGTAGCTTTCTCCTTGAACTACTTGTATATGGAGAGGCCTGTTGGTCCAGGTGGGGTTTCTGGCCACAGGTGGAAGCAGGCAGGCTCTTACATCCCGGCTTTTCCTCAGTCCCTGCCTCATGAGTTCAATTCTTTTATATTATTTATCCCTTCAAAATTTTCTTTTCTACCATGCCCAGGCACCTGTATCTTGCTCTAATTTTTCATTTCCTATTTCCTCTTAACCCTTTATATTAGAGCATTCTGTCTCCCTCCCTTGGAAGCCCCTCCCAATGGCCTGCAATAATTGTTTTTATCATTTTAAATATTAGAAATCTTTACAAATTCATGAAATCATTTTGTGTTATAATTTATAATTAATATTTATTAAGTGAATTTCCTATTTCACTCTCTATCAAGAATCTCTTGAACTCAAGACACTTAGAATTTTAGTAGAGATTAGAACTACTTTTAATTTACCTATTTTAATTCACCTTGCTTTTAGTTTTTATCTAATATACTGCCCAAGCCAAGGTCACAATGCTTTCTTATATTTCATTCTGAGATTGTCACAGTTTAATTTTTTATGGGATATTTTCTTATTGACATTTCAAATGTTATCCCCTTTCTTAGTCCCACTCCCGAAAATCCCCTATCCCATCCCTCTCTTTCTGCTTATATGAGGGTCTCCCCCACCCACCCACCCACTCCTGCCTCCCCACCATTGCATTCCCCTACACTGTGGCATCGAACTTTCACAGGACCAAGGGCATCTTCTCCCACTGATGCCCGATAAGGCCTTCCTCTGCTACATATACAGCTGGAGACATGGGTCCCTCCATGTGTACTCCTTGGTTGGTGGTTTAGTCCCTTTCATTTAGATGTGTGGCTTGTTTTGAGGTGTATGGTGTAAAAAGAGCTTCAATTTCATTCATATATAAGTAGATCTTTATTTTTCCTGGCCTGATTTTATTTTTATAATGCAGAGGAATAAAATAGTTCTCTTCAATCTTTGATGTTCAAAATTATCACCTAGAGTTCATGTTGAAACTTCAGATTTTTTATAGTAGAGAGGAGAACTTTAGAATCCAATGCTTTAGCAAGTCCCCAGTTCATGTTGCTAGTAGAGGCTCTAAGAAATTTTGGATAGCAAGGAAATAGACAACTGCTAAACAAGTATTTCTGAATGTTTTCCAAGTATTCATTTACGTTCATTTACTTTTCTTTACCATTCCCTGTGTGGAGGACATTATAGCTTCTATACTACTTTTCTGATCACATCTCATTAGGTGCATCCATAAGCAAGAAAATTGTTTAGGTGATATTACTAAGCTTGACATTTCAGTTCCTATCACAGATTAGACCGTTGGCAACATGAATTTCCTTTGTTAACCCATCAGCTACAGCTAGGATTTTAGAAATAATAGAATGTGTGTATATGCTCCTGGAGAAAAGGCTAAAGGCTTTCTACAGTGTTAAAGTTGTGCTGCTTTCTAATGTCAAATAAAATTTGATCATCTTTTACCTTAAATTGAAAATGTCTAAGAGGGTAGTAATTAGTAGTCAGAAATCCTTCCAATGGGTATACTGAGTAATGTTGGGCTAAGGAATAGGAAATTGAATTTTTCTTTATTACCAGCTCCTTATGTTTCAAGTTCAGCAGTTCTAGATAATGTGCGATTTCAGTAAGCACCATTATTGGAACCCAGGATGTCTTAATATAAAGACTGTGGAGCAGGCAGTAACTAGCTCAACCTGAAGCTTTGTGGATGCTTTCTCACATAGAAACTGAGAAAATTAGGTGCTCAGTAGAGAGATTTTAATTATTTCGTTTCTACAACACACTATAGGTGCTGAATTTATGTTAGTTTTCCTCCTTTTCTCAGCTTTTCTAGTGAAAAAGATTTTCTGCAATTTACATATAAATGACCAAGTATAATAGGGCCATTAAATTAGGAATACAACAAGGGCACTCTAATGGAAAAAGAACACAGTTTTCTACAAAATTAAAGCTCAAGATGGTTACATTTAATGGAACAAGAATTTAATTTTGATATCTCCAGAAATTTCCATAAAATCGTGGTTAATGAAACTGCATTTAATATTTAATATTCAACAATGATAAATAATATTATTTTGTAAAGAAGAAAGAATACTGAACTTTATGACAAAAATCTCATGGTGAATGGTTTGAAATAAATACCAAGAACAATAGAATGGCACAATTGTCAAAATATCAAATAAGCAGCACTTTCTATCATGCTTATTAAATTGAAGCTTCTGTTCCCCATCCAATCCTGCATTGTAGGTATTTGTTACATCACCCTCTCACTACTAGGTACCAATGTCTCTATTGGTATCCTACTTCTAGGATAGCCAAGTGATCATAGACTTAATGGATTAAAACCAAATATTTTATATTGAATTTGAGTATCTAATTGTATTATGTTCAATTCTTCTTATATAAATAATTGTTTTAAGGAGCTTAAATGACATCACTTGCTGTCAGGCAAATGTGGGTAGTAGAAATTGCAAAAAGTCCCTCCACTGGATTAAGAGCTTCAGTACTGAGAGAGGGAAAATCAGTTTTATCTAGAGATAAAACTCCTGAAACATTACTAAATTCCAAGTAATCTGTCACAAGCATACACACACACACACACACACACACACACACACACACACCATGCTGTCTCCATTTAGAGCTGCTCATATATGTGTGTGTATGTGTGTGTGTGTATAACAATAATAAGTAAAGAAGAGATCAAGAAATTAAGGAGTTGAGGGAGACCCAGGAAATTTGGAGAGGAAAAATTAAAGTGTCAAAATGATTTAAATACAGTATTCAAGTATGAAACTCTCAAATACAGTAGTTTAATTTATTTATTCATGTTACATACCAATATCAGTCCCCTCTCCTCCATGTACCGCCTTAAGCAGCTACTCTATCATTCCTCCTTCCCTTTCTTCTTTGAGAAGGTGGGGCTCTCCCCTCTGGGTATCACCTTCCACCCTCCACTATCCCCCCTCATCACATCAAGTCACCACATAACTAAACAATCCTCTCCCACTGAGGACTGACAAGGTACCCCAGTGAAAGAAATAGACAGGCATGCTCCAGTTCTTTGGAGACCTGCATGAAGAACAAGTTGCACATCTGCTACATATGTGGAGGGGGAATAGGTCCAGCTTGTACTCACTCTTTGATTGATCATTTAGTCTCTGGGAGCCTTCATGAGTCCAGGTTAGTTGACTCTGTTGGTCTTCCTGAGTAGTCACTCTCCTATTTGGGTCCTTCAATCCTTTCCACAACTCTTCCATAAGACTTCCTGAGTTCCATGATCTACTGTTTGTGTGTCAGTCTCTGCATCTCTTTCCATTAGCTGCTTGGTGGAGCATCTTAGAGGACAGTTATGCTAGGCTCCTGCCATGCATATACTTTTGGGTTAGGGTTACCTCATTGTAGTTCCAGTATTTGCCTGCAAAATTCATGATACCCTTATTTTTAATAGCTGAGAGTGGTATTCCATTCTGTAGATGAACCACATTGTCTTTATCCATTGCTTAGCTGAGTGACATCTAGGTCATTTGTAGTTTCCAGCTATTATGAATAAAGCTGCTATGAACATGGTTGAGCAAGTATTCTTGTAGTTTTTTGTATAAACTTGAGGCCTCTTTAGCTTTCCCCTATCCATGTTTTCATGTTCTTCGTTATTGTCCTTGTCTGGCTCTTGTTTAAAAAACTTTATATAAGGTACTACACAGTTGTTAAAGGTTAATCATCATGGCAATGATTATCCTTACACCAAAAATCTTTATATTTGGTGTCATATATATTAGTTTCATATAGAGGTGTTAAAAGTAAAAGAGCATTGGACATGTAAGTGCATATAATTCTTAAGCAATGCTGCTTATAAGTCCAATAATCTACTAGTAGGCCCTTAAGTATAGACATTGTGCTTGTAATTTTTAACTGATTTTTGAAGAATAATCAATAGTATATTTACTTACATTAGTATTTAGCATTTTTTCTTTTCTTTATATCACTACAAATGAATGGAACTTCTCATAATGTATTAATTTTCCAAAGGCTAAAGTATCATTTCTTTTCATATTCATGAACTTTGCTTTTAGTATTTTCTGATAATTCAAAGATTATCCTCAAGAATATATGGCTATAAAGTAAGTTATATCATGTCCAGCTATTATTTTGGTCTCATAAATACCTACAAAAATCTAGGTCAAGAACTCCAATACAAAAATTACAAATTCATCCAAATTCTACCATGCTTCCTTAAACCTCAAGCAACAGGATAGATAATGGAATGTGAAAATATTTTACTTTACATAGATCATTTGGTCTTTTACATTTGCATTATTATTAGAAGTCATGCTGATATCTTGAAGAATTTCATAGTATTTCTCTTAAGGCCTGAATTTATCTAGAACTATTTATTAACTATACCAAGTAAATCTTTAGTATACAAGGTCTCACTTTTGTAAATAACATATTTGCCTAATTTTTTCATTTGTGTTACCCATATTATTGATCTAAAAAATAGAACCATATAAATACTGGACTCCTTCTTTATTTTTTATTACTCTTTATTTTCAACGATTTTTTTCAGGTTCCCACATTTTCTTTTTCTTCTTGATACTTTATTTACACATCCGCTTACTTTCTGTGTTTGAGATTATAGACAATTTACTTACATTTGGCATCTGCTAAGCTTGCCTATCTATTATATAGTTATCCAAGTTCATGTTTTATTTTGTCCATTTTATTAGAGTAAAAGGATAGTGACTAGCTGAAATTTAAAAAAATAATATCTTCTTGTAAAGAAAAAACCTAAAATATCATTAGATCTATCAGATTTTGATAATAAAAGCATTATACTTCAAAAGTCAAGGTTTATTAAAGCATGTTATACTCCAAGCTTCATAAATATATTTATATAACTACTTATATAAACAAATTACTGATATATAATCATGAGCTTCTAAGTGTTCTTCTGTTCTAACTTTTTCATATTCTATAGTAGAATCAAATATGGAAGTATATAGTATATGTCTCATTATATGAAGATAATAATAAAAATAAAATAATGGAATGGAGTTTAATAGAATGTTATTGGTGTGGGTATAATAAACACATACCTTTAATAGAGGTCACAATTTCAAATTTAAGGTAAAATCTATCATGACAGATACTGATAGAGTTTTTTTGATAATACTTAATAACTAGTGACTTAACTAATGACTTTTAAGTTTTGGTATTTTGGTTTAAACTAAATTAAGTGCCATGGGAACTTAATCATTTTATTTACTTTCAGAGGTACCTTAGCTACAAATTCTAAGATTTGAATGCATAGTCTCTCCCTTTCAACCCCAGAAAAAATTAATAATAATAATAATAATAATAATAATAATAATAATAATAATAAATAACAAGTCCAAATTGTGTTGACAATATACTGACTTAGACATACTTCTATTGGTCATACTGACACATAATCACCTTTAAGAAAACTGAATCCTTCCATCCCCCACCAGAAGCCTAGTTTAAAAGTAGGAGCTGTATTGTAAAGTGAACAAAGAGGATTATAGGAAGAAAATATTTATTTTACTTCAAACACATATTTAAGTCTCTGTCTCTCTCTCTCTCTCTCTCTCTCTCTCTCTCTCTCACACACACACACACACACACACACACACACACACTCACCTGCAAAAAAATTCATCAAACATTTATCCATATATTTCTATCACTTGGTATATTCCTCAGAGTTCTCTAAACGAACCAAACTGATAGAATGAACTGATAAGAAAATGGAATTTATTAGAATTTAGTACAGGCTGTGGTCAAAGTAGCTCAACAATGGATGTCTTTTGAAGGAAAAGCCAAGAATTTGTTAATTGTTCACTCCACATAACTGGATGTCTCAGCAGTCCCTATATGGGACTGAAGTCTTAGGGAAGTCCTGGAGAGCTCCTGGTTTTCAGTTTAAGTTAGAATCCTGAAGAAACAGGTTCTAATATTACCAAAAAATGGCTCAGCATTAGGATGGATAAACTATAAGACTGAGGGCAAGTCAAAAGCAAATGTTTTTTTTTCCATGTTCTTTTTTGTCTGCTGCAACCAGAAGCTATAGCCAAGTTTGTGTTTGGTCCTCCCACTCTAGAGGTTCCAGGTTTAGGGTGAGTTTTCCTATCTCAATAGATCCAATCAAGAAAATCCCTCGCAGGTATGCCTCTCTGCTGAAATTTGAGTTGGTTCCAGATATAATCAAAATTGACAACCAAATTAGCCATTATACTTGAGGTAAGAATGGAAGGATACACTTTTATTGTTTTCATTATTTATATACATTTGTAAATCAATAAAATACTAGTTATTTCAACCCCCATCAAGGTTTTAGTAAGATTAATATATTACCTCGTAAGCATATATAGATATATCAAATCTACTAAGATAACTAATTTGATATATACCAATTAATAATCTTTGATTACTTTTAGTAGTTCACCCTTTCTTTGCTTTTTCACATATTTCCTCTTTTGATATTGATATAGACAGATAAAAAGTTTTATATATATATATATATATATATATATATATATATATATATATATTGTCAAGGATAAAGGTAATGACATAAATCAAATATGCTTATTCAAAATTGCATTTCTAATCATTTTGTGAAAAAACAGTGCTACTATTGTTTCACATAAAACATACAAATAGAACCTAAAAAGGGAAATGTTACAGAATGAAATGCATATCATTTGAATCTTGTGGCAAACATCAATTTGTTTCAGGAAACAATCATTTAATTTTGTGTAAAAAAGTATTCAGTATTTCATAATGGAGTTTTATGAGTGGGTCTTCTTTTTCCCATTGAGTAAAATTCCTGTTTCATATTTGTTGGCTTACACAAATATATGTTGGAGGAGAGGAGAAAACTAGATGTCTCAGCAAGTAAAGTCACTTATTGCCATGCACTTACTGCCAAGCCTGATGACTTCAGTTTGATCTCTGGGAACAACATGGAGAAAGAATAAAACTAATGATCACAAATCATCCTATGATCTATACACCTGCTTGCATGCATACTCAGTCTCAATAAATTGATATTAAAATATGAACGCAATTCAGGTATTTTAAAATGTATTTCCATGTGTTAATTGTGATGTTATTTTTCTGTTTCTGCTCTTTGATGTGGAATATATTAAGCGGATTTTCTAATATTTACCCAGAATTACATACAGGAATAAAGTCCATTAGTTCTTGACTTATATTTACTATGTTTATCCTGATTAATTTGGCTTGGTAATACATTGCTGAACAATTTTTGCACATATATTTATGTGGAATATCCATCTAATATTTTATATTTTTGTAGTATCTTTCAGTTTGTTGCTGACATTTTAAAGGTAGAAAACATTCATGTTTATTTCGTTTTCTAAACAAAATTGAAAGACAGTTTCCTAATTTTACATTTTCCAGGTTATTAGCTATTTAATCACTTACTTAATCAGCATGAAACTATTCAATGTGTGAGTTGGGTAAGAGTGTATGTCTTTAAAAAATTAGTCAATTTCAAGAGACTTTCCCAATTATTGAGGATAAATGAAATATTGTTGTAATTACTTACTATCCATGGTACCAGTGTCTTGTCTTTATTACTGTTTTAATTTTGGTCTACATTACTTATTGATATATTCATTTTATTTCTTTTCTGAAGGACTAGCTTTTTATGATGTTTGCTATTTTCTAGACTTTTCAAAAAAATTATGTGTAACCAGTGTCATAGAATATCCTTAAGCATTCCTTTTTTTCCTCATTTCACTGATGTTGAATAGTTCTATTATCATTTATAAATAAATCTATTTTAAATTCTCTTGAGAATTTTATGTATATTTTATTTAGAGCTGTATTATTTTAATTTTCCCAATAGAGATTTTCAAAAAACTGGGTTTTACTTGTATTTCTAATATATTAGGAAAATATATTCCACAAGTGTCCTTTATTCTATTATTTATTTAAAGAGTATTTTATGGCACAGAATATTGTTTGTTTTAGGAACTATTCCATGTAAGCTTGATAAAAATGTGTATTCTGCTATATTTGAATAATGTAATCTATAAATGTCAACTGTGTCAAGTTACTTGATAGTGTTGTTCTGGTCCACTATATTCTTAGTGATTTTCTGCCTGCTTGACCTATCCATTATTGAAAGATGTAAGTTAAAATCTCTGACTATAATAGTAATTTTGTCTTTTTAACCTTTGTTGTCATCTCCTTTTACCTCATACATTTTAATACTATCTTATTAAGGATGTACATATATATAATATGATTCCTTTTAGGAAAATTTTTTAGAAGTCTTTTTTATCGGAAATATATATAAAAACTCCAGGTTTAAAATTTAATATCTATATGCTACATCACAATATAGTCCTTTATAAGGAGTATAACTTAGTCTTTATATTTTAATTTTTCCATTACTGAAATATTCTTTATTTTATTTAGATGAACAGTCACTGATTTTACATTTTTGAAACTTATTAGTTTGTGTGTGTCTTTGTGTCTATGTGTGTGTGTGTATGTATCTGTACATATATGGATGTAAAATTGCTCAGCTATGTTTGTAGGTAGAGGAAAATTAGCAGGAGATCAAACTGAGGTTGTCAGGCTTGGTAGAAGGTATGTTTATCCAATAAGCCATCATGCCAGCCAAGTTGCTTTTGAATTGGTGTCTGTGAATGGTAATATCTCAAGTAAACATTAACACAATTAGATTAGGTACTATCATACATGTAGATGATTTGTATTCGTTGTGCTCATTCTTTGAAGAAAGAAAACAAAAGTTGTTGTATTTGTTATTCCCGATGTTATACACTAATGTTGTAAGGAGATGTACATACATATTTCTGGACATGCCAGTCTTGAACATCACATCCAGTTTTCTTTGCACAGAATCTGTTGCATTCCATTATCATATAAATATGTCTATATAATACTAATTTGTGCAACCTTTAAAGCAACCTATATAAATTTAGAAAATTATAAATTGGAGGAATTTTTAAACATTTTTCTCCTTTTTAACATTTCAATCACTGACCCTTTTATTTTTTAAATCCAATATGAAAGCATATTTGTGATAGATGGTAAAATTTTAACAACAAAAAATAACTTTTGATATAATTATTAAGTATAAACCCAGGACTCTACACCAGTAGTCTTATGTTATGAGTCATTAAATATTTACTTGTTATCCACTTCATTTATGTAAACAGCAGCAAGCAGAGCGATACACTGCAATAAAATATCACAGAAGCAGGGAAAGATTTAAAGTCATATCTAACCAACCCTATTTGATCAAATAGCTAACTTCACTGAAGACAAGAAGATATGGTTTTCATTTAAAAGGCAAGAAATAGAAAGGGATGAAATAAAGAGAAAGAGAAAGAAAGAATGAAGGAAAGAAAGTATGTTTGGAAAGATTTTGAAATCAGTTTTACAACATATTTGTTTTTCTGTAACTGTTTGACAGATGAGTAGTGTAGATAAAAGTGACTGCGTAAGTGTTCATATGAGTAATCCTAATTCATCATTGTCTAATGGTTAATAGATTTAGAGTAGCTACATTAAAACAACACATGCAGTATTTTTCAAAAGAATGTAATTTATCTTGTTTTTGTCATGTTGGCAATGGAAAATAGTTTTATTTTGATAAAGGTTGCAGAACTTATTGGGAGGAGATATCTGATGCCATCAAAGGTCTTTCTCAAAGCAATTTCAGATACCACAATTCCATAGTGAGGCTCACTCCCTTGACACAGTTGTAAACCATACATTTTATGAGGCAGAATAGAATACTAATGGGTCATTATATTTTAACCAATACAATGAGTTCATAATCCTTATTTGATGGATATTATTCTAAAACTAGATGGTAAGTATTTGAAATAAAATAACCACATGAGTTAACCAGCCTTCAGTTCCTGGTCAGACAGATGGGTTTGGTTGATATTTTTGGGAGGTCTGTTTATTTCTGAATGGAAATAGAGAAGTAGGCCTGGGGAAGAAGGGGAGACAGGGGAGTGGAGGGAGGGGAAATTGTGATCAGGATGTATTGCATGAGAGAATGATAGTAACAGAGCTAACTCCATGAATCTTTAATATTTCCATTACAGAATAAGTCAAGTTTACAGTTTTGGACAGTAGTCCAAAGTGGCATGTCAAACCAGCTGTAGCTTAAATATTTAAATAGAATTTACATGAAATTATTTTATATGAAATGTTTTACAAATAAAACGTATTTTTCCTGGAAATTATTTGTTCCATACAACAACACCTCATTATTTTTACCATTACAATTCAAACAAAATCTGTACACACTTTTGATACAATAAAACCACAGACCTTGCATGTGTCACTAATTCATTCAACTTGGAATTGAAGAATCAATGATTCCTCCACATTGGGTCATTTCTCTGGTACAAGTCCTCTTACTAAATAGTCTCTTCTCTGTTTTTACAACTCATCTTTATGTTTTGGTTATACTTTTTGTTGCTTTTGGAAAGTATCTCTGGGATCTTAAATAATGCCATGATATAAATTGGCCCTTTCTGCCAAGGCAGATATCCTGAATTCAATCCCAGGAAACTACATAATAAGAGGGGGGAAAAGAAACAAACAAACAAAAAACCCAAAACAACAAGTTGTCCTCTGATTGCTACCAACATACCTTGTTATGGGAATACCTATGCATGCACACAAGTTAAATCAATCAATATATCAATCAATCAAACAATAAATGTAAAATATCTTTAAAATCTTAAATTTTTGTTTTGAAATCTTTATTTTCCTAAATTTGAAAACTACTATACTAATATTGTTAGGACTTAAGAACAGAATTATATTTACAGCCTTTTGAATATGTATTATGTTGGATAATGAGGATCATCACTAAAAATTTCTAACTTTTTTATTCGTTCCATTAGGCAGTGTTTGTGGCTATTTATATTAAAAGTAAATTCCTCATTGATTTATGTCCTACCATATTCACTTTATTTTTTTATGACAGACACTTTAAAACACTAAAATTAACCATTTACAAGATGACATTCAGTAGCATTGATTTCTTTTCTAATGTGGAGTTCTAAAGAACAATGTAATGATCCAAGAAGTTGAGCAAAGAAACTTAGCAACTGAAAATTTATTACAAGGATAGATTCCCAGAGGTACTTTAAAATCATGAGTCATGTGTATTTGACAGGTGACTATTTGACATTAAGGTGGAAAACTTGCAATTTCAGAAGCAGATGTATGCAATCCTTTAATCTATCTGTAAATTGTCGAATTGCAAGTGTAGAAACTTCCTTCCAAGCAATACATGCTAACTATTTCCAGTTCTAAATTGCACTTAGAATTTTAGATTGCACCTCATAATCTCAAGCCAAACAGTTGCTTGTAAAATCTATTTCAGTTTCAATATAAGGAAGTGTTATCTCTTCCAATAAAAAGCCAGTTTCTCATTTAATGGCAGTGTTATGTATCCTATATGAAGAATAACAAGGAGAATAGAGAACAAAAGGAATACTTAGGGAAAAAGGTAAAGACAGTATCTCCAGTGACTCAGATAAATGGAGATGTTTGTTTCCTTTAAACAGCTCACAGGGAAAATATCATGAGGTAGCTCTGTCTGCCTGAGGTTTTGGTCTAGCTATATAATGTTAGTTTTATCAAACTATTTGCCAACTCTCTGCTGAGAAAAACTTGAATTGTAGATATTTTGTGCATATTTATGTTGTTGATAACATCATTATTCTAATACTATACTCTGATATATATTACTGAGAACTTGTAACATACTACTTATTTTCTACATATAAAGTTGGAAAATAGAAAAATAGTTTGGAAGGTATTTTGAATAAAATAGAAATGACTAGTCAAACATCAATGTTTCTTTCATTTCTTTACATTTCTTTAGTAAGCTTAATACAAAATTCTGTGGAATGACAGTAAATAGCTAGTGTCTATGTTAATTCACAAAGATGAGGTAAACATGTCTTTTACTCACACAAACTTAACTACTAGAAATCAACATAGGATATGAAAATAGGCCACACATGTAAAAGAAGCATAAATCATTTGGAAGGTGTCAAACATTCATCATATAGCTATACAGTGTTGAGTAAATTTAGGCCACCTCAATTTCATTATTGGAAATGATTTCTTCAGCAATTAATCTTAAACCATACCTCCAACTTTATACTTCATTCCTCATAACCAAAAGAAAATCTTGGAAAGAAAATATTGAATAAATCGCTTCAGTATATCTTTACATATTAATTCACTCCTAAAATTTCAATATTGAGACTATGTATCTTTTAATTCCTAGTAGTTCTAAAATGCCTATAAATTTCATAGCACAGTTAATTTTTAAATAATTTGAAGCTATAAACCCCTCACAAATACTGATTACTTTTATTTTACCAAATTGAATCAAATGAGATTGGTATAAATATTTTTAGTACTTGTACTGAACTAAATATGCATTATCTTACCAAGAGATATACTTTGTATGTTCTGTGAGGATACATACTTCATGAAATTTTCATGAATTAAATTAATCCCTAGACACAGATATTGTTTGCTTATTCTAAATTGTTTGATCAAAATTTAAAATACAAAATATAAAATATGAAAATCTATGCTTTAACTTGAAAAGCATAATTCATTATTTCTTTTTATTCATTTTTGAAAGAGGTTGGCATTTGATCTATCTTGAACAGACTCCAAATGTTGTAATTTTTCTTTGTAATTTGACTACAGTACTAACTATATTTTTGAAAAAAAAATTGGTTGAAAAAATTGTTTTGAATGTTGGTAACATCTAGAAATTGCTACATGTTAATGACACATATATGGCAATTGATTTTCCAAAAACTACAGGAACTAAATTGTTGATTTTTACTATAGGTGATACATGAAGTAATATAATTTACCAACAAGGTTAGATCTCAACAGGAAGGTTTCCATAGGTTGTGCTCTTTTCCATAGTATCATGTGTTCAGCATTTGTTTATTATCTGTAAATTGGATTATTAGATTATCTATATTATACATTTGTGGGAATTAAATGATATACTAGATGAAAAATACCTTTCAGTAAATTGGTACCTTGTAAATTCTCAATGCATTTTTGCATATTTTTCAAAGCTGAACATTTATTTTCTACTGAGAATGAACACAATAACACTTCACCAACTTCTGCACAGTATGATGGAAAAATATTAGTTAACTTTTAAGTTGAAGTAGCTAATAAAGAACTAAGCAAAATAAGCTACTTATCTATAAAATGAAAATATTAAATTAAAAATTACTTAAGAACATGGGATGTTTTACAAAGGCTGATTGTGAGTGTGAATAACACTAAACTTCTTTTCAACTAATAGGTGTTATTAAATTGAATTGAGCTCCTACTTTTAATCAGATTAATGCATAAAACTTAGAATAATCACAGAAAGCAGAAACAGATCCTACAAACATCTTGGTTATTGATACAAGAAATACTGTGTTAACAATGTTAGAAAATTCATATTTTTTTGAGATCCTGGTTTTGCATTCTCCTTGCTTGGAACTGTTTGGAACTTTGCACACTAGAAGTCTGTAACTATACATTTACATTTAATGTTTAAAATAGCATCATTCATCTGGATTTATGAAAATCGGAAAGTTGTATGCTTTAATCTCAGATGTTGGGACTACCTGTGTACATGAACCCAAGATAGTCTTTCAGGCTTTATCTCTGCAGAAAGTGTCCCACTCAAACTTCGTAGAAAACAACTCCAGCGTTTTTAAGGGGAGACCATCATTCATTTGGCCAGTGGTATGGACTAAGCTGTCTGTAATTACAGGTAAGATGATGTCATGGAATTTGGATTGGCAGAACATACTTGTAACAGCCAGGTTTTGAAGTATAAATGATATATTACCTAAGGGAGTTTCATATATTGTATGAAATTTTAATGATGATTTAAAGCCTGAAAACTATAGCTGTATCTTCTTTCTCCTGGATTTTTAAAGTTATCATTTACTTATTCATTTTAAACATTTTAATGTTTAAAACAATTTTTAAATTTAAATATTTTTGATCATATTCTTCCCCTTACCCAAGTCCTTTCATATTGTCTTCTCATCCATGCCCCATCTTTAAGATTTTCTAAAAAAAAAAAAAAAAAAAAAAAATTAATAAAACAATCTCCCTCAAAAAAAACCAAATAAATCAAAATATAACAATGTCAAAAAGGGAAAAAAATCAAAACAAAATAAGACAAAACAAAAAACCAAACCAACCTCCCCCCCAAAAAAAACCCACTAAACTGTAACCAAATAAAAGAATAGAAAGCAATTGTGGAGTCCATTATGTGTTGGCACACTACACCTGAACAAGAGGACTACCCTGGGGTGGTTGATATATAAAGTGTCACTCCATTGCCAAAAAGTGAATCCCTCATCCAGCAAGTATAAATGCCAGTTTAGTTGGTAACCTTTACCTTAGTGGCTAGGTTTTTACCCATTCACTTATTCATCAATCAATTAATCAACCAACGAATAGCACAGAAGATAAAATAAAAAGTATCGAATTTAAGCTAAACAGGACAAATCAACAGAAGGAGAAGAGCTCAAGAGGAAGCATAGAAATCAGAGACTCACTTGTTTGCACACTCAGAAATTCTAGAAAAACACTAAACTAGAAATGTATATATCCAGAGGACGGGAGAGCAAATGCAGACCTCTGCAGGATGTATGAATGTGGCTTCAGTCTTTGTGAGTTCATATGAACTATGTTCATGTTTATTTATAGGCCCCCCTTTTCTTTGTGTCCTCCATCACCTCTGGCTCTCACACACTGCCTCCTCTTCCAGATGGTTCCCTGATTCCTAAGTTGAAGGATTTGATGAAGACCTCCTATTTAGGGCTGAATGTTCTGAGTTCTCCCACTCTATGTCTAAGTTCTGGCTGGGAGTCTCTCCATTTAATCTCCCTTATACTCCAGGGGTATTTAACTAATTATGATTTAGACCTGGAAGTCGGTTTTCCCTAAATGTACTGAAACGTCTTTTTAAGCAGCCACAGCTTAATGAATCTTTGAATCACAGCAAAGAAGATTTGAATTTGAATTTTTTGTTTTAATTTTTTCCCCTTTCTGAAAAATTCCTTTTCCTAGAGCTGTCTCTGATGATGTCCACCATTGGTTTTCTACTATAAAATTGAAATGTTTCATCTTTGAAGCTGGAATTAAAGATCATAACCTCATCTGCATGTATTTTTTGATTGAAAAAGGTTGTCTTCACTATCTAAAGAAAAGATGGATTTGTGAGATGTGTTTTGCTTCTTGATACAGAAAAGGTAAAGCAAAATGTTGTTTCACACACACACACATACACACACACACTCACACACACACACCACACAGGAGAGACACAGAATTAGGGACACAGAGAGGCAGAGAGAGACACACACACACAGAGCCATAGATTCAGTGTTATTTAAAAATTTAGCAAAGGAAAATATAGCACATTACATTTCCTATCATTTTTGTGGGTTTTGTTCCATATTCTCAAGATTCTTGCTTGCTTCAGCTTGGAATAAAGTTGAATCTCTCATTTCTGTTTCGATTCATGGTTTGCATGTTTATAACATTTTGGACTCCAAAATGTTCTAAATAGTTGAGTTTCATTTTAGTCTGCACTTAATACCAACTTGAAATTTATTGAGGCCAGATAATTCTATCATTGCAATAATGGTGGCTTCTGATGGCAGTTCATACAGAGTGATTTTTAGTACAAAAGAAGATAAAGATGCATAATTCATTATTGTTAAGCAGTTTTCAAACTTTAAATGACTAATTGTTTATCCAGCCTGTCAATGACTTTACATTTAGGATATGCAGCATCTGTGTTGGAAGTCATTGTAGAAGTGTTTCCACATGGGCATATGAAAAAAATGAACTAGCTATACTTTCTTCAAATTGCAGTACAAAATATACAACTACATTTTAAAGATTTAAAGTATGAAAATTTGTGCCACAAAGTGCTTTTGCACTGTGTTGTACCCAACAGCTACACTCATATCTTAAAATGAATTACTCTTCGTAAGATGTATGATTTTCATCCAAATAATTTAATCTAGATTTTGTTGAACAAGGTCAGTTAAATGTATACCTGTATAAAACACAGGATATTATCTTCTAAATCAAAAAGCACTAGGTTCTACCTGTCCATTATTTACTTTAAAATTTTGATTTCGATTTTGCTCTTGTTGTTACTTGTGACTTGCTTTTTATATTAATATTTTCTTTAAACATATTGACAGTCAATTTGACAAGCTGTCACTTCTGGCAAATGTCACATTTTCCATTAGTAATTTCCTTTCAACAACAGCATTAGTCACCTTATCGTATAATATTAAACATTTCCTTTTAATACTATTAGATGAGAAATTTTAAACTAAAATAGTTTTGACAATGAAATTATAACAATATATGACAAGTGCGCGAATATAAGAGAGATCAATCTTTTATGTGTGCATCAATTAAAGGTATCCATGATTTTAGAACAGAGGTTTGAATAGATGACTGCTATACCGTATCTAAAGTTAAAGTATCCCTGGTAACAATAATGATCTTGAGTTGGAAAGCTGTAAAGAGGGAAAACTAATGGGGCTGATGCCTAGCACAAAAATGAAGTAACCTATACCATAAGTTGTAGAGTAGACTCCTTAAACCTTTGTGAAGGAGTGTCATTAAGTCTTTTGCATCTTTGAAATATGACAAAAAGCCACAGAAATAATTTTAGCAGGAAATTAGCATCTTTTCCTAATTTTGGTTATAGAAAATTAATTTACTGAAGAGGATTCAAAAGTATTTACGGGGAGAAAATTAGGCTATTTTTGCTGAGGTTCATGAACATGCATTTACCCTTTTTTAGTGTAAATGGGATGAATGTTACTAAAAGAACACCACATGTGCTCAATAACTGAGAAAGTGATATGCTTGTCTATGGGGACATTAACAATACTTGAACATCTGTTAATGCCTGTTACCCTTAGGAAATTTATTTCATCAAACATACATTGTTTCAACCCTTATTAACTTATTTCATAAAAGATTATATATCTGACTGTGATCCCTTCACTCAACGCTCCTCTGCTCATTGCATGAGTGTGAGACAACCCACTGCTCTCTACAGTCACAGCTTATAAATGTGCAATTAATGCTTTAATGCTATTTGAAAAGAATACCTCTTCTGCCATACATTATTGTCATATCCCTAAAAAGGAGCCTCCTATAAAGAAGAATTTCAGAGAGAAACTGCTAAAATGTACAGCACAACAAAAATAGAATTAAAAACTCTGAGATACTATTTTAAAAAGGTGGATGTGAAATAAAATTTGCTTGAGTTTCTGCTCTGCCACTTACCAGCCATTTGCACTTGAATAAAGTATTTGCCCTTTCTAAGCTTGCTTTCTTATCCTGAAAGAGGAATAATGGCAAGTACCTCATTAAATTGTTGTTTATGTCAGGCATTCCATGAAAAAGACTGTGACTTCCACATACTAAATATTCAATAGGTAATGGATATGCAATATAAGTAAAAATGGGTGCTGTGATTATGAAAAGTGCTCAGAAAGAATACAATGGCAATTATTTTAAAAATAAAAAAGTAAAAGATTACATGAATATAATAGGACGAGAATGTTTATTTGGTTTCAGATTTTAGAAAATGCATTATGTTTAAATATAATTCTATTCTCTTAATTAGTTTTGTATGCTTGCATGCAAAACCATGTAAGAATGTATAATACTACTGAATTTGTACACAATAATTTGTGTATAGACTAAAATTGTATGAGGGGAAAAGATATCAAAGTCTATTAAATTCTGCCAGTATCATTTTAGAATGCAACACACAACATCAGAAGTTTTTTGCCTCATTTCTTTGCATGTCTAATATTATATATGCATTTAATTTCAGAATCAGCCTTTTAACTAAATAATTCTGGGACAATATTAGATCTTGGCAAATCTCAATAACTTCAGGTCAGAGAAGTGTTTTAACATATAAAGGTCCTTGCAGCCCAAACCTGAAACCTGAGTTGAATTTCTGGAATTCACATGGAGTTAAAGGAGGGAACAGGTATACACAAAATTGTCCATTGATCTTCATTCATGAACTGTGGTATTACCTTCAATAATAAACATAATAAAAATATAGCAGCATTAGAAACACACTTACAGCTTCCTTAACACCTGTAGTTAATTATGTGCCTCCTGCTAAAGTAATGCTAAAATTCAACACTCTGTTAAGATGTAAAGTAACCTTTTTGGCTGTACCATTGAGAATTGCTTTCAATGTGTCTTTTGATGTATGTTTTCCACAGTGTTGCTTCTCATAAGGAAGTAAAATAACTGTTATTAAACATTGTTCTGTAAAAAGTGATATTTTCTTACCTTCATTTATAAATTTCCTCATCTCTTCTGGCCACTTAGCAGTAATCAGGAAAAAGTCCTAGTAGAATTGCAGCTTAAGCAGTTTTGGACAATTGTTAGTGACTCTGCATCAAGCTTTGACATTCTTCTAGCTGCTAGTGTCTAGCATAACATATTTCCAAAGAGATACTAGTGAAATGATCACCATAATATTTGATTTGCTAATGTCTTGCAGTAAAACACTATGTACCAGGATACAAGGCTATGTGTTAAAGATAGATAGGCCAATGTCAAACTGTTCTGCCTGCACCTAAAATAGAGTCTTCATAGCTTTCCAAATTACTGAATAGCAATGGTTCTGCAGTAGTTAAGATAAATCATGAACAATCACTACTTTGTAGGTTACTTTTCACATCGAAACATTTTCTCTTTGTACTTGTGGATGAGAAATCCTCAGATCTGATTATGACTTTGTATGTATGTATCACCTTTGTATGTATCACGTTATCACCTTATTCTAGCCCTCCATGTGTTAAACTCTAGCACATAGACATTGGGATGTTACTTTGCAGTTGGGGACATGTAAAAGATTAAGGAAGAGAAGGGAAGCATGAGGAGGATAAGAAGGAGAAGGAGAAGGGAGGTTGGAAAAATTTCCTGTCTGATGGTGACATTTTGAGTAGAATGTATTAAATTACAGATAATGATGAAACTTTTGTGGTTTTCTAAGACCAAAGAATATTGTAAAACAATTTAGTAAAAAAACTGATTCAAAAAAATTAAATAATATTAGACATGCAAAATAGACGCCAAAACAATTATCTGGCATTATGTATTGCACACCCAAGTTAAAACATTCTAATTAGATGAACAATTTATTGTTTTATTGTTTTTCCTGCCTAAATTTTATATATATATATATATATATACATGTATATATGTATATATATTCAGCAAGAAGCAAAAATAACACTAGTAGAGCCAGTTTTTAAAGTCTACGGTTTTGAGTCAGAATAAATTCAAAGAGAATGTAAGTACACATAGTTCCTTAATTAAATTGTACCACGATTTGAACTTTAAACGAAATAGCTGTTATAATTCATAACACATTAACTACAAAATTAAATCCAATTGTTAAAATATAAAAATGTAATTTATATTTACCTATTATATACATGGAGGAAAGTATTGTAGTTTTAATGTTGACTTTTAGTTAAATTAAAGTATGCCAAGTGATTAGAAAATTGTGACTCTGGGGGTGTTTGCAGGAGTGTTTTTAGGGAGTATTTCATTATAATTGCTCCAGTCTGGTCAATGGATTATTAATTGGGAGGTGGTGAAAGGAAGCAGGTAGGACTATGGTCTCTAGTGCTACCCAGCTTACATGGCCACTCTCTTCTATCCTCCTAGTCGCTCTCATTTTTCCTCTTTTCTAGATGCCAAGTCCACAAAAACAGCTTCTAAATAACACTCCTGACACAAGTTATACTGTCCAAATTCATGCAGCCAAGTGACCTTGTACTAAATTATCTGAAGTCATCAGTCACGATAATTCTTTCTACTTTAAATTGTTTCTTTTGAGCATTTGTTCACAGCAATGCAAAAGTAATAAAGTAATATATTCTACTATAACAACAAAGAAATAATACATATTTATCTCTTTGCCTCCACCCTCATATCCAGGAAGCCTTTCATTCCATGTGTTCACTTTTGTATTTTGTTGTATTATCTATCTGTTATTCCTTTCTCTTCTCAGGTAACATGGGATCATACATAATATATACTTGTGTAATGAGAACGATGTGAGCTCCCTCTCTGCCATGCCCTTCCATGTCTCACTATAAACCACCCATTTATAGCCACCTACTTAAAGAAGGCTACCTGATCTTCGAATAAATTTGTCCTAAAATTATAATTTAAAGAAAGAAGTTAGGGAAGGAAGGGAAGGGGTCCATCACATCTGTGGTTTTGCTTGGCAAAATATCCTGAAAACACATTGGATTTGGACTCATACTTTGTGTTCAATAGTTTTCATTTAATTCCTTAGTGGACTGAGTATACCAAAATTTAAGACATATTTTCTAGTGGTGCTGAAAAGAGAGAACTGAGTTTTAAAAAATAAATTGTCATTTTAGCCACTAACTGGATGTAATGAACACAAGTTTATAATTTGTTCCAAGGGAAGAAGCCTTCTTGAAGTGAACCAATCCAGACCAAACCAAAGCGCATATACTTCTGTGAATGTGTTTTATTATCTTAAGTTAGATGTTATTATAAGAGTCAGTGATAAAGAAAATCATTGAACAGCATTTTCCCTTCTTAATTTATTTTATCCTATCTCAATGTTTTATGTTCTTAAAATGCAATGATGAATAAAGTACACTTTTGTGAGAGAAAGGATAATATAATCAGTCCAGTATCTGTATCATTTGTAAAAGAAAAAAAGTAGTCTTAATTTGATATATTTTAAAGCAAAGTTAAAATTTACTATATACATTAAAGTCTCATTAGTCTAAATGTGCATGGGATTTTAAATATGAATTAAATCTTGCTATCTTTCATTAGGTTGTAATTTAGTTCAATTTTAATTGTGTATAAATACAATTTGGAATCTCTATGTATTCTGTGAGTGAATTTATCATTTGCATTTTGCCTCTTCAAAATTTTCACTCGTATGTACAGGTTTTTTGTTCTTTTTGTTTGTTTGTTTGTTTTTGTTTTTGGATAGGATTTTGCTGAGTAGCTTAGGCTGGTCTTGAAGTAAAGGGCTTCCTACTTCAACCTCCCAAATGATAAGCTTACAGCAAGAAAAACTACTCTAGACTTTTTCCACAGAGTTTTAGGGTTACCTTTGATCTCATCTAAATGGTAGCCCTCAAATATTTCATATTCTATTTTACTTTTCTACTTTTCTCTTCTTTTCTTGTCTCTTCTTATCTCTTCTTTCTTTCTTTCTTACTTTCTCTTCCATTTTAATATTTTTCCTTTTATCTCAGTTCGAATACGTCAAACTCATATCCTAGTTCTTATGGTACAAACTGAGCTATCTCCTCAACTATATCCCCTTTCATATAAGTAAATAGTAGTGTAGATAACAAATATTTCATATATATTTAAAGAATAAGCAGATTGAAAAATGTCTTATGTTTGATAGCTGTATTGTTACTGATTTTTAGACATGGAGTCTAGCATGTTTTCTGGAATTTGAATAGAAAATTCACTCAAGAGTCAAGTGATATTATAAATCTACACATTCTCACCTGAGGAGGTACCATTGAGTAACTAACATTCCCCTACTTCCCCAGCTTCTTGTACAAGTGCTTGAATTTGAATTGCCAAGTTTTGTTTCACCTTCAAAGTCAAAGTGCTCAAGGATCAAAGTCAACACTGTGATTTACTCTCCTTGTAAATTCAAATGAGAACAGCATGAGGCATTGTCTTTGAGCAATATATATCCCTTATTATCAAACATGTATATACATTTGAAAGCAAAACCAGCATTTCCCATGGAAGATCAACTTTGAATAGCTATCCTCAGCACCAAGCAAATACTCTAGACAGTGCTGTAAGTGCAGCTAGATTCCTTCTATTCAAGTAAGAATTAAAGAGGACATCATTGGTAGAAACTATTAGGACCAATTATAATGACAGATATGACAAGATCCACTGCCCCTGAGGAGGCAACTTCCTGGGTCCTAACTTTCTGGCTCGCATTGCCAAGCTGGAAAAGGTAAAGGCTAAAGAACTCGCCACTAAAATCTGTTAAATGTACACTAAGTTTTGTACATGAATATAATTACAAAATTTCAAAAAACTAGAACATTTTTGACATAAGAAAGTATTACATCATTTGTGATGTTTAAGTATTTTATTTACTTCAGAACTGAGTCATTCTCCTCATTACTCTTTTGACATTAAAAAAAAAAAACAGATTTGGAAGGGATTAATCATGTTAAAGCATCCATAAAGTTTGTCCTTTAATTATTTTTAGTAACACTACAACATATACTTTTTAACTTTGAAACCGATAGAAGACAAATAGAAAGAAAAATCTAACTTTTTCTTGATTAACTAAATTGATAATATCTCTTGATTGTAAAATACTATATTGTAGATTCTACCTGAAATTTGTGTTTGGAAAGCTTAATCTAATATTTTCCTTTGGAATTTAAATTCATGACATTTAAATAACAAATTTTAGTTAAACATTGAGAATGTTTTGTGGAGTTATATGGTCTTAAATATTCCATGGTAAATGTGACCTATAAATTTTTTAAAATCAAATGGTGGAACATATATTTGTTTTGATTTTTATGGAAACATTTGGGTTATTTCTGTAGGAAATAGCAGGTTGATAATACAATATAATTCATTTTCAACTTTACTTCAACTTATATACTATCTAACTTTTAATAATAAAAATTACATTGATGAACTTCTTCCAGTGGTATATATAGGATATATGCATCTTTATGTGAAGTTTGAATTGCTTTATGAATAGTGAATGTTTATGTATTGATAGACCTACTGCAGTGTTTATGGATTAAGGGTTCTCATGTTAGCAGCATACTCAGATATTCAGTGGAGTACACATTGGCACATGTATGATAACGCAAGTATAATGTGTTAATTGTGGAATCTAGAGGATGTTAATATGTATTTTCACTATATAATTCTTCAATATTTTCTGTGCTGTAAGAATTTATTGTCATCCAGGGGATAAGATGTTTCATTTGATATGAAAAATCTTAATACATGATTGATTTATAATTCTACAATATATTAAACTACCATCAAGTTACATGGTCCATTAGAGTTTTCATATTCACAAAATTTAGTAGATTTTGTTGTCTGTAATATAATGAAGATTTATCTATGATAATTTGAAATAATAAGGTTTATGTTGCTAGAAATTTAACCCTAACTTTAAGATATTGTGTCATAAACTTGATGTGGTGGCATATATCTTTAATCTCTGCACTAGGAGGCAGAAGCCATGATGACTGCCATTTATCAGCATCTATTTTCAATCATGCATTACTCTCTTTTTAAATAAGAATTTCATACATGTATATAATGCATTTTGTCTAACCCTCCTAGATTTTCAATTCTAATGCCTACCCTCTTTCTTTCATCACTTTACAGTTCAAACTTCTTTTTTTGAATAACTTGAGTCTATTTAGTGTAGCTTATAGGTGCATACTGTGGGAATATCTATCTAGTGGAACATGTGTAGCTTCAATAACGCTGACCCTAAGAATACCGACTCTTCTGCCCAAAGTGTGTGCAATTATGCAGGCTGGAATATAATGTTTCACTGCATATATTTATGTTGTCTAGCTCTTATAGACTTTCTATCTTTACTGTAACCTTTAGTGGAAAAGGATCTCTCTCCCCCCTCCCTCCCTGCCTCTCTCTCTCCCCTAGAGCCTAGCCCTTAAAAATTGACTCAGTTGGGCAGTGGTGGCACACGCCTTTAATCCCAGCACTTGCGAGGCAGAGACAGGCATATTTTTTAGTTCAATTCCAGCCTGGTCTACAGAGTGAGTTCCAGGACAGCCAGGGCTATACAGAGACACCCTGCCTCGAAAAACCAAAAAAAAAAAAAAAAAAAAAAAAATGTTGTTTCAGTGTGGGTCTCTGCATTGATTTCTGTTCAATACAAAAGGAAGTTTTTGCTGTGATGTTTGAGAGAAGTATTAATCTTTGCATATAAAGATAACATTTTAGGATATATATATATATATATATATATATATATATATATATATATATATATATATGTCAGAATGATTTGGGCTCAATTAAGAGAACCAAACATGATTCTGTCTTATGGAGTGGGCATTACAAACAACCAGAAAGTGTTGCATACTCCCATAACATCCTAGACAGTAGTGTACCAGTAGGAATATCTTGCTAGGACAGCATTAATTAAAGCTCACGGGATCATAGTTGGGTAAAACCGCTAATGATTTTTCTCTCTTACAAGCACATGTAGAAGCTTTAGCACTTTGAAAGCTAGACACTAGGCAAGGAGTTTCAAGGTCAGTACCACCTTAGTTTTCTCTTGTCCTGTGACTTACACAGGTGGTATTGTCATATCCATACCATCAAATTCTAAATGGTAACCAAGATTCATGGCAACAGCTTGTAATTTGAAGGGAAGACTCTTTGGGAAGCCATTACCAGAAGAGGCAATGAATATTTAGCATTGGATTTTTATTTGGCAGCCTATGGTATCCTGGAGAGGTATTGTCCTCAGCTACAGGATAAATATTTAAGCTCCTCTCTATTGTGTCTGGGAATGTGTTATTTATACAATCTTCCATCCCTATATTCTTCAAAGATACCTGAGTCTTGTGGTAATGGAAGGTGATGTAAATACCCCACTTAGTATTAAGCACTGAGTGGTCTCTTATTCCCTGCATGTATACTGGTTATGGATGCCTGTACTGATCTTTATCTACCGTATAAAAGAAGATTCTGATGATAGTTGAGAGATACACTAATCTATAAGTATAAAGATAAACAATAAGAACGTCTGATGCCCCTTTGTATTTAAAACTTCCTGTCTCATTTTCCCCTTTCTTTCTTCACATCACCTTTGCTCTACCCCCCTTCCCTTGAAATCCTCTTATGGCCCATTACTAGTTTTATGACTTCTATGAATAATCCAATTTAAGCAACATATCAAAAGTTTCAGATTTTGTGGCTACCTACATATTAAAGAGAAAATGCTTTGTCTTTCTGGGATCAGGTTACCTAATATAGAATGATTATTTCTAGTTTATCCTACTTACCAGTGAATTCTATAATTTTATAATTTTTACACTTATTATTCAATTGACAGTTTCTTACTAAATACTTATGGGAATGTTTTTGAATATGACTTTGAAGACTTGTCTTTGCAATTTTTATATTCAGTATGATGCTATTCAGGCATGTGTCAATATGATGACTGGAACTAGTTTCATGCCATCTATAGATAATCCAATTTAAGCAAAATATCCAAAGTTTTACATTTTGCAGCTACATATGAAAGACAAAATGCAACATTTTTCTTTCCAACCACAGGTTACCTATAAACATACAGAGAAAAGCTTTATTTCAGCTAAAGGTTTTGAAGGCTTTAACACATAATTGGTTGACCCTGTTGCTTTGGGCTTGCGGTAAAGTAGCATATCATCATAAACACGTGTAGTAGAGTAAAACTAATCATCTGATGCCTAGGCAGCAGTACAGGAGGAAAGAAAGAAATGAAGGGTGTTGGGATTACCACCATCCTCTCTGAGACATAGCCCTGTGATATAAAGACACTCAAGCTATCCACAACTCTTAAACAGTTCATCACCTCCCAGCAAGGTGAGCAAGACAAGGATCAAGTATTTAATATATTATATAGGAAATTGGCGTTTTCATTTCTTTGGAACTACATGCATAGATTGTCAATTTATTTTTAGATCTAAAACAAAAACTGGAAACCCCTGAATGCACTGCTGAAATTTAACTGTGAAATCCCTTTTGTAAAAGCAATTTAAAATATCTGGGTTTGCAAGAAAATATTTATTATATTATTTATTAATTACACTAATATAATTTTTTATTTTGTTGTTATAGACTTTGTGGAAATGTGTGTAAACAAATGAGAGCCATTGAACTGTTATAGTCATTATTCATATTCATGTGCAAAGTTGCTTTATATGAGATCAATTATAAATGTCTTTCCTAACTCTAGCTTTCCATAATGATTAGTTTTACAAACTCTCATAAATCCTTTGTGCTGTTAGTTTTCCATCAATCTGAACTCAGATCAGCAAGTTTTCAGGGCACACTCTTGATCAATGGTTGCTGAAATTGGACTCAAATCACTGGGGCAGTGTCATCCCCGGGCCTGTGGTTCTGGGTTATATAAGAGAGAAAATGAGTTAATTGTGGAAAACAAGCCAGTAAAGAGCATATCTCTATAGTCTCTTCCTTAGTTGTTGTTTCCAGATTCCTACTTTGAATTTCTGCCTTCCCATCCCTTCAGTGAACCATGACCCGGGATCTATAAGCCAAATAAACCTTTTCATCCTGAATTTACTTTCATTCATGGTGTTTATCATACCAATAAGAACATACTGGAACACTTGACACTTTACCTCTCTTCCCCTAATAATTTTAAATGAGTATTATATTGTAAGGCAATTTCAAAACTAAATACTTTTAACTCTGAAATAAATACTACAGGTTTATTTTCAATTCCTCTTGCTTAAAAGTGCTATATAAAAGATATTTAGAATTTATGTACTTAACATTACAAACAAAATAATTTATTTTAATGTACTATGAATAGAATTCATACTGTGTATAAATGTTTCACTTTTAAATTAATGAAAGTATTTCCTACAAATTCCGTTATTAAAATTAGTAAGTAGAAAGTACAGCTATAGCAATATTTTATTAGCTGTTGTTAATTAGTATTTAACTCCCCTGTTTCAAGTTAGATATAATTAGTTAGCTAATGATGTATATCTTATTAAATCAAACATAGAAATTTTATTTGGAAAAATATTATACAATTAATTTAAAATGATTAAAATATAATTGAACTATTATTTAGTATCTAATGTTTTATTACCTATCAAAAATAATAGTTACATAAAAGTATTTTTTCCAAAAGTTTTATCTGTGCTGTACTTTTAATAACATTGTGTTTGCATACATGGCTATATGCATTTATATTGAATAGGCCCTGCCTAATCATATTTAACATTTTTATAAATTACTTTCTTCATATTGATAGATCTTTAGTTCCATATACATACTTTGTGCACATTAATTAAATTAAGGAAAGTTCTAATGAATATTGTACATCATTATTTAACCTGCCTCCCTCAAAGAAATATATTTCAATATCAATTTACAAAATTTTATATGCTTTACCATCTCATTTCTAAGGAATCCTTCATCTTTAAAAAAATTGCCATTATTTACTTCTAACTTAATAATGAAGATTGAATTTAAGCTTTGCCTTAATCCTAGCTGATTTAGTGAAAACAAAACTGTTTTCTGTTTTGATTGCTGCTTTAGAGAAGTAATACTCTGTTTTAGTTCTGGTTATTCTTAAATGTTGGCATTAAAGAAACAATTAACCCAAATATAAAGTAGCATAGTGAAAGTAAAATCTCTTCATGGATCCCTTGAGGAAGAACTATTTAGCTTTTAAATGTTTCTAATTTTTACCAATGAGTATATAAATGTTTTTACATTTTTTTTGTTTGTTTTGCAATTCAGCTTCTTTTTATTAACTGCAGGTAAGGATTTAAAGGGAAAAAAGAATGTCATAGGTATTCTAAATTGTTTCTTTATGAACATTTAAATCTGTTGTATAAACTTATCTTTATTTTGTTACTTTAAGTTTTATTTTTTATTTTTTGACAATATTGTACACTTTACAATTATTTTTAAACTGCTGAAATGATCAGAAATTCTGAAGTTAATATCTTTTTATCCCATGGCATCCTCATCCTCTATTAGAGAAGGGTCAATAAGAAGTAGGTTGCTTTACTTCAAATTTCTCCCCATAAATGGTGCTCTGGAGTAATCGATGCCTTTTGGACATCAATTTGCTTAAAAGTTAAATAAAATGATTTGAAAAGATGAAATATTCTAAGTCTAAATAATTTGATATTAATTCACACCTAAACTCTTGTACACTAGTTTACTTGTCTAAATGCAAACTAAGCTTACATGCTTGTCTGTACTGAGTATTCAGATTTTCAATACCACCATAGCCCACATACTTAGTATTAGAATCATTCAAAGCAACACAGTAAGCAACATAACATGGCTGCAAGACATAATTACATATTCTTCTGAAACAAAAACATACTCAAGTCTCTATTTAAGAATAATGATATTTTACATCTAGAATAAAACTAGATTGTCTCTAAAAACCAAACTTCTTTAAAAGTCTCATTTCATAAATAAAAGTCAGTATTTCCTAAAATTGCTCCATAGTGAGCTTCCAGTTTTAGGAGACAGAGCATTCGTGGAATTTCAAATTTCTACCACCCCAGAAATGATATATAGCTCTTTTATTCCTGATACCTTGGTAATGTGATGTTCATAGGAATATAAGTCCAGGTCCATGCTGTCAATGAGGACCATGTCTGGGTGAGTTGTCCTATTGTGGCAGAGGGCCTTCCTTTTTTTAAACATTCTTTTATTGCATATTTTATTTATTTACATTTTAAATGTTATCTCTATTTCCTGGTTTCTTCTCCAGAAACACCCTATCCCATCCCCCCTCTCTATGTTTCTATGAGAGTGCTCCCCCACTGACCTACCCACTCCCTCCTCCCCACCATGGCATTCCCCTATCCTGGGATATCAAGCCTTCACAGAACCAAGAGCCTTTTCTCCCACTGATGCCTGACAAGGCCATCCTCTGCTAACATATGCAGGTGGAGCCATGGGTCCTTCCATGTGTACTCTTTGGTTGGTAGTTTAGTCCCTGGGAGCTCTGGAGGGTCTGGTTTGTTGATATTGTTGTTCTTTCTATGGGGCTGCAAACCCCTTCAGCTCCTTCATTCCTTTCTCTAACTTCTACATTTGTGAACACCATGATCAGACCCATGGTTGGCTGTGAGCATCCCCCTCTGTATTTGTAAGGCTCTGGCAGAGTCTCTCAAGAGACAGCTATTGTCTGTTATTGATCTTAAGGCAGAGGGCCTTCTTAATGTCTATGATCTGTCCTGTCACTGAAGACCATATGGATATCTGTGGTGGTTCATGCTGTTTCCAGAAACCATGTGTAAGTTTATGACCTGTGCTCCTACTGACTAAAAGGGGCAAGGAAGCTACATTTGCCATGGTGTTGATGACTGTAGACTCATGGTTAAAACAGAGAGACAGAGATATCTTCTGTGACAACCCCTACTGCCACCCTACCTTCTTAGACAGAAAGCTTCAGAAGACAACTCTTAAAAATGTGATAAGGGTGTTGAAGTGTAGCTATATACAGCTGATGACTTCTGGTGGGAGTGCAGGTTGGAGAAGACCTCAGTTTCTTTAATGTTCAGGCCAGCAGGATATTAAACATACACCAGTGAGTATATGGGCAACACATATTGTACATTTTTTTCTTTTTCTTTTTTTCTTTTTGGTGGAAAGTAAGGTCACAAGATTAGGATGAGGGGCATATCTGGGAGAACTGAGAAGAGAAAGTGCTTGGGGTTCATAATGTGAAATTCCCAATCAATGACAATATTATGAAATAAGAATGTAGATTTATTAGTAAAATTACCAATAAAGAAATAAATCTTATTGTATTTTTACTAAAGTCAGTTTTGTAAACATTTAGACATCTGTGCTGTAATTATGTTAATATTTAATTATTGTACTGAAGTATCCCTTTACAGAAGGAATAATAGAAAATTGAACTGTGACATGAACATACCAAAAGTATTTGTCATGATGTGAAAATATATCTTGTGTGTATATAAGGTAAAACACTCCATTTTTTCATGCCATTAGGCTCTGACACAGACCAGTATTGATTTTTCTGTTACTTGAGTAAGTAAAACTCATATATGTAGTAAATAAAAAGTAACGAAGCAAGAATACAAAGTGAGACATGTAACAGCTATTATGGGCAGCATAACTACTTACTATATAAGAAACTATAAAATCAGTCTCAGAGTTAATTAGGAAGAGTGTCTTTTCTGTTGCTTAATTATAAAATATCATTTATGTTTTATTTTGGCTAATTTGGGTATTGAAATCAAGGCCTTGTGCAATAAACCAATTGTATAATTTCGTGAGCAACACTGCCATGCCCCTTTCAAATATACTGCACATACATGCTATTCCATATTATGTTGCATTGATTTATTTTTCATTTATTTTTGTTTTCTTTTGAGTCAGAGTCTCAATTTGTAGTTCTGGCAGGCCTGCAACTTCTTATGTAGTTCAGCCTAGCCTTGAACTCAAAGAAATCTGCATGCCTCTGCCTCTTAAAAGTGATAGTGTTATAGGTTTATGCCATCATCATCACTTAGGCATGGATTTTTATCAGCATTATGGTTAGCACCCCCACGAACATTTCTGAGGCTATAAAGGACATTTACTGTTCTGCACAGATTCAAATAAGCATGATCCTTCTACATTTTAGTGTAATTGAAATCAAAACTACTATTTTAAACATAATTACCTACAATCTTTTTTATCCCTTCACAATATCAGCATCACATTTTTAATAAATATGTCTTGGCTTCAGACACCCTTAGTATATTTAAAGGCATCATAATGTAAAGAATGATAATGCTTGAATGTTATCACAGGATTAATAGTGGCACAACACAAAGAAATCGACTAAATGATCTGAGATTTAGCTACACTAGTAGGTTATATTTTGTCTTTTGCTTTCTAAACTCAATCAGTTACAGTGGCACAACACAGAGACAACACACTTGGCAAATAGAGAACACTCTACTGTTAATATGTGAATGCGGAAAAAACAAGAAAAGATAAATATGCTCACTGCATGTGAAGAAAATTGCATTCATACAAGTACCTCATGCTACCTTTTCCTTAGTTCTGTTGAAAGTATGAAAGCAGGTTGGGATGTTCATTTTATGTGGCTCTCAAGTTACCGTTCTCTTCAAAGTAAAATGAGAAACAGTAAATTATTGCGAGGTTTAGTAATAACAACAAAGATAACATATATTCATGAGAAAAAATATTGAGTAGCATTTAGCCGAAAGATCTTGAAGCTCAATTGAATTGATTTTTTTAACCAGTGTAAATAAAAATGATTTATCAATAAAAGCATAATCATGATTGCTGCCTATCTGCCCTTCTCTTCATAAGTATCCCATTTCATATGAAGAGTTTGGAATATAATCTTATGATATAAAAACTCTTGGTACATAGCAATATCAGAGGTAATTTCTAGAAGTTCAAAATATTATTATTATCTGCCACTGTAGACAAATATGATACAGTTGGCACACATGTGTTATAGTGGAGAAATGAAGATTTTTAAGGAATCTTAACTCTCTTCCAGTCCTTTCCAATTATGTTTTGAATTCTCCTTTTTAGGCTTTTCTCAGCCATTTGTACTGTTTCAAATACCTAATCATTGATTAGTATAATATTAGTCAATATTAGTAGAAAATGAGAATTATAATGACAAGGTCAATTAAGGTATCTGAAAATTTTCATAAACACTTTGCTGCATGAAAAATAATTTAATTAAACACGAAAGTTTCTCCTATCCAGGGAAAGAACCACCACCACATATTGTACTTTTTATTCTTTTTTGTGGTATTATTTTAATTTCAATTGTTCTTTACATTATAAATTCAAAAGATCTGGGAAAAACTCAACAATTATTTAGTATCTTAATATCTAAACAGTTTTAATAATTTTAACAGATAAATGATTGTATTCTGTCCTAGTATAGCAAATACATAAGTATGAAATATTAACCAGTGAACAGTCTTGGATATGTGCTAGACTGAAGAATTTATAGCCATTATTACACCTCATTCAACCAATATTTACATCAGTGCAGTCTTTTTCTGGAGCTATGTAATACCCTTGACATTTTTAAAAGCCAATTTATGTATATTGTTTTATTTTTCTTGTTTATTTAACAATATTTATTATTGCTTTATACTATTACTATTTGTGTTGATACGTGTGGGTATGTGTATTCAATGGTGTCCATGTGGAGGCCATAGAAAACATTCAAAATTTTCTCTTCTCCTTTCACAAAGGTTTTGAGGGCTGGGATTTTCTATTGTTCATGCTAAACGTTGCACACTGCAGATTAGCTAATTCAGGAGTTTCTGGGCAATTCCCTGACCCCACCTCCTATTTTGCTGTAGGAACACTTGAATGAAAAATGTGTGAAACTCCAACTGGTCTTAAAGAATCTTGGATCTTCTAACTGAAATCAGGCTGCAGAGATTGTAGAGCAAACACTGGTCTTGATTTGTGATTCTTGTATCAAATTTCCTGTGAGATGTTTACTTAAAGTTTATAAAGTAAAAAATAAGAAAACATATTCAGCAAAATTTCAATAGAACTTTCATTTAGCAACATCTCAACAGATGCTATCAGAAGAGAAAGATGCTCTGTATTGAGTGAACATGACTTTGCTTCACCATTAGCAGAATTTCAGGAGGCATAGAAATGATGTGATTTAACGTAATTTATATTAATTTCCCTTCAAAGACAGACAATTGTTTTAAATGTATGTTTACAAGATTATTCACAAATTTAGTTTAGCTATAACATACCTTTAAGCTATATCATATTCTCTTTTCTTATACCCCAAAATATGATTACATCATTAACATAGAGTTCGTTAAAAAACAATTCAGTAGAATATAACATCTTTAAGGAAACTCCTATGCCTTACTAGCTTGTTTTTGTACAGGAACCATCAACTTGCTTCAATAAATACTTAATAAATCTAATTATAGTGTTGTAGACTCTCTATATTCTCAGAGAATAAATACTAAAAATTTGCCAGATCATCATGTAGAAAAAGGAAGAAATCCTTTCTAAAGGTGTTGAGTAAAACTCTGAAAATAGCAGTAGGGTGAGAACAGGAGAAAGGAAACGGCTTTCATCCAGTGAGATGAATTCTAGTATGTCCAAAACCATAAGGAATTATTATGCCAAAATATATGCTTTTTCTGCACTAGAAATGATTGAGCAATCTAGGCAAGTATTTGGGGAAAAATTGAAACAGAGGATTTAATCATTTAATTTGTGAGTGGTCTACTTGATCCATGTTTTAACATGAAGTTTATTATAAAATGGAATATAGGAGCAAGAAAGATGACTCAGTGATTAAGAGAGCTTTTTGTAATTGCAGAGTACCTAGTTCACATCCCAGCATCCATTCTGGGTAGTTCACAGAAGCCCTTAACAGCAGCTATGGAGCCATGAGCCTTCAGGCTTCTGGATCTTGCAGGAAACAGTATCCACATATTCATACCCACATACAGAAACACAGATACACACACACACACACACACACACACACACACAATTTAAAATAATAAATAAAAACTTAAATACAATATAATTTGTTATATTCAGATATTTAATAAGATGTTGAAGATTTTATAAATATAAACAATGTTGCCCAAAGTTCTGTTATCTTACATTTTTATTTTTTATTTTTTTATTTTGTGTGATTATAATATTATCACATAATTTCTCCCTTCCTTTTCTCTCCTCCAAACCCTTCCATACACTTGTCCTTGCTCTCTTTTAAATTCTCTCCTCTTTTTTGCATTATCTGTTGATACACTTATATCTTATAAGTTATAATATACCCATACATTTCTAAACACATAAATACAACCTCTTCAGAGTATAAAGTGTTACTTGTATGAATGCTTTCAGGGACTGGATAGCAAATTACTGTGCTTTTCCATGGGAAAGACTATTTTTCCCACTCTTAGAATGCCTTAGTTCGTATAGTTCTATGTGTATAGTTGAGTGAGGTCTTACGGGCTTTTCTCTATTCACATTGGGATATCCATTGCTATCCTTTCTTAGCTCAGGTTGAGGGAGTCATAAAGGCAATGCTTTATGAGTGTAGCTTCTGACACAACTAGGAGACATTTTATCCCATTAAACTCCTTGTTCCTCTGACTGCTACAGTCTTTCTACTCTTTCCTTGGCAGTGTTCCCTGAACCTTATGTGCAGTTGGACTGTTGGTGACATATGCAATAAGACTGGGCTCCACAACTACATTTTGATTAGTAGTTGTTTTCCCGATTTGGTCCCTGTCTTTTTCAAAGGAAATTCTCCTCAATGAAGTGTGAGGACTACATTTATGTCCGGGTATAAGGACAACTATTTAGAGTGTAATTAGGAATTCCCCTTGCTTACTAAGGTGTTGATTGAAGTTCTGCTCCAAAAGTCTCTAGGATAATCCTGAATGACAACTCAAAAGAGGTTTCTTTTGCCAAGTTGTGGGGTTTTTTGTTAGCTAGTCTTTATCTCTTGGATGGAGCATTGTCAGCCTGGATAAGAACATTTCACTGAAACTACAGATGCATATTTATTCATAAACTTGTGTGTATTATAGATATTTTATGTAGAGATCCAATAGTATGATTCCTTATGAGTTGTTAATGCATTTTACTGTTATTTTACTCTCTTCACTCTTTCTTCTCTGTTTATCCCCCCACCATGATTAGATTCCCCCATTTTTCCCAGATCTACCATCAGATCACTTGTATGCTGCTGGTTCTTTCTCGATTGCTCCTCAACTCTGCCACTCCAGCAATCATCTATTTTTACCTTCTTAGTGGTTACAGTTATTTCAGGATATGTACTCACATCTGAAATTTGGAACTGGAATCTGATGAAAGAAAAGATGTGCCTCTAGGTCTGAGGCACCTAACTCTATACAGTCATTTCTAGTTTCATCCATCTGCCTATAAAAATCCATGATGTCATTTTGAATTTTATACCTGAATAGTGTTCTCTTGGGTATATGTAGCATATTCTCATTATCCATTCATTGGTTATAAGACATTTAGATTGTTTGAATTTCCCAGCTCTTGTGAATAATACAGTGAAGAATGTGGGTAATTATATATCATACAATTATATGATATCATATATAATTTATGTTATAGTAAAATATTTTATAAGAAAATAAATATTTATTATAAATGTAAATTGGATTCTACTACTTGCCATTTTCTTATTAATTCATAACCATTAAATCGTTTTTTGTATTTTGTTTTTTTTCTGTTTGTTTTTGTTTTTTTTCGAGACAGGGTTTCTCTGTGTAGCCCTGGCTGTCCTGGAACTCACTCCATGGACCAGGCTACCCTCAAACTCAGAAATCCACCTGCCTCTGTCTGCCAAGTGCTGGGATTAAAGGCATGTACCACCACTGCCCAGCTTTTTTTGCTTGTTTGTTTATTTGTTTTATTTTTTCAATTTAATAGTTTTTAATGAAGAAGTTTCTAATATTAGTAAAATAATGTCACAGAAAGCCATTTTTAATATTCAAATAGTTCTTTCTTGTTTAGGCTTTCAAACTAATATAACTAAAATGTGTTAGATATATATGTGACATGTAACCATAATATGTGGGTATTTTACATCTCAACAAAATTATCATGCTTGCCATAATAAAACATAGAGTAAGTCTGATAATATAGTATCTAAAGATAAAATAAAGATCATACAAAGTCAATACAGGAGGATCACACATAAGTTTTGTCTGCACAGCATTGATTTACATTTTGGGAAAGGAAGAATTACCTTTGATCTCTTATCCAGTTGAACTTGCATATTTCATCATTACTAATATATAATGTAGAATGTAATAAACTATGAAAAGTGGTTGATGTTTAGAAGAATATTTACCTTATTCCAGCAAATGGGTTCTGTGTTAAAAAGTCAATTGATTATAACTGAAATTTGTGCTCTAAAGACACACAAGTGAAACTAAGGAGGGGGTGAGATAAAGGGACAGTGAGAGTCTTACTTTCAAGAATGTGAACTTGGTCATGGAAAATATTGTAAATTATTAACCAGGACAATTGGATTATAAAACTAAAATAGTTCAATTGCAATACATGTGGATACTGAAAAAGGAGAGAAACCACTATGCAAGTAATTTTCAAGGATAAACTGCTGGTAATATTATGCTAACCCTTAAAATAAAATGGATCATAGAGGAATTGATAGAATATTATATAATACTATGCCAAAATGAGTGTTTGGCTGGCCTTACAGGTATGGGAAAATAATTTATCTATCTTATTAAAATTCATTGTGATTCTTAGATGTCAGGTTTTTAAAATAAAAGTGTGTTCTTTATTTTCTAGATTTACAAATATTAGTAAGCAAGGAAAATCATAAACGCTAGATACTCCATACTACCTTTAAATTTTTATATTATATTTTCTAATGATTTATATATTTTTTAACTTTTTTTTTCTGTTAAAAGTAATCAAATACCCATCAATCAGAGTCAGTGTATCCGATGGAATTTTTTTCTTTTTCTTTTTCTTTTTCTTTGTTGATTATTTCATTTATTTACATTTCAAATGTTATCCCCCTACACAGTTTCCCCTCCACAAGCCCCCTTTTCTCTCCTCTGTCCCCCTGCCTCTATGAGGGTGCTCCCCCACCTACCCACCCACTCCTGCCTCAGGAGCCAAGTGTTTGTTCCCCTATCTTGGGTCATCAAGCCTCCACTGGACCAAGGGTCTCCCCTCCTAGTGATGCAAAATTTTGATATTATATAGTATCTTTTTAAAGCTGAGAACTTGATTTTAACAGTTTATTTTAATAATTATTTTATTCATTTACATTTCAAATAATATACCCCTTTCCAGTTTTTCCTCCATAAGACCCCTATCCCATTCCCCATCCTCTTTGCTTCTAAGAGGGTGGTAAAGCAGGGTTTTTTTTTCAATTTCTCCTTTTAACCTGGTTTCTACACACTGTATACACAAATTGAAAGGTTAGAATGAATACCATAGTAGGTATATTTATTATACATTTTTTAAAGGCCTAAATTTAAAATAAAATAAATCTTCGAAATACACAAGATACAATTCACAGAACACATGAAGCTCAAGAAGAAAGAAGACCAAAGTGTGGGTGCTTTGGTCCTTCTTAGAAAGGGGAACAAAATACTCACACAAATATGGAGACAATGTGTAGAGCAGAGACTGAAGAAAAGGCCATCCAGAGACTGCCCCACTTGGGGATCTGTCCCACATAAAGTCACCAAACCCAGACAGTATTACAGATGCCAAGAAGTGCTTGTTGATGGGAGTCTGATATGGCTGTCTCCAGAGAGGCTCTGCCAGAGCCTGACAAATACAGAGGCATATGCTTGCAGCCAACCATTGGACTGAGCACAGGGTTCCCAATGGTGGAGTTAGAGAAAGGACTGAAGGAGCTGAAGGGGTTTGCAACCCCATAGTAAGAATAACAATATCAACCAACCAGACCCCCCAGAGCTTCCAGGATCTAAACCACCAACCAAGGAATACACATGGAGGGACCCATGGCTCCAGCTGCATATGTAGCAGAGGACGGCCTTGTCAGGTATGAATGGGAGGAGAGGCGCTTGGTCCTGTGAAGGCTCTATCGATGCCCCAGTGTAGGGGAAGCCAAAGACAGGGAGATGGGTGTGGATGGGTAGGTAGGGGACCACCCTCATAGAAGCAGGTGAGGAAGGATGGGATGGGGTTTTCAGGGGGAGCGGGAAAGAGGATAACTTTTGAAATGCAAATAAAGAAAATATACGATAAAAATGTAATTGAAAATCTTTAAAAAGGAGGAAAAAATTTTTGCAGGATATATTTTTATTATTTAGTATTGTAGCACATATTATACAATATTATATTTTTATTGTTTCTAGATAAATGAGACCTTCTGAAATATTATAATTACTATAAATTGCTAAGTACTCTGTAGTTTTCTCATGTATATTTAACATCCTCTTTCTGAGTAGTTGAGATATCCTCATTTTTCCAGATTGAAAACACTAAAATCATTTTTGGGGGATTTAAAAACTGCTCAGCGACTAAGAACATCAGCAGCTCTTCAAGAGGATCTGAGTTCAGTTCCCAGAAATCACACGACTGCTCATAACTGTAACTCCAGTTCCATGGAATCTGACTATTTCTGGCCTCTGAAGGCACTACTCATAGAGTGCACAAATATACATGTTGATGCAAATTCAATAGTTTTCATTCCAAGTATGAATTAACAGCAAATTAAAAGTTCATTTACATAAGTTGGAAAGCAATCCCAAATATATCAGTACTGATAGTGTTTATTAAAATCTTGCTAGATTCTGTAGTCAAATGATAATAGTTTTTAAAAATAAATATATCAAAACAATAGAAATATGTGTAAATTCTTTTGTAGAGGTCTCTTGTTAAACTTGTTATTGAATGCATGTGAGTTAGTTACTTAGATGGATGATCACTAAAGATCTGGGAACTTGAAAGTATAAGTAATTATAGGATACTGGAATATGTTATACTATATTAACTACTTTCATATGTTTAAATACATACTTATGCATAGCTAAAGAAATAAATTATAGAGAATTGTGTACTTTAAGAAATAGGTGTTTAGTTATAACTAATTTTTAATGCAAATATATTGTTAGTGAGTGAATCATTATTTGAGACAATGTAAGGTATATAGTTCATGTATTTAACAAATGAAAGGTATAAATTCCTAGCTCAGTGATTAGACCAAATCATAATTTTTTATAGAATATTCACCTAATTTATAAAGACTGACTTTCTGAATATATCTCTAATTTTTGATATTATTTTCGTGAGTACATACTAAACTTATTTATTATATAGTATGTAAAGTGAAATTCACTTTGCATGCTAAGTTTCATAAGGGAAGGTTATAGTCTAATGTTTCTCATTAATTTGATAGTCAGGTACTGTTCCTTGTGAAGTATATATTTTTGAGAAATTACATATTTTGATATTGATTCTTTATTTTCCTATATTTTTCTCAGTGCTAATATATGGAAACATATTGTAGAATATTTTTTCAGGAAGCAACTTGAACTGTTTAAGACTTCAGTCTAGCCAAAAATTAGTGAAAAGAATGAACTTATCCTCAGAGTCTAATAATTCCAGAGCACAAGTTATCTAATATATTTTCCCATTTCAACCCAAACAATATTTATCAGGCTCCTGTTATGTTCAAGCCATTATTTTAGATTAAGGACATAAAAACAGGATTTCCAATTTCAGTTTCTTACAGTTTAGTATGTTCTGTAAATACTGTGCCAATATATTTAGAAAATCTGTAGTATATGATATAGTAAAGAACATGACCATGATAACACTTCATAAAACACATATTGTTATTTGTTTATATTTTTCACGGTGTCTTTTTCCTCTGACAGAGTTCAATGCATATTTATCAATGCCAATTCTATTATCCATTTAACAATTTTGGACACTGGAAAGCTGGAAGGGAAGAATAGCCAATGCTAAAAAGCACTCATAGTTGTTAATAAACTTGTGTCCAGAACTTAGGCCAAGTATACATGAATCAGAACCAAGGTGATCAAGCTGTTCCATGCTTACATCAATTTCTGTTTTAGTCCTTTTAATATAATTTTAACTGAAATGGTAAATGGTAGATGTGTGTGTGTGTGTGTGTGTGTGTGTTTGCATATGTGCATGAGGAACACATATTTTCAAGAGGCAAATAGTTGTTTCTCAGTATCCATGGGTCTCAGTTTGAGAAACTCCTGTTGTTATAAACATCTGCCAATCAAGTCCATTTTATAAAATAGAAGACTATTGACATTGCAACTACATACATCCTCCTTGCAAAGGTTGTGTAGTTGTGATATATTCCTTAGGAAATCATGACAGTAAGAGTCAGTTTAGTTAGTTTTTGGTTGGATTCTAGGTTACAGTTCCCATGGCTATGGGATAACAGCTATAGTAACATACATATATTAAATAATAAAATTCAAAGCAAGAGGTACTCAGAAAAAAAAGTGGAATTGTATTTGGTATAAAGTTTAGTATAATGATCATGAAGAATGAACTATTTGTGCCAGAAATTTAGGGATGAAGATGGTTTTAGAAATGAAAAGTGAATAAAATGACTTTCTAGCATGAGGGATGAAAATAGCTGAAACATTGCAGTTTCAGTGAAAGTTTTCTAATGCTTTCTACATGACCTAGCCAGCACTGGATAATTAACACCCAAAATTGGCTTATCACTAATTGCAAAAGACCATTTATCAGAAGAAATACTACTTTCATAAATTACTAATCAATTATTTAGGCTTGTCAACAGGTGTAAATTTTAAGTTTGTTTCAGATCAAATAGAAACAAGAAATATGACTATAGCTCATTGTATCTTTACTTATAAAGAATTAAAATGATATATTGAATTTACTTTTATTTTGCTTGTCCTCCAAATAGAAATAATACAAACCCTGCAAATGACTATATACCTTCTAACATGCAACTTTATTTAAGTCCACTCAGTTGAGGTATTATGAGAATTCCCTCTTCCTCATACCATTTTATTGGTCCTAGTATGATCTGAACTCAAAAGTTCCTTCCCCAGTTCTCAGAAAACAGTGAGAATTATTTACCATACAGATAGAGAGTCACAAGATACATTCAGATTTCCTATTTGCAGAGAGATGTAGAGTTGAACTTTGGCATATTTCAATAGGTAACAATAGTCATGACAGTGGAGGTTAATTTCCTATCAGTGGGATGGTAATCAACTTGAAGCATTTTCAGTATTGGAAATCCTTCCTGTAAAAGCTTTTATTTCATTACATACAAAGGTCATACAATACAATTTCATTACACGATTAATGGATTCATGAAATTTCTGAATGCATGCTTTGACTTATAATATTCTACCACAAAGTTAGTCTTATATAGTCTTATATAGACTTATATATATAGTTCTAATTTTGATAGCTAGAATGTTTTGATAACTTCCAAATAGGATTTTTGCTATAATGTATATTTGTCTTTCCTGAGTCTTAAAACAAAAAAATCAATCAACCAAAACAAATCAATCAACCAAAACAAAATTAATATAAAACACCTTAATTGGAAAACTATTACTTTCTTTATTCAACATGAATAAGCCTTTGTATATTCACTCATAGTGTGTAGAAAGATATTTTGAATATCAGCAGCGTGTTGCTCAGCTATGTAGTCATGTATTTGTCCTGTAGATATAATTTGTCTTGATGGTTATTTTTATTAATTTGTATTGTAGCACAGCCACATCCATAGTTAATATATTTCCTGTGACTCACTTCACACTAAAACAGATTTTATAGAGGCCTTATTATGTGAAAAAAATTTAATAGAGACCTTATTATGCTTACTATCTAGATCTTTACAGAACAAAATTTATCAAATACAATTTCAAAATTATTATGCTATATAAAATTGATGTTTTGTAATTTAATGTCTTTTAAAAGTGCTGTAGCTTGGGTATGCTTTAGAGGATTGAGCAGCATGTTTCAGTTGAGGGATTGAACATACTAGTTTAATTATATGTTTTATTATTATTGTTATTTTTATATTATTATTATTATTTATTTATTTTACAGTCTGGTCATTATTTCCCTCCAGATCTGATCTCCAACTGTTCCTCATCACATTGTTCCTCCCCACAATCTCGAAGATGATGTCCCTACCTCACCCCCATACCACCAGCTTCCCCACTCCCTGGGGCCTCAAGTCTCCAGAGGTTTAGGTGCCTCTTCTGTCACTGAGGCCAGACTAGGAATTCCTCTGCTGTATATATGTCAGAGACCTTATATCTGCTGCTGTATGCTGCCTGGTCAGTGGCTCAGTGTCTGAGAGATCTCAGGGGTCCAGGTTAATTGAGACTGCTGGTCCTCCTATAGGGTTGCCCTCCTCCTCAGCTTCTTCCAGCTTTTCCCTTATTCATCCTCAGGAGTCAGCAGCTTTTGTCCATTGATTGGGTGTAAACATCTGCATCTGACTCTTTCAGCTACCCGGTGTGTTTCTGTGTGTATGACTCTGTGTGTGTGTGTGTGTGTTTGTGTGTGTGTGTGTGTGTGTGTGTGTGTGTGTGAGTTATAATACTATTGCCTAAACATCCACAGTACTGAGAATGCAGGGATATGACATCATGCAAAGTTTACCTAAATATTCTATTGTAGGTTAAAAAGTTTGCTTGCAACTCTTGACTAAGAGTCAATAGTTGTGGATAGAATGTGGATCCTCATTATATATCTATATCTATATCCAGTCTACATCTACATGTCACTTTATACTTAGCACTGGTTAACTATCAGTTTCCAAACATCCACTGATTAAGTCTATAGTTATTTTAATATTTTAAAGCATGGGTGTTAACTTATTTCCACGTATAAAGCTATAGTATGAATCATCAAGGAGAGGTTGAATTATATCAAGTGAAGTATTAATATTAGCTTTAAGTAAGGTTATAAAAATGTAGTCACATTTGCATTGTGTAGAGTTATTTATTACCTCAGATACGTTGATTACCTGAAAATTTCACTCACTCAGTTGTTAGTGCCAGACAATTGCTCATAACTGAAGTAATGTAAATTATTTGTGAATTAAGTATGATTTAATGTGAATTATAATACATATTAATTTAGAATTCTTGAAATGATAACATCTAGAAATTTAGAAAAATTTAGAGACATCAAGGAACAGTAGCAGATCAGAAAATTATGATTTGAACTTAAATTCTGCTCATTTATAACTGCAAGGCCAAACTCTATTTATTTTATTGCTTGTGAATAAAAGAGGCTTTTAGAAATATGTTTTCTAAAATTCTCCTACCTCTGAGATTGTTGGTGATATGTAAAAGTGTGCCATGTTTGCATTATTTAAACATGTTCAAACTCATTGTCATTTTATACAATATTAATACAAAGAACTTCACATAAACTGAAAAAATTATGGAGAAATTGAGACTACACTGCAGTAAAATGTCGGTGAATAACAAGTAAAATTGGACATTGTTAAGCAAATTAAAATGAGTAATGTTATGCAAATCCTGTCCTCATGCACCCTATAATCATATATTTTTGCTCTATTTACCTTTATGTATTTACTCATTTAATTAAAGTGTGTTTTGCTTTCATATAAACCACATGGATACTGAATATGTGTTACTACTTAAAATGTAACGATATTAATTATTCAAACTATAAATGATCTTTAAATGTTCTTTGTTATAGAGAAATCCTCCTTGGATTATAATAATGTTTCTTATTAATTGTAATATAGTTGCAAATGATTTGCTATGTTGGAAAATCAACCAAGTCTCCTGGATTGGTTTCTAGACAATACTTACCCACTACAGATCAGGGAATGTCTGGGGCACGTTATAAGCAACAGTGTTGTATTTATGTATATAATCACACCCTCCTACATGCTTTTAATCTACAGATTATCTCTGATAACTAATAAACTTTCAATTAGATATTAGGTATTGTGTTACTTAGGAATAATGACAACAATTTTGTAAATCTTTAGTACTAATACACTTTAAAAAATATTTTATAACTGTAGGGCTTTTTACAAATTTTATAAATCCAGGGTTATGGAACTCATAGATACAGAGGGGTGACTATTATTGTTCTTACTAGAAAGATGTATCTGAAACATGACTTAAATAGTTTCTGTTGAGTAGTTGAGAGGGATTTTTGTTGTTGTTGTTGTTGTTTTGTTTTAAATAAATGAAAAAAGACTCTTGGAAAGTTAACTGAAGTCTGTGCTGTTTTTCACAATTTTTTTACTTCCTCCTATGTTCATTTTCAATTCTTTTAGTTTTCATCTAATAAGATATATGTTCAAATACTTTAGATATAAATCATTTCAAATTATGAACAGTCAACTGAATTCACAGGAAAGAATGGCAACTTCATATAACATTTTTATCTTGTGTTGAATTGTTTCTCATCTGATATTATTTTTAAATTTTCATTAACTATATCTGAGTTTGAAATACATTTAAAATGAATCTATCATTTTTGTAAATGTTTAATAATGATTTTATAATTTTGTGATTTTTTTTTGCTTTATAGCTATTATTTTCATATTTTTTAACAAATTTCTATTGGTTTTCAAGTATATTTTATTTTTTCTGTAACACCATCCTAGCATCATTGATTGATTTTAATAATATATCATTTATTTCGAGTCTATCTCTGATAACTTTCATAAAGCATATCTTTTAGTTCTATACCAGAAAAAATTATATATAGTTATCACAACCTGGTCTTTTACAACAGGTAAACATTCTTTTTTAAAAATTCATTTTTAAAATTATTTTATTTATTTACATTCCATTTGTTACTCCCCTCAGTCTGCCTCCCAGAGTTCCTCATCCTATTCCTCCTTCCCCTTGCCTTCAAGGGGGTGCTCTCCACTCATCAAGCCTCCCCCATCCTTGGGGCCTACAGTCTGTCCAGGATTAAGCACATCTCCCACTAAGGCCTGATTAGGTAGACCTCTGCTATATTTGTGTCAGGAGCCACTGACTGGCCAGTGTAAGCTCCTAGTTGGTAGCTCAGTCTCTGGGAGCTCCCTAAGGTCTGAGTAAGTTGAGACTGTTGGTCTTCCTATGTCTTTGCTCTCTTCTTCAAACTTTCCACTAATTCAGCCATAGGAGTCCCCAACTTCAGTTCAATGGTTGGGTGTAAGCATCTGCTTCTTTCTCAGTCTGCAACTGTTAGTACCACTCAGAGGACAATCATACCAGGCTCCTGTCTGTATGCACCTCATAGCATCAGTAATAGTGTTATGCCTTAATGTCCTCCCATGAGATGGATCCCAAATTGGGCTGGTCATTGGACTGCTTTCCCTTCAGTCTCTTCTTCCCTTTTGTCCCTTAAGTTCTTTTAGACAGGAACAGTTCTGGTTTAGGAATTTTGACTGTGGGTTAGTAACCATATACCAACACTTGTGGCTTGGTGTTGGGGTGTTTGGCTAAGGTCACCACTGTTGAATCCCTAGAGTCTCCCACTCCCTAGTTTTCTGGTACTCTCAAAGAAGGTCCCCTCACCTCCCACTATTTGATGTTGATCATCTCCATTCATTCTCTTGGCCCTCTGTGCTTCTTTCCTGTACCCCCATACCTGATCCTGTTGTGCTTTTCCCCTCTTCCTCTCTTCCTCTTTCCTCCCACCCAGATTCCTCCCTCCCTCTGCCTCTTCCCATGATTATTTCCTTCCCCCTTCTAAGTGGAATTGAAACATCCTCACTTGGGCCATTCTGTTTGTTATATTTCTTTGGGTCTGTGGGTTGTGTCTTAACTATTCAGTACTTTTTGGCTAATATCCACTAATCAGTGAGTACATACCATATATGTCCTTTCATGCCTCCCAGGAGGTTCACAGTATCCAAAGGCATAGGTGAGAATCTCAGACTGGTAAGCATTCTTGAGTTGTCAAATAGATCCAATTAACATATGCATCAATTCACACATTTACGATATTTTGTGGTGAGAATACTTGTCAACTATTCATTTGTTAATTTGCAAGAATATAGTGTATTGCTGTTCAACAGTCTCTTAAATTTGTTCTTCTTTTTTGCTATATCCTTTTATTTTATAATCTTTGTTAGTGGCTCATCAAGACCTTCAAAATCTTGACCCTTGTAAACATCAACCTCCTCTTTTCTTCTGTAAACTAAACTTTGGTATAAGGTTAATATCATTGAAATGTTTCCTGAGGTTGTGAATATATGATTATATGCCAATGTTTTTTCATTTCTTATGTGTATGATTAAAAACATAAATGTATGTGAATTTTTAAGTCATAAGCCTTCTACAAAGTTCTGGAGATACAAATGCAAATGCTATGGTGTAGCTGTAATTTATGTTTTAGAAATAAATACAGAGAACAGTGTCAAAGAAGAGGCCATTACGATTTTCTAAGATTGTGAGGACATACATCAAGGTGTTTTAAAAACCTGTGATTTGTAATTACATGTAAATGAAAATGTATACTGTCTTTCTTTTAAATAAGATGCAAATATTTTCAACTCGTAATTAACCAGTCATTGCATCTGATATCAACATACTTAGCTATAATGGAATTCAAGAAATGAGAATATTTAACAATAATTCTAATATTTACGTAAGATGAAAATATTTTGAACGCATGTGCGTAGGTTATGTACAAATACCACAACAATTTATATAAGATACTTAACAATCTGAGAATGTTTTCTGAATGGGACAGCACTAAAACCAATGACTATTGGCTTTGCCTGATAACTCTATGGTTGTATAGTTGTTTGCATGTTTTGCTTTCATAATGTATGTGTACAAATATTAATCATGTATTTGTTGAAATTAACAGATTTAAGTGCAGTAGCATCTGAGTAAAATTAATAAGATCATACCTTCTAGAGTTTTCTTTCATGCAGCTGGGATCAGGCCATTTCACCTTTAGGAAAGTCCATCTGAAGACACCTTTCTTAGATAAAGATACTTAAATATACATATTTAAGACTTGCTACTATTCTAATAGTTTGAGAGGTGATATTGTTGATTTCAACTGATAATATTCCAACACACAAGAAGATGTTTAAGACTTGGTGTTTTCATTATTTTTCTGTATCATATTTGTCAACATATGTCTGCTTATGCTTTTTAAGATGTTTTAACAAGGTTTGCAATACCATAGGAAGAACAACAATATCAACCAAACAGAGCTCGCAGGGACTAAACTACCAACCAAAGAGCACACATGGAAGGGCCCATGGCTCCAGTCACATATGTAGTAGAGGATGGCCTTATGGAACATCAATGGGTAAAGAGGCCATTAGTCCCACAAAGGCTTGATGCCCCACTGTAGAGGAATGAAAGGGCAGGGAGGTGGGAGTAGGTAGGTGGGTGAGGGCACACCCTCATAGAAGCAGAGGGAGGGGGAATAGGATAGGAGTTTCTGGAGGGGAAATCGGGGAAAAGGATACCATTTGAAATGTAAATAAAGAAAATATCCAATAAAATAGAATTTAAAAAGTTGTATTAATTAGAGATGTGAAATGTGTACATAGGTAAAGGTATTTGCTACTAATTCTAATAGAATTGAGTTAAATCCCTAGAATACATGGCAGAAGATAAAAATCAACTTCAATAAGTTGTTTGCTCTCTGCCTGTGTGGAGCAAAAAAGTAATTAAATTTTGTTAAAATGTAATTGTAGTAAAATATGCATGATTTAAAATTAACCATGTCAACCCTTATGAAGAGTTATCCACTTCCCATATATTAACATCATTGTATTTCTTTTCAATAACTGACATTTTAAAAGTATGTGCTGAAAAAATATAATCCCATCATTTATACATATCAATGAAAAAAATTCAAATATTAAATTATCTTTCATAAAACTCAATGCATAGGAAGGGATGCATGTTCTTTATAAATTAAAATTGTACAAATAGTTATGTAGCAATATAAAATACATAACTCTAACAGTACTTCACCCTGTCTCACTTATCCTACTGCTTTGTATGCAGATTATTCCTTTAATAATTTATATTTTGTATGTAGATTTCTAGACAGATTTTTCTTCGTATTTTTGCCTAAAGAATATATATACATATAGTTGTATAAACTATACTGAATATTTTTCATATATTGTTGTTATGACTTAGTTATATATCAAGGAAACATTTTAATGAATGTATATTTAAATATAATATCACTAATAGAAATCTTTTCAATATTTTAAGCATCTTTAACTTCATGAATAAATGGTAATGTTTTAAAATTCATTAGTGGAGAATGGTATAAAGGAAGAAATCCAACAATACTTCTACTTCTTCAGCCACCACAATGATATTCTCCCCAGGAAATAAAATTTTTTAAGACTTTTCATTTTTGGCACATATCCTGAAATATGTCATTATTTGTTTGATTGGACCAGAAAGTTTCTCACATGAATCATGTCCATCTATTTTGTATATACGAATTTTCATTACTTGAGGTGTGTCAGGTTTCTAAGTGATAATCACAATAACCATTTATTTATCCATTTTAATAATGGAGAAATGTTATAAATACATTTTATATGAAGTGTGCTCCACGTATTTCTCCTTAATTTTTAATTTTGGAATAAAGTCTTACTCTGTAGAGACTATACTTCCCCCAAGTCACAGTAATATTTCTGCATATCTTCTCAAGTGCTGTGATTTCCAACATAAGCCACTCCCCCGACTTTCTTGTTTTCAACATACCTTTGTATATTGGTTGAAATAGCTATGACATAAATTCCTTAGTCAAGTTGGTTAGGCAAATGACTTCTTTATTTTATTTTATTCCTAGAGATTTCCAAAATATTTTACTGCTATACATTTTTAAATACCACAAAGCATCTTCTTTGCTCATGTAATTTTGAAATTTATATTAATATTTCACCACTGTCAATACTTCAAATTGTTGCCCTTTTACTGAATACAGATTATATTCTTACAATGTATTAATATAACCAAATAAATCAGATAAAATTCCAAAAGTCTGTTAGGTTTTTTTTTCTCTAAATTTTGATAATGGAATTGTATGTATGAAGAAAAAGTTTGGAATTATCTCTGTGTGTCCTTCTGTTTCTCTCATTTTCTCTTTGTGCATGCCACTATGTTTCTATCTCTGTCTGTTTCTCTGTCTTTGTCTCTCTCTGTTTTTCTCTGTCTCTCTCTATCTGTGTCATTTCTTTCTTTCTGTGTGTGTTTGTGAGTTTGTGTGTGTTTGTGTATACAGCACAAGAGAGTTTGTTAATCTTTTTTCTTGATTCTGTAGTCTGATCATTTGCATAGAATTGTAAATACTTTATATAAGACATATATTCCCTTATACATTGCCTTATTGCTCAGGTGACCATATTTCACATAGGCTACAAATGTAAAGCTCATTACAGATATATAAAAAGGTAACATATAATTCTGGTTTCCATCTGTTCTTATTTATCTTTCATTTTCCAGAACTTAAGTAGAGGTAGAACTTTAACATTCTCTTCTTAAAAACTCATATAATAGATTTTTGACTTGCAGTGGTAATATAATTATCATTTACATGAGTAAATTTTTGTTATATTTATTACTATGAAGTTGGCTTCTTCATTATAAGGTATAGAATCTCAGGCAAATTATACTTTGACTGTTTGTTGCATGGCATCTTCAGTTTGCAAAAGGAAAATGAACCTTTTTCTTTCATAATTCAGTGTCTGAAGATCTGAAAAAAAGAATCTTTGCATTAGGGAATTTGCTTAACTGAACAAAGTGTTCTTTCGTATTTCAGTTCTGTCTTCTACATAGTAAAGAAAACTACCCTGAGGAATTATTTTGTAGTCTCTAATGATAACTTCAAAACTTCAAAACTCATTGAACCGGGATAATACCACAGAGAGTTGCCCTTGATTTTATTTTCAATCCTTTTACTCTCTACCTAAAGGATTGGCATTAATTTCAGTGTAACTCTCAATTGGGCTCAGGTAGCAATATCTGCTTATCAGAGAAGTGAGTACTAAGAAAGTAAAAAATGATGCAGTAGTCTATGTACTCTCAGTGGTTGCATCCTTGTATCATTTAATTTTTCATTAGTCATGAATTTATTTACTAAAACTAGTTTCGAAGATGACTGTCAGAGATAGTGTTTTTATCATGATGAATAAAACAAAAGTAACCTTTTCTCCTAACAGTGTATTTATTGATTTGGTGAATATTTACGTTGTGCCTCTTATATATAAAGCACCATGGAAAGCATGTGTTCAAAATAATCCAGCAAAACTGTAATTCTTTGGAATTAATGATGTAGTAGGGCTGCATAACAGCCCATGGATTAAACAAGTATGAATATATATTATGATAACTTGCTTTTGTTTTCAAACCCACACCCATATTGGTCCCAATTCAGAGCAAAGCCAGTTCTTCTATGATTAGGCTTCTAATGACACTGTCCAGTAGTTATAATTGTCATTTGATGGTTTTCTGCTTTTCTGGAGAAAGGGGTGACTTTGCTTTTGAAAACCTGAATAGTTACTTATGAACTATAGTCACTACTCTTGTTCTACTTGTTTACTGCTTTTCTTTCAAGGAACAGACAGAATTCTAAGATTGTTTAGAGAACTTCAAATACATTTGCAACTAGGAAGGCTGAAAAGGTGTGAAACCGATGGTAGAAAGCAGATGGCCCTTTCTTCCTAAAAAACTGTATGTGACTGCTCATTGTCACCTCGAAGCATCCGTATATATCCTTCAAAATACGGCCATTCTACCAGTTCTACCATTATCCCTTTCTAGGACTTTTTTGGTAGGAGGTTGTTGAATCCTGATTACCTTGATATAACTTCATTTGTTCAATGTGTAAAAAACATTCATATTCCATCATTAATTTTATTTGAATTGATATATAGTAAGTGTACACATGATCATTTACAAATGTACAGAATTTTGTTTGATAAACACAATATGTGATGATCAAATTATCTCTTAATGCAAAATGCACAGTTCTTGAGGTTAAAAATATCATACATGTAGTTTCAATAAAATAAGAGTATGAATTTTTATCTAGAAGTTTTGAAAATATAACTAATTTGTTACATCTAGCTTTCTGTGCTGCAGTACTCTAGAACTAACTCTAATTTGTTTCCTATTAATCATAATTTCTACAGCTCTTTGTCTATCCTATAATTCTCAGACTCTAGTTACCACTATTACAGTCTTTATATGTATGAAATCAATGCTTGTGCTTTTTAATTCTAAAGGTACAATTGTTTATTTCTGTTTATGTGCCCAATGCAACTCAATTAACACATAAAAACTACATCAAACTATTATAGAAAATATACAGCTAAGATTAGAGAAGCTAGTACCATCATTTTCTCCTGAGATTAATAACCTTTACAATTAATTGATCACATAAATGATTTTATCATACTTTTGTGGACACTTAAATGGCTTCTGGTTGTTCAAAGTGTCATTTTTCTTTACTAAAATGAGGTTTGGCTGATACATGTCACTTGACTTCATTCTACTGGGCTTGGTCAAGTAATACCTTACTTAAGTCACCATTTAAGTTTCTTAATAGTGAATTAGTGACTAACATCTGCTTAGTCTTTTTTCCTTTGATCAGTTTCAGAGATACTCAATTTCAAATTATGAATTTAGACTTATATCTGGCTTTATTTGCTTTTTACACTTATATCAACTTACAAGTTCCGTATCACAACTTTCTTACCTAATCCTCGTGGCCAATAGGAAATATAAGCCATTAAATCCTTTTCTATCTTTAGTAATTAAAATTTCCCTTATCATTAAAATACCATTCCCTTACTTCTATCTTTTAATATCTTATCCTCTAGGCTTATTACTTTGAGATTTATTTATTTATTTCCTTATATATCTTAACACCTAGATCAAACGTTCCCTGAGTTCCACTGTTCCAGTCTACCACCTAATAATGATAACTCTTTATTTAATTAAACATTTGTAACTGAAAATATTGCCATGCCATAATGCACAGATTCATTTTAATGAGTTACTTAATATGTACTAAGGTATAAAATCAAGTTGAGTTCCTAAGAGAAATAAATTCATAACAATTTATTTCTAATAAATTCCAAAAAATCCTAAGAGAAATTAAAACATATTTACTACACTTTAATGTTTATACAGGCAAGCTAATATTGAAGCTTCAAACAGAAATGTTGAGCCTTAGAAAGAGATCATGTACATTTGGTCACTGTGGTATGTCTAACTCATGTTACTATAAGTGGCTTCTTGGCTTCATCTTTTAGATTTTGCTGAGGGTTGGAAGACTAGATGGCATGCTATCTGCTTCTTAAAAATATAAAAGGGAATTTCTAGTTTCCAAATTTATTTAAAATGCAATTTTGATTATCTTGGACACACATTTAACTTATAGACATCCTTTAGTCATGAGCCATTAATTCAGTAAGTCAGTAGTTAAATATTACTGTGTAGAAGAATAAGTTACCTAATGAAATTTAGTTCATTGGTAAGTTAGCAAGCACATACAAAATGCCACAAGGTATAAAGATATTGTATAAATTTAGCTAGGTACCTCAGGGGTCCTTACATGCTGATTTCTAATTCTATGGAAGACTGTTTGTACCACATCTTAACTCCTTGTCCTTAAACAAGTAGTTTGTGTACTTGTGGCTCTTTATTCAAGGTTCTACAAATGTTTCAAATATGTTTGTGCATGTCTATTTATACATGCCCAGGTGTGTGCCTGTACACATATATGGAGGGAAGATGTATGGATAGGCATACCAAATCAGTAACTATGGAGGAAATGCATGCTATTATTTTAATACAATTGACTTACAAAATAATAGTAACCTATTTATAGCAATGCTATACAATGGTTACTTGTTTTCAATAATGAAACCAGTTTGTCTATCTTATCAGCCATGCATATCTCATACTTTATTGTATCACAGCACATAGCACATATTGGGCTAATGAATTGAGATTGCATGTTACAGTTTGGAGTGAAACATATTGTTTCCAAAGTCATTTAAGCCATATATTGCTGAGTGTAAAGCTGCTATATTTTAGAATTAACATATTTATTCATTTAAAAATGTATAGAATATATCGATAACCAAACAATTCTGCAGAGTAAAATGTATGTTTGAGTTTAAGATTGGTATTTTTTGAAATGTTATTAAATCGTACAATTGTGCCATTTCACCAACTGACTCCCTGGATTTTCTCAAGAGAATTGGAAATGTAAATTGAGTCATTCAAGGAAATACTGAATTTCAACACATTGTTAGAAGAGAGCTTGCCCTTATACAGAAATATTTTTATGTACTATAGGTATTTGGGTCTAGTGTTGAGAAGATTTGGAACATACTTCAACAGCTATATACTGATTTCTTCATTCTAGCAATTCATGAATGTTAATTTTAATGTTTATTAGGTATATAATATTGGCTAGGATTTTTAAATATATATATAAAATGAAACCATTGGATTATTACATTGGTAATATCAACTAATTTCCTCTTAAGTGCTAATTATTTCATAAAACCAAGAATTTATATTTATAAGTATTTGAGAAGATATTTATATTATAGCAATACGGACATATGGATTTAGATTGACTTTTTAAACTTTATTTCAATGAATGTTTTAAAATATTTGTTTTTATTTACTACTTGAAAATTTAAATGTGAGTTTTATAAGTACAATTTATTCCCTTAAAATAATATAGAAATCAACTAACTGGTTATATCTAGAAGAACTAGTGAACTTATTAAACATTTGCTCATTCAATGACAATTATATTAGAAATTAAAGTTCCATTTTTCTATTGTATCTTCTCATTATTCTTGCTTCTTGTTCATAACATCACAGTACATCATTGTACAAAGAAAGTTTGAATATTACAGTAATGTAAATCTACTTATTTGATGTTAAGTTTATAAAAGTGAAACAAAGTGCAGGATCAGCAGTGAGTTGCAAATCTTTAATGTTTTCCTAAAAAATCTAACCCTTAAAAAACTACTTCTTTTCCCACATTTTCTATGTGGTACTTTTAATCCCCTCCAGAAGTTATCTCATTTGTTTTCAGCCATGTAGCATGAGTCTAAAAACGTGCATGCAGAATATTTATATGTGATATATATTCTCTCCTTTGCCTATCCAGTGGGATGAAAATTAAAATGAAAGGAAATATTGAATTATAAGTATAGTTAAGCCTTGTTGTTTCTGAAGATTTTCAAGAGACTCCTGGCTTTACTTATTTTCTTGGCTCTAATGTTGGATTTTTTTTTTTAAACAACCATTCCCATAACTTCCAAGTTATATTTTACACAAAATACAATGATCATCCGATTAGAAGATTTTTTCCTTTGCCCCAATTTTACCCCTGATTTATCCATATAGTTTTCATTTAAAAAAAACATAAAATTCTTAAAGTTGAGTTTATTCTTGTACATAGTTCTAAAGTATTGGACAAAACAAAAGGGAGATACTTTGTTTTAAAACAAGCTTAGAATACTTGATGAAACAATTGCTTCGAGTCAAATGGAGTATAAATGCCAATGCCACTCAAGGTTCTCCTTTGTAATCTCTAGCAGGTAATCGATAAATCCCAATGACCTACAAGAGCAAGACAAGGACTGCAGGTGTTCACGCACCATGATATCATTAGTAATAATCAATGAATGGCTGTGTTTTCTCACTAATACATGGGTAGAGCAATGTATTAGTATTGAGCAATTAGTATCATTATTGAGCAATGTTAGATTGCTCTTTTATTGAGCTCATTAGTCTTGGAAGAATTCATTAATCATTTAAGCTTAGAAGAAAAATGTAACCTGGGATTTGGCAGAATGATCAATAACGTGTGTGTGTGTGTGTGTATATATGTGTGTATGTGTGTGTGTGTGTGTGTGTGTTTGAAAAGTACTGAGAATTAAAAGTTTTAACATATGATTCAGTGGAGGAGTTACTTGAATCTTTCTGTCTTGGGAGAGTGGACTGAGGCCAAATGCAGTAATACCAACATAGAAATTGGCAGAAAACTAAGAACTGTCAAATTTATGTGCCTGATATAATTAACATGTATCATTTTTGTATCATTTTGAAGTTTTGTTCTTGCTTCAGAGATCACAGTTAGCATAATGAACTCTTACCACATATTAATTGGTTACTACTCTATCAGCATATATTGATTCCCTTTCTCCTTTCTACTTGTAGTGATTACAACTCATTTTAGAGTCATGTTTACTTTTATCTGAACTGTTAAAATAATTTTATAACAGCTTTCTTTTTCTTTGTTATTTAACCCAGTGTATTAGTCATATTTTCTGAGATATCTCTTTAAAATAGTCATTTTCTGTTTATGGACTGTTGAGCCTTCTACATTGCCTAGCAAAATAAATTGGCATGCTTTATAATGGATGTATATGATAAAGTATTGATATATACATATTATTATTATTATTATTATTATTATTATTATTATTATTATTATAGTATACATTTCCAGGGGAGAAACATAATACATAGGAAGCTTTGGTATGTTTCCAAATTCAAGGAACAGATGTAAGGGAAAGAACCAGAATATAAAACATGTTCTTTAACTAGATAAACTCAAACAGAACAGACATCTTTTCATGTTCTATCATAGATTTGTTTAACCATAACCTTCACACCTCTATAGCTTCATTAACTCCTATTCTCATTCACCTGTAAATATTATATAGAGTGAAACATAACTACCCATTATAATTTAAATTTATCTTTTCTTCCTTGCCATGTAATTGGTTATGCACTTACCCTAGTCCTTACATAGCATTTCTTTCATCTAGGTGATATTCAAATCTTTCATTTTCTCTTTAACTCTTAAGACTTTGCTCCAAAACACACTCCACAGTATTTCTGTGGCATATAGTTCGCACACTTCTATCATTGCATGCATACCATTTTTCATGTGTGTGCATTCACTATCTTGACTTTTTGCAATAGTGTACTTCTCCAGTTTCATGGCTAAGACCATATTCATAAATATTTATTGAATTGGTAGATTCTCTATGTGTCAAACTAATGTATTATGGAAGCAACATGAACATTTACATTCTACTCTTTCTAAGTTATGTTTGAATATTATATGCAAAGCACCTTTCTGTTAATATTGTGATTTTGTATACTATAGGATAGTTGATCATTTCTAATTTCTGATAAATTTCCTACACTGATCTGTATTGTACACTCTTGCTCTATATTCACTAGCTTGATTGACCCATTTTGTCTTAGAGTTGGCCAAACATCATTCTGTTTCTTTTCTTTTGTACTGCTGTTTCTACATTTGCTTTTGGCTATTTATTTTTATTCTTAATGAAAAGGAAATCAATACACTATTTTGTTTTCTTTAACAAGTGAGTACTCACAAGCCACAAATTTTTATTCTATACATCAAGTTCATGAACTCTGAGTGTTTAGAAGCCATTATTGTATAGATTATGTTTAGCATCTTGTTCACTCATTCTGTACATATTTTAGCTGTTTATTAATGTAACTGTCAATAATATAAATGTTAACATTAATAAGTTGATTGAGAGATTTTTAGAGATAGTTCAAGTCTATATTAAGTTTTGATATAATATAATTCTATAAATATATTTTTCAGAAATATCCAATTAAATAACCCTTAAACATTATGATTATTACCAACAATGTCTTTATACTAGGGCTTACATTTTAAAACTTGTTATTTTATACTTTAGTGTGGCCCATATGAGAATAACATTGCTTTCCTAGTTGAATGGATGATTAGATTGACAATCAGAATGGTTAAGAAACTAAGATTATTCTATTTTCCTCTTCCGTGTTCACTCTCATCCTAGAGCTGAGATTTAATTCATTCTCTATTTACTACCTACCCTTCTCAAGGCTGTTCATTTTAAAATCTGACAACTATTGGATATGGCATTTTTTATCTAAAGAAATATGGGCAAATAAGGATAGAAATATCAAGATAAATGTAAATATAGACATAATTATAGATGAATTAACATACATGGAATGCTTATTTACACTTGCATCCCAAAAAAAGTGGAAAAAAATGAACAAATTCTGGTGTTGATTCAAATTAAAGTTTTGGATATATTTAGTAATAAATATTAAATAAATTTACAATTAAGAAAATAATTATGGCTCAAATCCTTATATTGGTGATAGTAATTAATCAAGCAAAATGGAGAAAATGCTAAAAATTAATTGGTTAGTTGAAAAGTCAGAAATTACTGGTAAGCTTCTCGAAGTTTTCAGGAAAACTACTGATTTATCAGAGATTAAAATCATGATTTATTTGATCATTATATTTATCAATCTGGTTGCTTTTAGTGACCCTGACAGACATGGCCTCAGAAAATAATGGCAAAAGATACAAAAATCAAAGAAAATTTTAATACAACAGAGAGAATTGAGAACAAATGGAGATAACACAGAGTACCCTCCTCCAGGTGAACTAGTTTCACTTTTAAGAGCAACAAAGAAATGGAGCTTTGACTGTGGGTGGGAAATGGAGTCAAGAGAAGGTGTTTCTAAGAAGAGAAAATAATAGCATAGAATGCTCGTGGGAATAATGTAGAAGAGAGGAAGTGCTGGATAATTCAGGAGTGAGAGAACTAATTGCTGGAACTCTGCCCTTGAGTAGTGGATCTAGAGCACACAGACAGAGTTTGTAATTAATACAAGCTGGTAAGCTATGGTTTTGGGCATCAGTGCAGCTGTGTGTGGGGGGAAGGTATGATAGGATCAGGGCTTTTCTACTGACTGCTTCAAAGTTATCAGGTAAATGAGAAGCAATTGTATTGACTGAAGTGAAGAAAGCTTTCATGTTGGAGGGAAACAAAACAGTAAAATAGTCATCTGGATGGGAATGAAAGACTACTTATAGTCTCATAGCCAATCCAAGTTATTTACATTGAGAGAACAGATTTGAGAGGATGGATTTCAGGTGGCATACAATCTAAAGCCAGGACATAATTCAGATGTAGAATTAAGTCTTTTAAATTAAGATAGATGGCAGAGTGCTTTATTCAATCGTAAAAATTGATGGGCTGGGGGTTAAGTGTATCTTATACTTTATAAATCACAAAATAATAATAGTTGTGCTCAATTTCTATTTGAGAGAAAAGGTTTTTTTTTTATTTTTGTTTGAACAGAAAGCATGATATGTAGCAGAATTTTCCATGTCCAATTATTTTAAATATTAATACAAGAAGTCTGTGATTGGATGTGGAAAGGGGAGCAGAGCTAATAGTTGTAGAGAAAGGGAGTGACATAGGGGGAGGAGAAGGAAGCAAGATAGAGGAAGAATCAGAAGATCCAGATTCTACATGGGTTTAAATAGCCACAGGTATATCATATATCTTATAATATTATCATATATCTTATAATATCCCCTTATAATATCATGTAGGGATAGAATAATTGGGATAACTTGTCTAATCTAGGTGGGCAGCTTGTATCATTATCAATTGGCCCTGAATTTTTGTGTGTGGGCATCTTGTGAATTGAGAATTGATCGTTATATACATCTGACTGATTAAAAACAAAAATGTTCCTCAACATTGAAATGTCCTCAAGTTTGGAATTGTAATGTCCAGTTTCTACCCAAAACAACTTAATGCAGAATCATGAAATTATGTCATGCTTTAGTGCTTTAAAATCATTCCCCAGTACACAGATTAATTTGATGATAATTAAGGTTGAAGATTATGCTAAGTGTCAACTTGAAGTTAGTGGTCATGAATCTAAAGTGAGACCAATTGGAATACTTATGCACTTTTTACAAGAAGTCCTAATAAAAGAAATGTGGGCAATGTATGAGAGGTTTCTAGGAAGTAGCTGGTTTTACCAAGTGTACACTAGAACTGAAAGCAAACTAAGAATCTTGAGATGTATTCAAAACACTTTCTGCAACACACTGTGAATTTAGTCTTTAACATAGAAGTAAAAATCGGAAGGAAAATATCAGAGAAGCCTACTAGGTCACTTTATTAAAAGGCTTGATGTTTTAGTATAAGTTTATTGCAATTGTTACCAGAGTTAGCCAGATAAATAGAACCTAGGACTGAAAAGCTTTCAACTGCCGAAACATCTAGAGTATGGCCTCATGGTAAGGCAAAGTGAAGACATGAAGATACCTTGAGGTACAGAGCACAATGAAATACTAGGTTTTGAAAGAAATACTTTCAATGGCTATTTGAAGTGGCAAAATTTCTGAACTGTTATATATTGCAAAGTAATAGAGAGGCAGGAATTAATGGCTTCAGGAAATGAGGGAAAGAAAGCTACCTGTTCTGGAGTAGATTTAGTTTGATTTTAAACGGGAATTTTCCATGTTAGTATTTCTATTTGGTAATGCTTTGATCAACCAAAGAATACACATGGGGGACCCATGGTGCTGGCCACATATGTGGCAGCGGAGGGCCTTGTTAGCCATCAGGGGGAGGAAATGCCCTTGGGCCTGAGGGTATTTGATGCCCCAGTGTAGGGGAATGCCAAGGAGGGAAGACGAGAGTGGGTGGGTGGGTGGGGGAATACCCCCATAGTAGCAGGGGAGGTAAGAGGGGATAGGGGGGTTTCAAAGGGGAGATCTGGAAAGATGGAAACATTTGAAATGTAAATAAAGTATAAAAAAATAGATACTTTCTGTGTAGGGAATATACAAGCAAAGTTTAGGTAACAAGTTTGTTGCTGTGCTAGTATTTTTGTTTTCTTCTTATGTATAGAAACACAATGGGAAGAAATTCAGTATGTTAATAACAGTCTTATTAAATATGTTCAATTTTAAAACTACCCAAAGCTTCCAATGTATCACATGAAATGTAAGTTATCACTAGTGATAGACTTCTCTGTATTCCACATTCATCGGATTTGATTGATGGATATTTTCAATTCATAGAATTATAGTACATTTGAACAATGTGAACATTTAGTGTGTAGTGTAGAAATGTTCATTTTCCATGAATGAGAAAGGAGATACTTGCAGCTAATATAATGTAATTTACTAGCTTTTTCTACAACAGTCTCCAAACATGCAAATCATCTTGACTCCCAGGAGAGCCATGAGTGATTCATTGATTCCAAATGGCTCTCTGTCACTGAAGGGAATTCTCTTCTCCCACCTGCAATGCTTTACGTGGGTTGTTTTACAAATGCGAACAAACGGATTTCTCTGCCATTCTCATTTTTGCATCCTACAGAATTGATATTTTTACTTCTAGTATCAATGCTGATTAACTAGATTATATTCCCATACCAGCAAATACTACTGATCAATGTAATCTGCACATAAATATATCAAGTCAAATATGTGTTAACATGTGTGAAGGGTTTTTATCATTTAACACTCTGTTTATATGTAAATATACCAATTGCATTTTCTATTCCGTATAAGCATGTCTTATCAGTTATGTACAAACCAGAATTAGATTCCCCAAAGTAGATCAGGAACTTATCATTATCTACTAAAAATGTTTAGTTGATGTGTAGAATGAATTATTGTATTTTATTTTTTAAAAAATTATCCTTAACGAAACTTTTCTGTCAAGAATTGGTTTTCACTTGTAGTGAGGACATTTTCAGATCTAGGATAGCTGAATATTTTCTTGTCTTTTCTCATTTACAACACATTGCTTTTTTGACAGCATCCTCCCACAATCAGAACAAGTCTAAATCTCTATTGTTCAGAATCTGGTAAAGTTTGGCATTTAGTTCCATGTTACCAGTGTAATGCTCCTGATAGCCTTATTCTAGAAGAGGGCAGATGTATATTCAAATCCACCATCCCACAGCCTTCAAAAGTAAACTATTGATTAAAAATGATACTAGATAACTGATAAACTGCATTTGTATAAGATTACAAATCTCTCATAATTTATATACATGATATTTAATAATGTTTCAGGAAACCTAAACTATTTTAATTATACAATATTGTTTACCCAATTGTTTGCCTATTGTATATCTCTTTCTATTATCATGCATACATTTGCAATCACTTAAGTATTTATGAATACTATTTCTCTTTCTAGGCAGTCAACAAATTTGGTAAGATAATGAATAATACTTATGACTGTTTCACTCCTTACCTACATGTTCAAGTCTTGTAATAGGCTAGTTTGAGTTTCTTTGCCACTGTGCATCTTAGCTTTTTTGGTTACTATGTATGACAGGATTGCATATCATTTCTTCTGCTCAGTGTCATCCATTGGAGTTATGGAAGGACTCAAAAGAAGTCTTTACATTCAGAAATTGTGCATGGTCTTCAACATTGTTGAACTACCCTAGCGCTTTGATTCTCCAGCTCTTAAAACTCTACTGAAAGTACTAGGTTAACAGTTCATTAAGGCCAGGGAATGGTGCAAGTACTTTCACGTAGCTCATTCTATGACATTTGCCTGTCCTACTATCGAGCTACAGTCTATGGTGTATGATTGAGTTTCAGTCACCTCATCACTTTACTATATAATGTCCTACTTATTTTCATGCTTGAAACATTTATTAAAATTTTACCATACACTATACTTTTGAAAATAACTAAAGGATAAATTAGATACTTCCAATAGAAGGGTTCTTGCTATTCTATTTTGCTCAAGAACCGATTATTTAAAATAAATCTGATAAGGTAGCAGTGGGGAGCAAGGTATCTAATTTCTTTTTCATTATTCTTGTTCTAAATACAAAAAAACATAGTGCCAACAGTGTTAACCATTGCTGATGCAGATTAGTTTTTTTGTAGTGCTTTTTCATAATTCTGCTGCTATCTTACTACTTATCAAGTCCTTTATGTTGCTTGCTATAATAATTTGCAACAAAGTTCCACCGAAACTAAACTATGAGCAAGAGAATCAAAATTTGTTTTCAGTCTCTCTATTTTCATTTATAATATAGTGATAATTACAGTGTCACCCTTAAGGAGCTGTAATGATTAGCACAGTCATTATATGTTAAGTACTTTGCGTACAAGAAACCCTTCATAAGTACATGATTCATATGGCGTTCTCCAGAAAGCCAAATGAAACAGCATACTTTTTGTGCTTAATACACTTTATTGTAGAGGCTTTTTTCAAAGACACCTAAAAATTTATTTTATTTTAATAACTTGATTTGTAAAGAGTTTGAGCTATAGATCCGACTTACTAAAGGCAAATAAATGAACTAATAAGTTAAATTACTTGCCCTAGATCATAAGTTCAGTTATGAAACACAAAGCCTAGTCACAGTTCAGTACTTATGTCACTATGCCTGAATGTTATCAACCTTACTGGCCTTTTAGTTAGTCTTGTTCAAAATTTCAACCATATCAATGATAAAATTAGAGCTTATTCTTAAGTAAGGACAATGCATAAAGTTGAATTGCATTCTTTATAGCATTAGCATGTCCAAACTATTTCAAATAATATATTTAAATATGAAATATCATATCCTTGTTCATATTGTTTGATAAGAGTCACATGTCACTCTGTTCATAGTGCTAATTGTTCATGAGGCTCTTTTGTGTGTCTTATTACACATACCCCTCACAGTCTCTTACTACAAAGAACCCCTGGGAGCCTCATCCTTTTTCTTTTTCTAACCTTATTGACAAACATTTATTGTTTTCTCCCTCTGTTGTCAATATTCCATTAGTAATGTCACTCACCTCCTTCACAAATAGTAGGACTAAAGTACTTCTGCTTGTTCATTTTTGAGCTTCCCATTCACTGACCTTAAAGTTTATCTCTGGTCTTTCTTTCTTTCTTTCTTTCTTTCTTTTCATTCATTCTTTCTTTTGTGTTTTGAGATGGAACCTTGTGGGAACAAACCTGGTGCTGTGGAAAGAAGCCCCACATGTCTGTCCAGGGTGCTGTGGCTCTGGGTGGGACAGAAGAGACACGGGAAGTGGCCTTGTGTCTTCCTACATGGACAGGCAGGTGGGGTGGTGGGAAGCCTTTGAGGGCCCTGTCCATGAGTAGGGGAGGAGACCATTCCCTGGGAACACGTGGCAGCCATCTCTGTGGGTTCTCTAGCCCAGGGCACCTCAGTTGCAGCAGGGTGCCACATACAGGCTGGCAGGAGCACAGCTGGGGTTCCCACTGGGAGCAGGTCTTGTGCCAGGGCTAGCTGCTTAGGCTTTGGTGAATGGGTACCATCTGGGAGCGCTGGAAAGCCCTCAGTGAGAGATTAGATGCAGCTCTTTAATCGAGGGCCGGATCCCTCGCTTCCCAAAGTGGGTCTAGATGAAGAGAAAGTTCATAATTCTAAGACATTTATTTTCATCATGTGGAGAGTGGCATGGATGGAATTATACCCCCACTCCTCTGGGAGAGGCGAGGCAGATATAATAACTCGGAAGGGGCATGCCTAAGCCTCTGGATTTATCATTAACGTGGGGATGGCTTGGGGCTGGGTGGCCATGCCTCTATCTGGGGCGTGGCCATGCCTCTACTTGAGCAGAAGTGGTATGTGACTGTGACAGGAGCCAAAAGCCTCCAGGGAGCATTGGCATAATGTTTTCTGGTCCCTTGCGGATTGTTCTGCTGGGTCGCCCAGAGTTTATGCCTGTGCTCAACTGAGTGCCAGACTGCCTGTCACAGATCACTGCCCCACAGAACCTCATACAGTCCAGACTCTTCCTGAAATCACCATGAAGTTAAGATATGCTTCCAATTAGATTTTCCTTCTTCTGTATCTTCATGGAATTTTTCATTCATCTTTTCAGAAAACAGAATGTTTTCTTCAAGGAGCTTGTTTTTATTTTCAGATCATATTATTGTTATAGAAATAGAATTCCACAATTATGAATTATGGCTAGTTAGTATTATCTTGACATTTATCTAAAACCACTGAGTAGCTTTGACTAACTTTTTCAAATATTATTCAGATAATTTAATGCATTTAAAACTATATGTGTGGAAGAAGACAGTATAGAAATATTATACAATAGTATATAATAATATATTAATGATATTAAACTATGCCACAAAGTATATTCTTAGTTAAAAGTTTCAAAAGTGGAAATTAAAATTCATTTAAACACACATTACATTAGACAATTTTGTGATTACTTTGTTTTTATAATTGAAGTAGAGAAAATTAAGTTAAGAGGCTCTTAGTCCTGTGAAGGCCCAATTCCCCAGTGTAGTGGAATGCTAGGGTGGGGAGACAGGAGTGGGTTGGTGGGTTGGGGAGCACCTTCATAGAAGCAGGGTGAGAGGGATGGGATACGGGGTTTCCAGAGGGAAAACTGGGAAAGGGAATAACATTTGAAGTGTAAATAAATACATAAATAAAAGTTACAGATTTACAGAGCTTTCAAAAAATGTTTTTGAAAGGTTACCTCATGCCTCATGTAATAGAAAACATTTAAACATCATTTATTTGGCATAAGTTCACAGTTTTTAAACAGTATGATCAAATGTTTGGTGACAAAGGAAATTTTCTACATCTGTCCAGTAGGAACACCAGTAACCACATGTCTATGGACAACTCTAATATGGCTAATATAACAGATGTGATAATGAAATTTTTGTCTTTATTAATTTTACATAGCTATATATGGTATCAACTATTACTGTGTTTTATAGTAAGACTTTCAGAGAGTTTCAATCTACTCTTCAAAAATGAGAATCCAAGAAACAATTAGTCATTAGCAAAACACAAATAAGGAAGACAAATCTGACAGTAAAGCAATAGAAAATATAAGAGGTTCAAAATTATGTTTCATACTTACTAATTTTCAAAAGGATTGCTAAAATAAAGCCCATTTCTCATGCTTCTTTATGAAAATCTCTTGCCATGGCTTTTTCAGTGTGAACTCTTTTTCTCACAATTGATTTTTCCTATCAAGTGTCTCTGCTGTCACCCTTATTCTACTTCGTGACAAGTCTTCATTTCTGTCTCTATACATTATTCGGATCTATATATTAGGGAATGCTGAAGCAATTCTCTAAACACAAAACCTTCTTCCCCACCAAAGAGATGCCCAGGCTATCATTTTAAGTTCATCAGTTGCTATGTACCACAGTGATTAAAAAAATTGTAAGGATACCTTTCAGGCTATTATACTAGAATCATTTATACATGCCACTCTTACTCTGTAGTCCAGGCAAGATTATTTCTAATGTGGATTTCACGATAACTCTGGAATTGTAACAAAATGAGATAATATTTACTGAATACTCTGTGTTCTAGAATACCTCAATGTGGTAACAACATTTCAAGGTCTCTTTTACCTTTTTTATTTGATGAAAAATTTTATAATAAATATGTACTTGACATGATTTAAACCAATGAGAAAGGTGAAAATAAAAAGTACTAATAACTTTAAACAAACACAGAGTTCATTTTCCCTGAATTAAAAGCTTATTCTTATATTTTTAAAATTTATTGATTTATTAATTTATAGTGTGAGAAAAAATCTGGTTTTGCAGCCCAGTCTGTTCTCATTATGTAGCTTAGGGTGGCCTTAATTTTGTGAACCTATGGCTCCAGCCTTACTAATTCTGCAATTATAGGCATATATTACAATATCTGTCTAATTTACTTAAGAGTTAATGTGATATTCATTTGTAATTTAATCAACAGATATTTTCTGAAGTATGACTTAATGTTAGGTCTTGTTCCAATTTAACCTATGCGTTCTGGCAGTACTATTGTGTTCCTAAACAATTTGCAGCCTACTAAGTATAAAGGGAAGCATACAGAAAACAATGACAGTAACAACATAAAACCAAAAGTTCCAATATTGATCTCTGTGATTGGCTGAGGGATATGGTTATTATTAATGTATAACCTTTGGGAAATGCATAGCATAAAATACAGAGTAACACAAATGACCAAAGATGATCATTACTGCTTTGTTGACTTTATTTTGGTGCAACTATATTGGCCTTAGTCTATCCTAAGTTGCTTTAACAGAATACCAGAGTCTGAATAATTCATAAGGAAAATATATTCTTCTCAATACTAGAGGCTGATAAATCCAAGATCAGTGTACTAGCATACGATGAAGGCCATCTTCTTTCAACATTACATCTGAGAGGGCCTCACATTGTAAAGGAGCAAAAGAACCAGAGTAAGATTTTGATTTTATAACTAAATATCATCATTAATGCAATCATGAGAATTGAACCCTTATGAAATAGTCTCATCTAAAGAATACTAATTCTTCTAGAATTTGTTTTAATGGTTGCCAGGGATTGAACTGAGGATCTAAGGCATGTTACTCAAGCATTTTACTACTGAACTACATCTTCTACACCTTCATAAACCATAATGAACTTACAAGACAATCAAATATAAACATGAATTTGGGGTAGAATATAAAATACAGCACTTTATTTTTATATATAATATATTACTTCCCTATATTACCTTTTGTAAACTTGTGTCTGACCTTTTCACATTTGAATAACAAATGTGAAATGAGTTTATTAGGGTTTTCCATGGAAGTACTGAATACTACTTGAAAGCTCAATGTGAACAAAATATGTTCTTACATAATGAATGTATTTTTAATATTTGAGTGTGGAAGTGGATGCAAATGTAAAAGATATTGCTGTTATTAGTAGGAAAGATATACCATTGTACATTATCATGTATGCTCCATATTTATACACAAACCTAAGCACATTAAATACATCATGAACAAATAGACAAGGGGCTATTTAAGAAGAAAAATGACAACCCCAAAATTCACATATTAAATAATTATTGAAATATATTTCAAGATATGTCTAAAAGCTCAAATTAAATTATTTTTGTTATTATTTATAAGCATATAAGCATATTTTATTTGCCTTATGCACAATATTTACCATCTTGCAAATATTAAGTTATATATGGAAACAACTGCCAGGCATGCTGGCCAATGACTTTAATTCCAACACTCCAAAGACAAAGGCAGATGGACCTTTAAGAGTTTGAAGTCAGTCTGATAGGGAGTTGCAAGACGGTTAGGGCTGCACAGTGAGACCTGTCTAGAAAGTGATGGAAACAACTAATCATACATAATAGCATATTAAAATTTTGCCATAAATTCTTGTCTGTATAACAGAGATATAAATGGATACTTGAACATTAAGAATAAGCTCCTTTCATTTCCTAATATAAGTAGCTAAAAAGAACATTCCAGTGAATCTGTAAATAAATTTATGTGAGTTACAAGATTAGTATAAAATACACTCTATATGGAGTTGGAGTTATGGCTCAACAGTTAAAAGCACTGGCTACCCTTCCAGAGGATGCAGGTTCAATTCCTACCACCCACATACTAATACACAAACTGTGACTTTAGTTTCAAATAATCTGACATAGTCTTCTAACCTCTTCAGACACCAAGACACACATGTTGCACAGATATACACACCAGCAAAACACTCATACAAAATTGTAAAACATATGTATATACTTATATACATCGTTATTTCAGTATACATATTGTTTTGAAACTATCTTATTTTTTTAAATATTGGATTTTGAGCATTTTCTAAAGAGATTCTAAAGTTTATGGACTAGAAACATCTTTCTATCATCATTAGTCTATTGAATCTTTGCATATAAAATATTAATATAAATTTTTACAATGAATTTTGTAGAAATTTCTTGTAATATTTCTTGTACATTATTTTTCCACCAATGTGTTAAATCTATAGTATATATCTAGTAAAATTGAGGTTCAATAAGAACCTTGTAGAAAATAATGAGCTTAGAAAATTGCATATAAAATTCAGAATGATCTGCTTTCGTAGCCAACATTTTTTCTAGTCATTGGGTCATTTTTAAAAAATGAAAACACACCTACATTTAATGTGGATCATCATTTAATCATTTTATCCTTTTGCACATGGAGATAAGTGAAGTAACAATATATAATGGGATGGGTGATGTGTACTCACTATTTTTTTCATAAGAATGAGAACTTATGTCATATTTTCCAAATCAATAAGAACAAAGAACAAAAATACTCCTTCCTATTGGCCTTGCTGCACAGCAAGAATATCTCTTTGTTTTTCTTTACTGGTCCTGAGAGGAGGATTATTTTCTTAGGATTACAAGTAGTCAATTGGTATTAGGATGTTTGAAGTAAAGGACAAAATTCTATTAGGGGGCTTAGTAATTTCGATTTATCAATGAAAATGACACTCTTTCAATGTTTGCAGTACCTGTCCTATATGAAAAGTTTAGTTACAGTGTTAACATCTTATCTTTTAAATGTATTGAGAAAATATTTCCATAATTAATATATTACCTGTCCTTATTGTCTGTTTATTAGTCATCTTAGGTATGCACATATAAGAATATGGGATTAATACAAGGTTAATTATGAAACAACCTACAAACACTGTTAGGGAAAATGTTTTTGATATTCTTTAATATTTCTGGTTTTTTGTTTTTGTTTTTGTCTTTTGTTTTTGTATTTGCTAAGAGTCTTTAAGTGTCTTCTCCAGAAGTTGCTCCTGTATCAAGTCAGCAGCCAAATTAGTTTACTGGCTCTTTGCTTTACAGATACTTGGATGGGTCAGAAACTTGGTCCTCTGTGCTCCATGGGAAAATTAGAGATGTCATTATGAGAAAACATTTTGGTCCAGTTATGCTGAAAGGACAAACTTGCTTGTTGTAGTATTTCTAGGAAAAATAAAATAAAAGTTTAAGAAATTCTGACATCTCACAGGTCCCCTTATCCAACTAAAATATTGGGATAAACTAATCTTTGGATTTAAAAAAAAATTTTTTTAAAAGAAAGTCAAGACCCTGGCATACACACATATTCCCATATCATACCCAACATGCATACAGCATGCATACAGCATGCATACAACATGGACGTTTGTGTGCACACGTACACATACACACACACACACACACACACACACACACACATTCCTTTGCATGAATCATCCTCCAGTTGAACCTTAATTAATGAACTCATATACTGCCTCTTCCAAGGCAATAAAAATATGACTGCTATCAAGATATTATGCCACACACACATCCCCTCTGGCTACCTAAGCCTCTCAGCCTTCTTCCCTAAGTTATTAAATTAAAATAGGAGACCAGAATTCTCATGTAGAAGGAATATGTTGACAAGTGGTGATTTTATCTTTATAATTTCAACAAATATATGAATTGACTTTGTCAGTTATTAAAATAAGTGTGCTGAATGCCCTCTGTGTGCAGATCAGGACAAGTGGCCTAATCAAGTTCAACTCTTCTGTGTCTATTTGGCTCAGCTTAATTAAAATTCAGCCCTGCTTTTGAGCAAGCCGCAGTGGTTTGGCAGACCTTCAAAGGGCTATACTGCAGCAAACAATAAAAGTGATAAAGATACACAATAACAATCGATACAATGCAAATGCTCCTCTAGCTCACAAATCAGGTAAAAAGTTCTTCCTTGATGTCTTCTCATATGTTTCTGAATATAAAAATTAGACATCACATTATTTTTAGGATTGCCTAGATTTCTCTTATCAATAGGCTCCTTCTTTACCCACTTAACAGAGCAAAAAACAAAATGCAGATAAGATAAATTTATGCAACACAAATCTCTTAAGATATTTACAACTGGTCTTTTCCTGTGGCATGTGGTGAAAAACATGCATGAAGGATTTTTACTTGTATGAGGAAGAGAGTTCTTAATTCATCTCCCATTCACTTGTGTGGGGGAGATATATTCTTGGTGATCTTTTTTCTTTTTTTTTTTTTTTTTTCAGTTCATTTGGCAGACTGCCTTGGTCCCAGATTTTCTCACAAACCACCATCTGGCATTCTCACTGTCCCCCACATATAGCTCCATCAGGACCTCCTCCAAGCAGGCTGGAGAATTTCACAGCTTCAGGGGATGGGAGTACACATGAAGTTGCAGCCACTTCAGGGACAATGTCTCACTTCCCACCCACATATCTTTCACTGCTAGATGTTTAGGGGTAAGAAATACTTGGGTACTAGTGATCAGTAAACTAGGGAGGAAATATTAATTCAATTCTAAGTATATTTACCTTTAGCCAGTGTGTATTTGAAGAAGAGAGATTTTAAAACCCTGATCTAAAGTCAGTATGCTCATCTTGGAGAACTACTGTACCCAAATAAACATAGAAGAGATATCCAAAATATCAAGATGAATGTGTTGGTTATCACTCCTACAACATCTGTGATCACATCGCTAAATTATCAATGAGTGTTTTTATCAGAAACATTGAATGTTATTTCACCGAGCTGTAAGAGAGAAAATATTTAGACAACAAAAATGGGTACATGAGAGCAATAACTTGGAGATATTTGGGATTTGTTGCAGATTTTAACATGCTCAAATACTGTTCTTTCATGTGTACTTTGTGTTTGAGTCTAGTTCTAGGTCTTTCTTCAAGCACTCATGCAATTATTATAAAGGCATATTCAAACTTCTATAGTTGAATGTGGTTCCCTGGGATAGAGCCATCACAACTGTTCACAGATTTCTGGCCAACGGAATGGCTGGTTACTAGTCCAGGGTTTTGTGAACTGTTGCTATGGCACTATCTCAGTTCATCTTTTATCAGCTACAATGAAAGCATCTGTTTTTCAGGTTTTTTGCTGTGTCCATTACCAACCATTTAATTTTAAACCTTTTAACTTTGTTTTTTCTTTGTTCATTCTAATAAGATCATAAAAGGAAGAAAGAACATTTGGAGACATCATTAACAGATATATGATTCCTACTGTAGATTATTGATTGTGGCTTTTGCATTTTATATAAAACAATCAAGCAGGTTATAAATATTTAGGCAAAGTTGTAAACATAAAAGGATTTGTTTTAAAGTAATTTATTAGAGTGTCCATGTGAAATGAATGTATAGCATAATCAAAGATTAATCCTTCTAATCTGCTCATCATTTTTTTGTGTAGTAAATATTTAAAGAAGAAACAATTTTATTACTAAAAAATAAACTGTCTTTCAAATAAAACATGAACAGTTAGTTCAACGTTATTATAATGCATCTTACAGTTGAATAATCATTTCTATTTAGTTATGTTAAAAATTTATGAAATATTAAATGAATATCAAGTTAAATAATTCAAGCATGCAATAATTTCAAGATATTCAACAATTTTATACATTCTTACATTTCTTTAAGTGCACATATTTGTTGATATTGTTATTTATGTTCTGAAATATAATGTGCATTTTGGCTAAAAAAGAAGTCTCAAAATGAGGACCCAGTTCTCTAAATTGTTAGTTCATTTGATTCCTGAATGGATACAATATTAATCTGTTTTGGGCACTCTTTTCAAATTTCATCAATCTTGGTTTCAGTATGTTTCATTGCTGGACCAAATTCTTCAGCTACTCCTTATGTGATCATAGCAATAATAAGATTACCTCATTGTATAAGAAATGAGAAATTTCTTAAAGCCAAATCAATAATCCTACGACTGATAAAGGTTACTTGATCTGGATAAGTGAGATTTGTCCCAAATGTGAATTAACCTTAAACACCTTGACATTCTAAATAGTTTTCTATTTGAGTGAAGCAGACATGTGTTTATTGTTTCTTTTCAGTTTATTTTCTGGAGTGTGTGTTTCTTACTTCTGATCTTATTGCTATCTTTGGACCAATATGTGGCAGTAAAGCTCTAAATGGTAACAAAATGTTATTAGGAGAGAAGCAAGATAGGTAGAATCAGAGGCCAGCCATGAACATCCATTGAGGACTTTCCATATCCAAAGTTTACCAATTGGAAAGATACATGAAGCCAGGATGTCCTCAAGTATAAGTATAAGCTCAATTCAGTGATATATGTGATTGTTTTTGAAAGAGCTAATAGTGAACTTATATAAAATAAGTTCTATTTTTATCCATATATAATTTTATATATATGTGTGTGTGTGATTCAAATATATATATACACATATATATATAACTTAAAAATAGTCATTTACTTATTTCATGTGGATGTTTTTGTATATGTCTCAGTGTGTGTGCACAATGTTGTGAAGGTCAGAAAAAGTTACCTGATCCTTTGGAATTGAATTTATAGGAAGTTATCAGCTTCCTTGTGGGTGTTAATAAGTAAGCTCAGGGTTTCTACAAAAGCAGAAAGTGCTCTCAACTGTTAAACCATCTTTCCAGCCACTAATATGCTTCCATTAATTCATTAAGAATTTTTTACAGATTCATTCCTCCATCCATCTGGGATGAAGTCTCCCTACTTCATCCCATAATCACCCCTATCTCTCAGGCCTCTTCCTATCTCTTATGCTCACCTAAAAAAATCTAGTCTGATTTACACCATCCATACATTTATGAGTGTTTAACTACTCACTGGACTGTGGTCCCTACAAGGAGATACTCCTTTAAATAAAACCAACTATCCTTTCCACAAAGCTATTACCTGCCAATTAGTCCTCTGTTAGTGGAAGGGGACCATGTTCCCTTCTCTCTTCCATGCTAGAATGCTGACTGTTCTGTTCTTGTGCAGTTATTTGGCAGACAACCATAGATGCTGTAAATATTCGTGAATATATTGGTCCTGGCATATCCATAAGAAACTAGTTCTCTCTAAATCTCCATGGTCACTGGCTTTTACAGTCTTTTGTCCCGCTCTTCTTTAATGTACCCAAGTCTTGGGGTAGTGATATGAGACATCCGATTTGTGACTAAAAACTATAAACAGATATATTCTTTATTCTTTTACCATGTCTTAATTACTGGTCTATTGATGGGGCAAAACACAATGGCTAAGACAACTCATATAAGGAAATATTTAATTGGAGACTTGCTTATAGTTTCAGAGAGTTAGTCCATGAGCATCATATCAAGAAACATAAATAGCAGGCTGGTAGGCAAAGTGTTAGACCAGTAGCTGAGAGTTCACATCTAATCTATAATTTGCAGACAGAGAGAACTAACTGGGAATGGTATAGCCTTTTAAAACATCAAGGTCTGCTGCCCTAGGTAGCATATCTCCCCCAACCAGGCCATGCATCCTAATCCTTTCAAAAAATCAATTGCACTAACTGGCAACCAAGTGTTCAAACGTATAAGCCGAGGAAGCCATTTTCATTCACATAACCATATATTAGTTGTGAGTTTCTGTTAAAATTTTCTGATAAAGTCTGAGAGATGCACTTTGCGTGTGTGTGTGTGTGTGTGTGTGTGTGTGTGTGTGTATCACGAACACATGACTGTCAAGAGCTTCAAAATTCTGAAGCCTGCAATATATTTGTCACACATAACTCAACTGACCAATTACTTGCCCAGCATTCATGAAGCCATAGTTTCTGTCCCTAGCACATAACAAAACTGGCTGTTGTTATGTATTAATGATGAGCTCAGGTTTGAACAACATTAGAGAAAACAAATGCTCCGACAGGATATTAGGTTTGGTAGTTGTCAATGGAAATGGAACACAAAACCCAGCTTATTATTACTCAAGAAAATAGTCTTATCATTATTCTAAATTAGATATCATGCACATTAAAGCACATGTAAAACATCAAAATACTATACAAATAACAATTGACTTAATGATTGCTGTTAACTATGATTAGTAGTCATTCAAAGTCTATCCATAAAATGAGTGAAGATTTATTGAACACTTTGAGAGCATAGTTTGAGATATTAATGATTTGTTTAAAATAAGAGTAAAAGAACCCAGTTGGGGTGATACTCACATTCCAGTGTATAAATATGAATAATAAACAAAGAAGTTCATTAGTAACCATAAGGCTCTTATAAATGCTATAACACTAAACCAGAAAAAATGAATCAGATGATCAGAAATTCTTTTCCAGGTATCCTTGAGTAATGAAAGTGATAACTATACGAATATATATGGAAAATTATGACACAAAAATGAAAGTTATTTACAAATCTTGAAGATGGAATAGGGCTGACCAATGAGTTGATGATGTATAGCTTAAGCAGCAGCAGTATTTAACAAAAATGTGATAACTAGACTAACAAACTCAATATTATTGCATTTGTAATTATTATCTAGACATAAAAATAACACTGTGGTTAAGTTAGATCTTTGCCTTTGGGAATTGTTGAAAGGTATACTATGAGACCTAATTTTTAATTTTAAATATATTTGTAAATTTGAAAGTATCTGTCAAGGGAAAATTTTAAATGATAAGCAAATGGCACAAAATGAACGTTTAAAAAGATATTTATCAATAGAATCTTTTCTTCTACATAAGGAAAAATATTCCTGCACTGCGGAAATGACAGCAATCAGAGTTCCAGTAAGGGCACCAGACTTCTGATTAGAAAACAGTTCTGCAGTACATTAAATAACACAATTTTAAGTGACAGTATATGTGTGTCTGTATGTGTATGTGTGTTTATATATGTGTTATGCTGATATATGTTAAAATCAATGAGTTCTGTTGATTAGATTAAGCAGAATCAAGGTTGATTTTATTGATTCTTACAAGAATTTTTGTCAAAATAGTTGTATTTAGTGCAGAGTTGCTAAGTTATTTTTTTAAAAGAATAAATATTTAGTATATGAGAAATTTAATTAAATTATCTGTACCTTATAGTGAAGAGATTTTTAATGCAAATAAATACATCTTCATTACCCTTAATTTATATATAATATGAAATTTTGAATATAAAATTACTTTCAAATATTTTTGTTGTAAAATAAGTAAACAGAGATTAGTTATGTATATTTTGATTATCTTTGAAGGTCTTGATTAAAAATTGTCATTTAAAAATTTAAGTGATATATATATAAACAAAATCCTTCATGTACCTATGATGTCAGATAGCTCTCATGCTTTCATATCCTCTGCTTTTCCATTAAATGCATAGGGCAAAATAGTAGCTATTATACACCTATACTAAAATATTTTGAATATATAGTAAATTATATGTACCTAAAATATGAATATATGTTTAATTTTTCAGAAATATAAATAAAGGAAAACATTTTATTATTTTGCTAGTTATTAGTCTCTTTTGCATGGATTTCTTTTGTTTGCAAACAAAAATATCAGGCATATATTCTTGAATAAATTGTAGAGACATTTTTAGGTTCACTCATCTATCTATTTGGGAAAAAGAGCAGAGTTGGAATAACCTACTTCCCTACAGTTTTGTATTGGTTGAGTGATTAAATTTATTCTTTGTGGGTTTCATTATGAATTTTTGACCTCATGTATATCCTATTACTGCTAAAGTATCATAAGTTCCCAGCTATTAGCCCAGGCGTTTAAATATATTTCCCATCACTGTTGATGGTACTTAACTTCCTCTCAATATCAATCAAAAAGCTCTATTAGTTCTTTCCTTGTGCTTAATAATTTTATAATCCAACCTTGAAATTAAATTCTCATTACCAGCTATTTAATATTAGAAAAGTATTGGGTCAGAAGGAAAGAAAGAAAAGAGGAAGGAGAGGAGAGGAGAGGAAAGGAAATGAAAGGAAAAGAAGACAATATCCAAGAAGGAAAATGTAGAAACAACAAGTTTTGAAAAATCAAAATAACAGACGCATCCCCTATAAACTTCCTTCATGTTGACACAAACTCTAGTATAAAATTCATCAACTTCCATGAACCATGAACCAGGAAAAGGTTCATCCTGTCTTTATCGATTTAATAGGACATGATTCAAACATTCATAAAATTAACCAATCTAATGTAAAATTCATGTTTTCAGCAAAACCACAGAGTTATGAATGCATTACCACAAAGAACTGTAGAAGATTTATATCTTATTACTCATCTCTTGAACCAACAATAAAAACTTCCATTTTATCCAAAATACACACTGCTCCCCACTCATCCACAGACAACTAATCAATGTACTTTGTATTACTATGAATAAACCTGTTATTGACAATTAATACATAAGACATCACATATTGTCCTTTGTGTGTAGTTTATTTTACTTGATATAATGATTTTAGTGCTCATCCATGTGATATCATGTGATGTATGCTATTTCTTTTTACCTAAAAACTATGAGATGTATGGTTTAATGTATGGCATTCTTCATTTAATCTTCATTTAAGTTGCTTCAGCATCAGTATATTATGAATAATACATCATTTTACATACCACTCAATGGTTCATTGAGGTCTTGATTTCTTCCAATCTCTTCACCAACTATTGCTTATGTAAGTAATGATAAACAAAGTATAAGACAAATTCTATTATTTCAACCACTTAACGTATATAATTAACTGGCATTTAATACATTCACAGTGGTGTGTAACTCTTACCTTTATCTAATTTCAGTACATTTTATCTGACTCTAGACACTATAAGTATAATGAAGTTGTATCTTGGTGTATTGTTGTTGTATGTATGTAGAATATTATACAAATGATAATGTCAGAATGAAGCCAAGTAATAATGCAGAGCAGTTTACCTTATTAGTAAAGGTATTAATCAACACTTTCTTTTTTTTTTTTTTTTTTTTTTGGTTTTTCGAGATAGGTTTTCTCTGTGTAGCCCTGACTGTCCTGGAACTCACTCTGTAGACCAGGCTGGCCTCGAACTCAGAAATCCACCTGCCTCTGCCTCCCAAGTGCTGGGATTAAAGACATGCACCACCACTGCCCGGCAACACTTTCTCATATCAATGCACTGATTAGTAGAGGGCATCCACTGTATTTTATTTTCTTTAAGATGAAAATGAATCCCAACTTGGGCCAGGAACTGGACCTCCTTTCCTTCAGTTTCTTCTTCATTTTGTCCTTGCAGTTCTTTTACACAGGAACAATTCTGGGTCAGAATTTTTGACTATGAGATAGCAACCACATCCTTCCACTTGATGCCCTGTCTTTTTACTGGAGGTGGAATCTACAAGTTCCATCTCTCCACTGTTTAGCATTTCATCTAAGGTCCCACCCTTTGAGTCCGGAGCAACTCTCAAATCCCAGGTCTCTGGTACATTCTAGAGGGTCTCCCCACCTCCTACCTCTCATGATTATGTATTTCCATTCCTTCTGCTTGCCCTCAGGACTTCACTCCTGTTCCTCCAAATATCTGATCATCTCCACCTTTTCCCCTTCCCCTCTCCTCTGCCTCCCTCCCTCTGCCTTCTGTTTTTTTCTCTCTCAGAAGTGGGACTGAGGAATAGTCACTTTGGGCCCTTCCACTTGTTAACCTTCTTGAGTTTTAGGATTGTATCCTGGATATTCAATAATTTTTAGCTAATATCCACTTATTAGTAAGTACATACCATGCATGTTCTTTTGGGTTGAGATACCTCACTCAGGATGATATTTTCTAGTTCCATCCGTTTGCCTGCAAAACTCAAGATATCCTCCTTCTTAATAACTGAGTAGTATTCCATTGTGTAAATAAACCACAGTTTCTGTATCCATTCTTCCATTGTGGGACATCTGGGTTGCTTCCAGCTTCTGGCTATTATAAATATGGCTGCTATGAACATAGTGGAGCACATATTCTTGTGGTATAGTTGAGCATCTTTTGGGTATATAGCCAGGCCTTCAGGTAGATTTATTCAGGGAGATCTATTTCCAGTTTTCTGAGGAACCTCCAGATTGACTTCCAGAGTGGATGCACAAGTTTGCAATTTCACCAACAATGGACAAGTGTTCTTCTTTCTCCACATCTTGACTAGCAAGTGTTGTCTACTGACATTTGACCTTAACCATTCTGATTGATGTAAGATGGAATCTCGGGATCATTTTGATTTGCATTACTCGGATCACTAAAGACTTTGAACATTTCTTTAAGAATCTGGGCCCCTGTGTTCTCTCAGACACTGAGCCACCAACCAGGCAGTATACACCAGATGATATGAGACCCTGACACATATACAGCAGATAACTCCCTGCTCTAGCCTCAGTGAGAGAAGATGCAACTAACCCTTGAGAGACTTGAAGCCTCAGGGAGTGGGGAGGCCTGGTGGCTTGTAAGGGTTGGAGTCCAAACATCCTCTTAGAGATGGGGCAAGAGAAAAGGGATGAGAACCTTTCAGAGGGCAGAGCAAGAGGGGGACATTTGGACTGTAAAAAAAAAGATTATTCAACTAATAAAAGCACTGACTTCATGAAATTCTTAGGCAAATGGAAGAAACTAGAAAATATCATCCTAAATGAGGTAACTCAGTCACAAAAGAACACACATGGTATGCATTCACTGATAAGTGGATATCAGCCCAAAAGCTCAGAATTCACAAGGTACAATTCACAGACCTCATGAAGCTCAAGAAGAAGGAAGACCAAAGTACACATGGGAGGAGATACAAAGTATGGAGCAGAGACTGAAGGAAAGGCCATCTAGAGACTGCCCCAACTGGGGATCCATCACATATACAGACACCAAACTCAGACACTATTGTGGATGCCAACAAGTGTTTGCTGACAGGAGCCTGATATAGCTTATAGCTGTCTCCTGAAAGGCTCTGCCAGTGCCTGATCAATACAGAGGTGGAGAGACTGAAGGAGCTGAAGGGGTTTGCAACCCATAGGAAGAAGAACAATATCAACCATCCAGAACCACCCCCCCCCAGAGCTCCCAGAGACTAAACAACCAACCAAAGAGTACACATGGAGGGACCCATGGCTCCAGCCACATATCTAGCAGAGGATGGCATTGTAGGACATCACTGGGAAGAGAGGCCCTTGGTCCTGTGAAGGCTCAATGCCCCAGTATAGGGTAATGCCAGGTGAGGGAATCAGGACTTGGGGGGGGGTTGGTAAGCAGGGACAGGACCCTCATAAAAGCAGGGGGAGAGGGAGGGGAAACCAGGAAAGAGGATAACATTTGAAATGTAAATAAAGAAAATATCTAATAAAAAATCAAAAAACAATTAAAGTCAAGAAAGGAAAATGAAATGATTATGTTGATATTTTGTTCATATTAACAATTTTATGTGTCTCAGTCAAAATGTCAGATCTGTTTTAAAATCTTCAATCACTCCCTGTACCCCCAAACCAGGTTTAGTTTAAGCAATAGTAAATACACGTGGCTGTATGGGAAAATACTCAGTTTCAAAGCCAATTTTAAAGAAGTCTTCAAGACTTTGAAGGATGCAGATGGTGCACATCCATTCTACTCCAAAGTTTATGATTACTTTGGCTAAAGCACTCAGTTTCTGCAATGAACAGGTTGTCATGACAAAAAATACTCGCCTTTTCCTTCATTTTAGTTAGGTTGTTCCAGGGAAGACTTGTCCCATTCGAGGGTAATTTTTCCACGGCCACTTTCAATGTCTATTGTATTTAGAGAAGGAAAACCATTTCTGTGGAATTAAACTGACAGAAAACAAATGAACCAATGTTCTTTTTCTCCACTCAGAATGACTTAATTGTTCTAAAACATTCACCTCTGAGGCCCAGCGTAAGAAATAACAACTGAAACTATTCAGGGGGAAAATGGCACTCATCCAAAAGAAAGTAAACTTCAACATGATTCCTAGATTGAAAAGGAGGGCAAAGGAGGATTATTTCTGCCAGCTTTGGTTATTTGACAGCTACAATTCTCCTTGTCCAATATGTCATTTCAAATCTCCTTCTACCTTCTAAAGAGAACTCTACATTTGATTCTTTAAAGCATATGCATAGAGGAAGAAAGACTGAACTTTTGTCTTATTTTTGAGGTAGTAAGTTTAATATAGTTGGCTCTATCCTTTACCTTTAGAGCTTTGCTTTTTGCATAACCTTCATACAGAGTTTAAATGAATATTCATTGCTTTTTCAAAGATAATCTGGGACTTGTAAGACAGTAGGTTTTCCTTTGTAGTGAGAGTGTTTATCTGAATAAATACATGAGTGTTTCTATAAAGAGTTGGCATATTTTACTTTATCAACAATCAATGGGAAGGCAAATGTTCAGATGTATCTTCACTGTTATGTGTGAAACATACAGTGTTTGTGCTTTCAAGATTGATAGTATGAATGACAAAGCATGTATCTTCTGTGCCTTCTTTTCCCAGAAAAAAAGCAAACTTATTCCTCAACTTATCTGTCAAAAAGTAAGCTAAAATGACTTTAAGGAAAGCCTAGAATTTTACACATATTCATAACTTTCTGTCGCTAGCTCAAGATTTTAGCCAGAATGATTAATGACCACTGTTATTTGTGAACTTTCCAATACCCTATGGACATAATGAACGTGACCCTTTGGCTACATAGAAGGAAGCAGGCTGTTAGAGCTCTAAAACAAAACATGCTTATAATTATGAACTTCCTACAGTTGAGATGAAAGACACTTTTTCCTAGCTGCACAGTTCCTTCTCTATAATATCATTTCATTCTATCTTCTTTCTCACATTTCTGCTTTGAGATCAAAACTTGAAACTGCCCAATCTTAGATTACATCCAAAATCAAATAATCAAAAATACCTACTTTTTTTTTTTCACATGTTTTACAGGTTTGTCTATTTTTCCCTGTCACCTTATATTTATGACAGCACAATATTTGGGCAGATGAAAACTCTTCTTTTCCCGTTTCTTTTAACTTAGATGGATTTTTATCTTTTTATTCTGAACCCATCTTTAAGCTTATATATTCTGTATTACTTAAGTGGCTGTTAATATTTGGCACAGTTTGTTTGCCCCCGTGTTTCACCTTATGTATTGATACAGTGTCTCTTCACTTCATCTGAAATTCACTGATTGGCTGGACTGAGTATCCAGAATGCTTTAGGTATGTTCTAGTTCTTTTCCTCCAGCACTGGAATGAAAAGTGTATGCCACCAAACTGTATGTTTTATATGGGTGCTAGAGACTGTACTCAGGTTCTCACAATTTTATAATAGGTATTTTTTGCATACAACAGTATCCCCAGTGCCATTTTCACTTTGTATTTATTTATTTTTATATAGGTATCATTTTTTTTAAATATCTTTAACTTTTTTAAAGTCCGTCTTTGTCCCCCTCCTGACACTACCTTTATGTATCAAAAGATACAAATAAATTTTAATAAAAGATAAAAGAAGATAGCAAATATTCACAAATGTTTTGGCCATTAAAGTAGATTTAATATGAATGGTTGTATAAACTATTTGGCAAATATTTAGACGATGAAAGTGATAGAACTTTATGATTAGATAGGATAAAAATTAACAAGACCACTGAGAATAACTTCTGGGATTTTGTTCTCTATTATGTTCTATAAAAGGTACCTCATGGGTGATTAGAAAATGATTTAAAAGTAAATCTAAGCTCTCATTGAGTTTACTCTATGTACTTACCCGAGGTCAAATATAAATGGGAACTATGACTATCTTATTTAATTCTACAGTCTCAGCACATGCTAATTGGTTCAGTTAATTGAAAATGAAAATATACTTCACAGGAACCTGATTGCTTATATGCTAATGTGATAGTACTTCATAATATCTATTAATTCAGTAAATTAGAAAAACAAAATTGTATACTCTGTAAGCAGTCCTCATGTAAAAGTTATAGTTGGGTTAAAATGATTATGATCAGTGCATATTACTATATTGAAAAATAATGTCTGTTTTAATTCAGTATTTTTAAAGAATTTTAAATTATAGAAGCAGATCTTGGAAATTAAAATGTTTCATAAGCTCTTGTACATAATCTAACAATGACAAAAGCAAGATGTTTTAATAAATAGATTACACTAGAAACATATAATTTCTTCTTCTCCTTTCTCTTTCCAAATTCTCCCAATGTACTCTCTTATTCTTTTTCACATGTGTGGTTTCATTAATCTTTATATGTTGTTATAAACATATATATCTGTGTACACATAACTGCAACCTGTCAGTTACCTGTAACCATGTGTTTTAGCACTGATTATTTGCTATTATACACACAATTGATATACTATTTTCTGGGGAAGACCATTTCTCCCACATTACATATTTTTAGTTGTCCATAGTTCTTTATAGAAGTTTGAAGCTTCAGGAGCTTTTCCTTGTATATATTAGCATGTAGATAGGTGTCATGTTCATTCAGGTCATGTTTAGGCAGCCATGTTGATGAAAGTTTATGGGTGTACCTTCTGACATTTCTAGATCACATAATCTCACATCAAACTTGCTGTGCCTCTGACTTTTACAATTCTTTTGCCCCATCTTCAGAAATGATTCATGAGCCTTAGTTGCCACAGTTGTATTATATATTTAGCAGTCGAAACTGGACTTTGCAACATATATTTTAAGGTTTTGTAAATTTTTTTAAATTTACAAGAGTAGGTAAAGAACATGCCAGGAAAAATACATTTTTGTCATATTCAAATTATTGTAAAAAAAGTAAAATTTATAGGCAATGAACAAAAAAGCAAAATGATATAAAAGTGTTATCAGAGTCAACATATGTAGGAATTAATTAGAGTATTTGACAGAAAAAAAAAGATATAGCTCATAAAGGCAATTAACAGACACATCTTTAATCTTTGTTAAAAATCATTGGAAGCATCCTCATAATATCTTTTCATTAATTTATTTATTTACTTTACATTTGTGATTGCAGCTTTCTCCCTCCTCTCCTCACAGTCCCACCCTCCCTTTTAGAGAAAGGGATTCCTCCCATGGATAGCAACCTTGGCATATCAAGTTACTATAGAACTAGATGCATCTTCTCCTATTGAGGCTAAACAAGGCAGCCTAGTTACAGTAAAGTGGTTCTAGTTAAGATATTGTTGTGAATATTTCTAATGGCAATGAATGGTACAGATATTATTGTCATGCTAGAACATTGAAATGAGCCGAATCATGCTTTGTAATAGGTCCTTTTTGACATTTTGAACTTAACATATCAGAGGTACAAGCAGTGTGTTGATCTGTGAACTTATATGCTCTTTGTTAACTAATGGATTTGTTCAGTCTGTCTGTTAGTGATAGAAATCCTAGATTGAAATATTAATAACATAGGCCAATAATTTTATCAAGATACATAGCTTATATTTAAATAAATAGAAAATATTTACTCATATACCTGGTTAAGCATATTTATCATTGCTGATATTTCACATGGCTTTCAAACATATTATTCAGTCTATACCTTAGGTTTCCCATCTATAAAAATCTAATAAGAGAAATGTGCTGAAACTCTAAAAAATATAGTGTTTTATTGCATATAAATATAATTATAGATGCATAATATATGATATACAAAACTAAGGATGCATATACTACTTTCCTTAAAGACCTTGAAAAATAGGTCTTTTGTATTTTATCAGTTATTTTTTTAAAAAGTAAACTTTAAATATTAATAATTATATAAACCTAATACAGAAAGCAGTTTTATACTTCCAGAAGTTTCATTATAGATATAGTGTATTAAAATTGACACTAATTTCTTTTATAGCTGCAAGACGAATATTTGAACATTTTAAAACCAAATGTCTTAGTGGTAAAAGGCTTGTATATTTCTTACTTAAATTTATCTATGAGTAAAGACATGTTTAATTAGAAAATTTTGAGTGTGCAATAAAAAATCAAAGGTGAAAGTCACCAGAAAAGGCAAGCAATTCATTTATATATGTTAAAAGTTTTATCACATGTTGCTTTTTGGTAGTCTGTGTCTCACTTCTGAGTCCTGATTCTCTTCTTCCACCAATTGAATTCCTGAGATGGAGCTCATCAGTGTTAGTTGTGTCTTTCCCCACTGAGCCATGTCTCTCGCCCAGTGATAATTTTAATCATCAAGTTTCCACCATTTGTTCCTAAAATTCACCTGTGTAATATACTGAAAATATAAGAAACATTGAAGTCTGTATCTTGACAAAATCATGGTTTAAGGGAAATAAATTCTCTAATACAAAGTACTGAAAATGGACTGTATGTCAATAAATTACTGATATAATTTTGAAAATTTTAGTCATAAGCTTGTATGTAAAAAGAAGACTATAAAAGTCACATTACAACTCTAAACTCATTATTAGTGTGTAGTATAATTGTTAATGAGTCTGTCCACTTTCCCTTTTTTCCTATTATGTCAAACTCTCTGTATGGAAGGTCAATAAGAAATATTGTTTATTTCCCTGTTCTCCAACTTCCAGTTGAGTGTGACCCATAAGAACACCAGAAAGAAATTTGTGAGCAAAAGAAGATTCAGTCAGGGTACATTTTTCCTCCGTGTTCCATTTTTGTAAATTGATAAATGAGATAATTGATAATTGAGGTATAAATTGATAATAAAAGTCCTACAAAACTTCTCAGATCCTGGCACAAAAACATGTCTTTCTTTCTAGCTTGGTCACTATTTCTTGGTTTTGGTATTTGCTTGGTATTTTTCCACCCCTTAGATATGCTTTCACCGTGCCTATGAGCTTGTATGTGTGTGCATGTTTGTATGTGCGTGTGTGTGTGTGTGTGTGTTGAATTAAAGTTTTCACAATTGTCTGAATTCAAACATACAATGTGTTTGTTTTTTGTACATTGGAAAACATCTGAAATATATTTATTACTGACTCCTAAAACCTGACAGCAACAAAGAAAAAGAGGTCTCAACTTCAAATACTTTGATACTTTAAATATATATCATTTACATATTTATAAAATTCTTATATTTATCCATTCTTAATAGTAATAAAATATACATCAAGTGTTTAAGGGGTGCTTTTAAGGAAGCCCATTCATTTTGCTGTGTTGTAAAATGTTATATGTAGGTTGCATTAAACTTTGGAATTGGACTCTGCATGTAGCAATTGAAATGTGTTCCACAAAAGTACAATGAACTACTTGTAAAGATAAAGATCATAAAATTATTTGTAACATTTCTGACCTATGCATTTTTAGCACAAAGTCTCTTATATGTTTTATCATAACAATGTATATATTATTTAAATTAGCGACTAATGAAAAATATATTTTTGTGGCTAGTAGAAAGATAAATTAAAAGATGATTTTTCTTTCTATTGTCAGTGACCCCAAATTAAAATCACCAAAATTGTGTCCATATTTTTTATGAATTCATGGCAGATATAAAGACAATAGAATTAATAGTTTATAGTCTGAGGATTTACAATGAATACATTTTGACATTTTTTATCTTAAGAATCAATATTTTGGTATGTCAATATGGCTAGGTGTGGAAGGGTTCTTGTTACCAAAACTGATACTTGAGTTTAAATCCTGAAACCTACATAGTAGAGGAGTGAATGGACTCTAGCAAGTTGTCATCTGATGTTCATAAATGGGCCAAGGTACGTGGTCCTTTTTCCATATACACAAATACATACAAGTAAATAAATCAATGTTATTTTTAACAAAATGTAAAGATATTGCTAAATAGATTAGAAATTAACATCTAATGTCTGTTCATACCATATTGTTAGGGATGAGACAGCAACCTGTTTCACAGAATATATAAGGACTGTACAAAACTGAAACTCACTTTATGGTCCTTTGGAAATGGACCAAGGTCAATGGTACGAAATGTAGTTCAAAACTAGTATTTGCAGTATAAATTATAAGCATTCAGTAGTTATAGATTGTCAAAAGGAATGTCATATAGTGACTAACAATAGAAACTGACTGGTTGGGTATCTTAAAAAGTGAACATTTTATTTCTATTACACTGTATCTTTAATCCAGAAGCAATTAAGGAATATGTTCATACAGAGATGCATGTGAATGAACATAGAGTACAACACCAATTTCTACATTTGGAAACACTCCAAATCTATGTTTGGAAGAAAATGACTTTCCATATGATATTTTATCCAAACAACATAACTCTGTAAATTGAATGAGCGATTGTTTTTACCTGTAGCCCCTCTACCTACTATGTACATATTCCAAGCATGAATCCATTTTACATTAAATTCTATAACCTACAAACATGTATAAATAACAAAAATGTTTGGGTCTTTGTATGTGTATACTCATTCTCATGTCCATCCTCACCACCTTTTTATTTGAGCATTTTTTTAAAAACATATTCTTTCATATATTACATTTGCAACATCTCACATCCTGACCAGTTTCCCATCCTTCCCCTCCACCTAGTCTCTCCTGCTCACCTCTCTTTTCCCCAACCCCAAACCACTGCTCCCTCAGAAAACGGCAGACCTCAGAGGGATATAAACCGAATATGACATATCAAGTTGCAATAAGACTAGGCACCCCCATATTAAAGCTGGATGAGACAACCCAGTAAGAGAAAATAGTGTTCCCAAAGCAGGCAAAGGAGAGTCAGTGAAAGCTCCTGTTCCCACTGTTAGTAGTCCATAAGAACACCAACCTACACAACAGGCAGAGGGCCTAGGTGAGAGCTTTGAAAACTCCTTGATAGTTGATTCAGACTTTGTGAGTCACTGTGAGCTTAGGTTAGTTGATTCTGTGGGGTTATTTTTGGTATCCTTGGCCCCTCTGTCTCTTACAATACCACTTCACTGTCTTCAGCATGATTCAATGAATTCTTCCTAATGTTTGGCCTTGGGTCTCAGTATTTGTTTCCATGACTTGCTGGATGGAACTTCTCAGGTGGTGATTATGCTAGGTTTCTGTCTACAAGCAGTTTATCATTAGAAATAATTTCAATTTTTGCCTGTTTTTTGTTTTGTTTTCTTTTTGTTTATTTAGTTTTGGCTTTATTTTTTGTTTGTTTTGGGGGGTTTTGTGTGTGTGTTTTTTTTTTTTTATTATTTATTTATTTATTTATTTATTTATTTTTGTCCTGGCATGATTGGTTCCATTCTAGATTTCTGGGCTAGCCAGCCTCTGATTTCTGACCATCCAGGCACTGTCAGGTATGGGCTCCCTCTCATGGCATAGGTTTCATGATCAGGCTGGATCACTCATTAGTTGGTCACTCCCACAATTTCTTCTCCATATTTACTACTGAATATTCTGTAGGTAGGACAAATTATAGGTCAAAGACTGCAGCTGGTTTGCTATCCCAGTCTCTCCACTGGAAGTTTTTCCTGATTACAGAAGCTGGTCAGTTCAGGCTCTGTATCTCCTATGACTGTGAGCCTTTGCTAGGAGTTTCCATTGTACTTACTATATTTCTACCTTGCCTCCTACATATCCCCCAACTCTATTTGCCTCACCCATTATTCTCTTGCTCCATCATTCCATGACCTCATCCCACCTGTTCCAATCTCCACATGTCCTCAGTCCACCTGTGATAGCTATTCTATTTCTCCTCTCTAGGGAGATTCATATGTCTTGCCTTGAACCCTCCTTGTTACTTAGCCTTTCTGATTCTGTGGATTTTAACATTATTGTCAATTACTTTTGAAAACACTGTACTTTAATTGAACTTTGTTTTTATATATGGTGAATTCATGAAATTTTAATTTATACACAGAATCACAGTATGATAATATATTACAATAGAATCATACATGAAACCTTACTTCAAGAGCTGATACTTGTTACCTGAAAAATTTCAGGTAAAATTGTCCTACAATGTAAGCTTAATTTGGTAGGATAAATTAACAATATTATAAATGTGCAATGTTTCTCAAAGTGAAGTTTGTAGAAATGAATGGATTTATCATTATTTTATGCCATCTATGTAAAATAAACTGTGTTTATTCTAACATGAATTGCTTTGAAAATTCTGAAGCTTAGATATTTAAATGCTATGATTATGCTCTGATGAATATTTAAGTCTTTACAGACAGACACAGTGGCAGCTAATGTCAATCAACTCTAAGATGACCAAAGGAACCCTGCATTCATGAATAAGTAATCTTTCTCCCCAAGAGTTTTATGAATTCTCCAAGAACTCCCTTAGGACTAGGAAGAACTCTTTGAATGACATTTTATTTAAAAGTGGAACAATCACAGGGGCACATGTAGTATATTAAAATCTGCTTGACCTATGCATGAGGATTTGTGTGTTTGAACTCTGAAGAAACTGCCTTTGCTTGATGCTAAACTATAACCAACAGTACTACATCACTGACTCAGTACCTAAAGCCTATGCAATTCTTTGGCAGTATATCTTGGGCATTAAAATACAATTATTTTTGTTATATTGGCAATTATAATAATCATTCTAAAATTAAAAGGTTAGAGTTGAACTGGAGATTTGAGTTTAAAATTTTACATTGAGTCTTTTACTCCATTTGAAAACATTTTCTACAAATCATAGTGAATTGTGTTTGAAAATTGAACTATGTTACCAAGGCACAAGCTTGTTGGAAATTACTGGTGATTCTGGTGTGACCATTGATGATGAATTCTAAGTTCTAAAAGTCATGTAGTCTACTTCAAGAATATTCTTGAAGTTTCACAATATAGTATTATTCAAATTATTTGTAAAGTACCCTAAATTCAACTTCATGAAAAATAATATAAATATTATCTTGGAAACACAAGGGAAAGGGATTAAAACCCCCCATCATTTTTAAGCAGGGGGTAAAGATTCTCTTCTGTACTCAGAGAAAAATGATATCAAAAGTAGCTGATATTTTCAGAATAGATAGTCATTAAAATAATTAGTAGTTATTACTCCTATGATCCATATATATATATATATACTTTTATATCAAAAACACAGTCTGCTTTCTGAGGAATAAAATATTTGAGGTCTTCATGAATTTTTGTTAATGAATGATAAAGTATTTAGTTCTCACACATGTATAAACTGATAATACACAATAAACTGAGTTAATTGCTGTTTATATACATTTACTAGTTCAATATATGTTTTATACTCATGTCTAGTGTTAGGTAATCAAAATATGTAGAACACCATCTCTAGGAGCTGTAAGATAGGTTTCAGTGATAAACAAACACAATATTGAGTGATAACAACTTTAGTAAGCAGTTCATAGGGAACATGTTAGCAGAGGTATTTTGTTGCTTTTGAAAAGCCATGGTAAGCTCTACAGGAATGACTACTAGCATAGAGATTATGACTGCTGTCACCAGAATAGATTTACTATTTTTATATATAGATTTTTTTGGTCATAGTTTATTAGCCTAAAATATATACACATATATTTAAATGTGATCACATGGGAAATATTGCACTTACATTTAATACATCTAGGTTAGTGTACTGGCTAGTTTTGTGTGTCAACTTGACACAAGTTGGAATTAATCACAGAGAAAGGAGTCTCAGTTGAGAAAATGCCTCCATAAGATCCAGCGGTAAGGCATTTTCTCAATTAGTGATCAAGAGGGGAGAACCCATTGTGAGTGTTACCATCTGTGGGCTGGTAGTCTTGGGTTCTATAAAAAAGCAGGCTGAGCAAGCCAGGAGGAGCAAGCAAGCCAGTAAGGAGCATTCCTCCACGGCCTCTGCATCAGCTTCTGCTCCTTGAGCTGCTTGAGATCCAGTCCTGACTTCCTTTCGTGATGAACAGCAGCATGGAAGTGTATGCTCAATAAACCCTTTCCTCCCCAGCTTGCTTCTTGGTCATGATGTTTGTGCAGGAATAGAAACCTTAAGACAGTTAGTATACAAAATAGTGATTTTCTTCACACCACAGTGTTATCATAGTTTACTTTCATTCTTTTTTTTCTTACTTACATAATATATTTTAAATGTATCAACATGTTTTGCTTGAATGGACTTCATAAGTCATTCAAGATAATAATTGTTAAAACATTCATTATAATTCTACAGTAGGCTTTATTTCTCAGCATTGTAAGTTTTAATATACCTTTATAACAAAAAGAATGGTATTAATTCTTTCAACATGCCAATATATCATTTATTCTGGATATTTTAATTTTATTCATTTAAACATTTTAATAGTTCTATAATATAATTTAAATTCTGACACATTTTTATATGGTTTGTTGTATATTGAAACACACACACATATATATATATATTCATTTCAATTCATTTGTGAAGGAGATATATATATATATATATATCTATATATAGAGATCTATAGATATATATATATAGATCTATATCTATATATATTACATCCATTGTATGATAATTAGTACTGAATTGGAAAACATGTAAAATATAATCCATTGTTTTGAAAATTTTGGAATTGTAAGTGAAAGAAATATGGTATTGTTTTCTAAACACTGGTGTCAAATTAATATGACTCTACTTTGTCAAAAGAAAATTCTGAATTGGTAGTGAATCACTTCCATGCACTGCTTGCTGCCTTAGTGAATTACTTGGGAGTGGATTTGTATGCTCACAATCTGTTTCTGTATGCCAAAATGAATGTGGAATTTTTCCTGCTTATATCAAGTACTTATCTCTCCAAACCCTTGAATCATCTGAGTATCACCAATGCAAAATCAGAACCCAGGTGAATCCAAGAAGAGAGGTTCTTTATTTAAGCTTTTAGGAATTAGACATTACCATAGCAACAGAAGGCTTTCTTTTATAAGGTTTTAATACATCTGCTCTATTTTCCATTGTAACAGAGGTTTACAAAGCCACACTCAAACACTTTGTTAGGGTTTTTATGGAGTGTCAGCATAGCCATGGTGGGTGTTATAATGAAAACAAAACAAAACAAAGCACCTGAATTTTATACAGGAAAACATCAGTATAAGTAAAAGCCATATTTAAAACAGTAACTCAACTCTGTGTTAAAGACAACCCACACTACTTTCATGAAATAGGAAGTATTTTTTTTTTTACAAATTTCCAGTTTTAGGATATTTATACACACATATAAATGATCTGTAGTATCTATTTATATTAATATTAATAATAATATTGTTCATTTAATAAAGAATTACCATATATTTTTGTATAAAAGGGAGTTCATTTGGGATCCAGAAAAGTAGGTAGAGGCAAATAGAGGGGACAGAGAAAAATAGAGAGAGAGGATAGAGAAAGAAAGAAAGAATCTGGCTGGGGACATGTGGGGAAAGAGAGAATAGGTAGAGGAGAAGAAGATGGGGAGAGAGGGAAGATTGAAAGAGGATATAGCTAGAGAGGAATGTTGGAGAGAGAGAGAGGGAGAGAGAGAGAGAGAGAGAGAGAGAGAGAGAGAGAGAGAGAGAGAGATCAAACAGTTCTTTTATAGCTAGGCAGTCTCTTACCTGGATGTTGCTAGGTAACTGTTGAGCAGTACTTCGAAGAAATGCTAACATTCTTATATTTTGGTTTAATTAAAAATAAGAAACTAGAAAAAGGTGATATTGAAGCAGAAATCAGCATATAGTGTTCTTTGGCTACTTCCTACTGACTTGGGGATGACAGTTTGTATTTGGGGAACCTAAGACTGTTGGGATGGGGATGCTGGTCAATTCCTGGGAAAGTTGGATGTTGTCCAGGGTCTGTGGGACTGTCTTTAGGTTGGAAGGTGCATACCAAGAAGTAGCATCTGTGAAGATAGACTGGAATGTCTTTGGGTTGCCTCTCTGGACCTGTCCTGGATGTTGATTTTGAGTAAAAACCTATATTTAGCAGGTTTCTAATAGTTACTGGTAAATGGAGTGGTGGGCAATCGGTGAGCCAGAAAGCATAGTTACAAACACCAAGTCTTTCAGCACCATTGATATGTTTTATAATCAGACCAATCTCCCATATGAAATCTAGCTATGTTTAAGGATATTTAATTAATCAATTTTCAGTGGATTTGCATGATAATTTATTGATACACTATTGATTCATGTATATGTATAAATATGTTTTGAAGTCATTCTATACTCTTGAAATTTTAACAAATAACAGAGGAGAAGTATGACTAGATTGATCTTATCATCTTTGTGACCTTACATTATGTGAACTGGGTATTCTGATAGCATTCAGAAGGAGCTTCTAATTTAGCATACAGCATTAGAGCATCTTATGTCATCATTCCTTAATCTTAACATGAATTAAGACAGGTAAGCATAATGATTTGAATTGCCAGGATCTGAATGAAGGCAAATCCATTTTAAACAACTTATACTTTATGTGCAGGTAAATTGTAATGCCTCAGAAGTATACTGTCAGAGTCAAGCTTTAGAAAAACCAATTCTATTAATTGCCTATATGTCAGAAATGGATTTAAGATCATCAAAGTAGTTCAGACAAGCAAAAATAAAGGTGAGGATTTGGATTCCACATAAAACATGCCTATATTGGACATGAATCTACAAAGAAACAAAGTATATACCATGAGTGTCGGGTGCTGAAGGGAGTGAGGTATAAAACATACTGATAATGAGCACACTTATTTTTACAGTTCTCAACATTTCTAATGCGGCAACACATTAATACAGTTCCTTGTATTGAGGTGTCCCCAAACATAAAATTATTTCATTGCTCCTTCATAGCTCTAGTTTTGCTAGTGTTATGAATTGTAAATATCTGACAGGCTAAACCCAAAAGGATCAGGTCCCCCAGTTTGAAAACAAGACTAATGAAAATATTTTAGTATTACACACTGATAATTCTCATACCACAGTACTGTATATTTTAAACCAATGAAGTGTTCACTTTTGAAATGCAGCTTTTATCATGTTTGATTTATATCTCTAATTTGCTATCACACTGCCATGTTATTAAAACAGATCTAGGTGTAAAGACCTAGAGGTCGATAATAAGATTTTCCAGATTATTGTTTGGGTGATTGTTGATCACTGTATTGTAAACAAAATTGGGAACAATCAAAAAATAACAGTGGTGGATTAGAGTGGAGATGAAATTTAATATGAAGTTTATGAGACACTTAAGTGTTGATAAATGGGTGATAAAATGGTTGATATAAATTTAATGAAGCTCATTCTTGAGGGTTCATTGCCTCATCCCTCTGATTTCACATGTTAAAAAATACAGTATAACATCATCAATATTGTTTTGTTTTTCTGTGCATAACTTTTATTCAAAGAGTTGGCATTATTACAGACTCTTATATACAAGAATATAGTAAAAAGCCCAGCCTATCAGATAAATTAATAATATATTATATGAGACACTTATTTTTACTATCTTCCATGTCTTGAAGAGTGAAAAATATTATTTATGGTATATGTGAACCTAGAATTTTAAATCATGTATAAAGAATACTATACTGATCAGAAATGGAAGAGTGGTAACATAAAACTCAAAAAACTCATGAAGACTGTAATAATGTTTTCTTTTGTTTTTTTTTGTTTGTTTGTTTTAATTTTTAGGATATACATTTAAATATGGTTTACTGACAGAATCAGTAAACATATGAATATGTATTTTCAAACAGTGAATGGAAGAAGTATTATAAAGAAAAATGCCAAAGATTTTGGAATCAAGATCTAAGTAAATTAACACAAAACAGAACTTGTACAATGTATTTGACCAGTATGTCACTTGAGTAACTATAGCAAGCTGACTTTCCACATGACTAAAATGTCAATAATAAAAGAAATGGATTGTTGACAGAGAGGAACACAGATCTTAATTTCCCATAGAAAGTCAATCACTCCAACAAAATTGCAAAAGATTTTATGGAGGGAGTCTACTTAACTGAGATTTTAATTTTCCTTTGAATCCAGAAGGAAATTGTATCTAATATCTGAATAGTCTCATTTTTTAAACTTACTTCAATTAAGATCTGGGGTCAATACTTCAAAATGTCTCATCCTTTTCCATGTTTGACAGTGCCCTTTTGTAAAAGGTTAAAGTCACATACCAATATTTTTTGGAGAATTTGCTGATAAAAGCTGGATGTTTAATGCTTTCAGATCTGACAGAGATATGTCAGAATTTGATAACCTTTTCATTGCTATTAATTCTGCAGTTTATTCATACTATTTCTTATTTTTGGAAAAGCATTACTTTAAATATTAAGCATAAATATTACACACATTTTCTTCTAAGAGCTATATATAAGGATACTTAAAACATGTTAGTATTATGTAAGCACAGTCATTCTTGCATGCATTACTGCTATAGAAAGTTAAAATTTACCTTTTTGTTCTTGGTGCTTTGATCTTTTTTCTTCCTTGAAGCTCCTTATTTTCTACATGTACAATTTGTAGTCTGTTCATTCATTTCATTCCTTACTTGTGCCTACACTCAGGAACTAGTATATAATTTTGTTTTGTTTTTTTCTTTTTGCTTCAATACAAGCTATGACTCTCACCATGAAATATTCAGAAAAAGAATTAAATTAATTGTCATTAAAAACCAAAATATTAAGATAAACAATTAATTTTAAGTTCTAACTACATTCGATATCAAATGGAAATGTGAATGTAACACAAGATTATAAAGGTTTGCCATTACTTATTTTGAGTTATGAGAGTATCAGTTTGTGGGGCATTTGGGTAGAAATAGTGTTTCAATCAGCAAAAACACTTACAGCTTACATCATTCTTTCTCAGAAAGCAAATAAAATTCTACCTCATACAATAAATCATTTGCTTATTGATTAAACATTTAATACAAATAGTCTTTCTTAAAAAATATTAGAAGGCACAATGGTTTAACTCTTTATTAGTAAACTTTTGACTTTAATGAAATAATAAGCCCCTATTGATTTTAATGTATAACATTGTCATGATTTTTTGATATAAAAAGATGTTATCCCCAGTAAACTGCCCATTGCAGCTCACACTTGATAGCATAATCAATTTGTTATTTTTACTTTATAAAGTTGTAAGGGAATCCCACAAAAGGCTGTTACAAAAAATTACTGCTGATGGAACCTTTCCAGTTCATGCCAAAAGATGGACAGTTGACACTACCACAAAAATACTTAAAGAAGCTGCAGCCTCTTTAATCATTTGTCAAAATATATTATATACTTGTCTATATCCTAGGGTAAATTCTGCCATTAATCTGCAAGTGACAAAGTAATCATGTTAATGATGACATGTCTGAATGTTAAGGCAAAATACACACACACAAACACACACACACATACACACACACACACACACACATATATATATATATATATATTTGCAGAGATACATAATTTTCCTACTGTATATCATTATATTATATGCATATTATATCTATTATTTTCTATTTAATATATATTACTTTATAGAAATACAATATAACATATATTAAAATGTTGGTCATTGTGAAATTTGCTAGTTGTGCTCAGAAAGACAGACAATGCAGCAGTTAGGATAAAGCAGCATAGATTAGTGTAAAGAGGGCATACTTGTTAAAAATTTAACAAAGTGTTCATTTGCTAAAGGGATTGATTTTGCATCTACAAGTAGGAAATAAGTAAGCATCTAACTCTTTTCTTGCAACAGGGTTCTTGAAAAGCTTTCTTTAGAATTTTTAGTCATTTTAATTTTGGATGCTGTCTCTTATGTTTTCTGCAAAAGATGATAACTTACAGTGGATGTGAAATGCAATTGCATTTATAGCACATATCATGTAGGTGATTCTGTGGATTTTCTATTGCAAAAAGGTGAATATTTTAATTAGAGCCAGTGTGAACAATTGTTCTTTCTCTTCAAAGTTCTAATGAGTTTTCAAAACATGGTATCAGTTTTGCTCCTTATTTAGCACTTCAGAAAACTAGCAACTATGAGAATTTACCAAAAATAATTAAATTCTAGGAGTCCCAAAGTCTGATTGTCCAAACAATTTTAAAGAGGTAATTCATTAATTTATCCATGTCAGATATTATTAGTTATTTCCTATTGCTTGGTAATGAGCAGATAAATTATTGGATTGTCAGGCAGATACATGTCATTAGCTTCTCATGAAAATTTAGAGAGAAAATAATGGAAGAAGTTAGATTTGAACATAAATATGTCCTTCTGTGTAATTTATGATTTACATCATGAGTTGTATTGTTTATAACAGTAATTTTGTTGAGGTAAATCTTAGTTTTCCCTTTGAAAAATATGAGCTGTTTACAGCTAAATTATCATATTACCTAAATCATTGATGAATTATCTGCTTCCCAGAAATATATTTATATTTTAGAGACCAGGTGAGAAAAAAATTAAAACAAATATCTCATTTAAGAGCATACGTTTCTTAGCATTGAATTTTTAATTCACCCACACTTGTCACCCTCTGCCCACCATTTCTCTTCTGGTTTTAAGCTTATCTTTCTTATTTTCTTTTTTCCTTTTCTCCCTTCTACACCCTTCCCTTTTTCTTTGTATAAAATGTGCACTTATATTGTATAGATGTGTTTGTGTGTGTGTGCCTGTGTGTGTATATGTAAAGCATCATTTGAATGTTGGCTCATTAGTAGAATGTTCCACTTTTCTTCATTTTTTCTTTCTACTATGTATTTGTCCCCTCCCTTTCAATCCATTCTGTGTATTATGACATAATGCTCATAGTATATAATTTCCCATTTAAGGTATACAGTGAAAAACTTTTAGTATGTTCATATGTTTTTGCAATCACCAACTCAAACTAATTTTAGTCTATTCTTATTGCATTTAAATCAATACTACACTGTTAGAACTTTTCTATCTTAATACCTTTTCTACTTGCATTTCTTTCAAAGGAGGAACCATTTATCTACTTGTCTACTTTTTGTTTCTATTGACCTGCCTATTATGGACATTTCATACAAATGGAGCTATGTAATATGGGGAATTATTTTTGTCATTTAAAAGACACCTTTAAATTTTAAACATGCAGCTGTGTGTTTACGTAGGTCTATGGTTATTTTTTGTGCTGAAACAATAATGTGCTGATCATATACTACCATATCCATTTATCAGTTGATATTTATTGGGAAGTTGTCCCTTGATGCTTATTATAATTACTACTATTATTAACATTCATGTATAAGTAAATCCATGTTGCCATTATTTCTCATTTGTATACACAGGTGTGCAATAGTTGTTTCAAAACTGTTAATAATGTCTTACTTGGAGAACTGAATAATCCCCTACTCACGTCATAAATATCATCACTACACTGTTTGACTCTGTGATCTTTTAAAATCCTAAATATTATGTATGCTTTTCAATGTCTCTTTGTTGTTTGGTAGTAAGTGAAAAACCTTTAATTTGATAGTAATTTAATTAATTAGTAGTTTTTGAGTTTTTATGATGTCCATCTTGAGGATGAATCAATGAATACACCTGATTAGGGGTTAAAAGCACTTTGAAACACACCTGATGAACTCAATTACAATCCCTAGAATGTACATAGAATGTCAGATTGGTTGAGTCCTTGTAAACATAAGGATGACGTGATGGAAGAAAGACACATGACGCCCCAAAACTTACTGGCTGGTCAGCCTAAGTGTTTTGTTGTCATTTCAGTATTGTAGTTTCATGCCAATAAAATATCTTGTCTCAAAGTAGTGGAACTCAGATGAGATGAACACCAGATGCTGTCCCCTGATGCCCACGCAAGCAATTTAAACAAACTCAAGAACATACATATGCACACAAACACACACACACACACATACATACACACACACCTTGATTTGATGTTGTCTGTATTTGTTGATAAATCTTTAAATTATATATTAATTTGATTTAATATTTACCAGTTTTTAATTCCTTATCTTCATTAAACTATGTTTTCCCAATTTGTTTGCTAACATTTTTTGTGGGTTTTTAAAATCTACTTAAAATATTATCTCTTATGTGAAATTTACTCAGACACAAACCCATTCTTCATCACCAACTCTCTTTTCCACCCAACTCTAGCAATGTCTTCAAACACCCATAGTCTATGTTATTATATGAAGTAAGTAATTATGCCGAGCCAGTAAGCTTATGGGATTCATTTGTCACTGTCTTTCATCACATCATCTTTAGGATTACAAAGGCACAACTAATCTCACTTTTTATGTGAATTCTAGGGATTGCAACTGAGTTCATTCATTAAGGGTGTTTCATAGTGCCATATTGCCTGAGACATAATAATATAAAGTTGCATTGTTTTTTAACATTAGATTACAAAAATCTACACCAATAACATTTTTAAGGTAGTGTATATTGCCAGTGCAAGAAACTAATAATTTGTGGTTGAATAAAAAGAATGATGTCTTTTCCTGGAAAAATTGGCCAATATAAATAACATCAAAATTCATCACTCTTGAAATCATACCACAATGGAGTAAGTTATGCCTAAATTTGAATCAAAATTCTGCAGAAGTTTTTTTTTTTTTCATATTTTATTTACATTTCAAATGTTTCACATCTCCCCTTTGGAACCTCCCCATTCCCTCCGCCTTCCCCCTGCCAATATGGGGATATTCTCCAACCCACCCTCCCCACCCATCCACACATTATCGTCTTTCCTCCTTGTCATTCTCCTATACTGGGGGATCTAATACCTTCAGGCCCAAGGGCCTCTCCTCCCCTTGACAAATAACAAGACCCTCCTCTGCCGCATTTGTGGCCAGCACCATGGGTCTCTCCATGTGTATCCTTTAGTTGGTGGATCAGTCTCCAGAAGTATGGGGGGGTCAGGCCAGTTGCCACTGTTGCTACCTCCCTGGGGCTGCACACTCCCTCAGCTCCTTCAGTCGTTTCTCCAAGCCCTCCATTTGGGACATCACACTCAGAACTACTTTTGCTGCAAAGTGACTCTTGGGTATTTCAAACTTTTGGGCTAATAACCTCTTACCAGTGAGTACATACCATGTTCATTCTTTTGTGACTGAGTTACCTCGCTCAGGACAGTACTTTCAAGATTCATCCATTTGTCTATGATTTTCATGAAGTCATTGTTTTTAATAGCTGAGTAGTATTCCATTGTATAAATGTACCACATTTTCTGAATCCATTCCTCTGTGGAGGGACATCTGGGTTGTTTCCAGCTTCTGGCTATTATAAATATGGCTGCTATGAACATAGAGGAACATGTATCTTTATTACATGTTGGAGCATCTTCTGGGTATATGCCCAGGAGTGGAATAGCTGGGTCCTCAGGTAGTATTATATTCATTTTTCTGAGGGTCCGCCAAACTGATTTCCAGAGAGGTTGTATCATCTTGCATTCCCACCAGCAATGGAGGAGTGTTTCTCTTTCTCCACATCCTTGCCAACATCTGCTATCACCTGAGTTTTTGATCTTAGCCATTCTGACTGGCGTGAGGTGAAATCTCAGGGCTGTCTTGATTTGCATTTCCTTGATGACTAAGGATGCTGAACATTTCTTTAGGTGCTTCTCTGCCATTCGAGTTTCCTCAGTTGAGAATTCACTGTTTAGCTCACTTCCCCATTTTTTGATAGGGTTATTTGTATCTCTGGCGTCTAGCTTCTTGAGTTCTTTGTATACTTTGGATATTAGCCCTTTATCAGATGTAGGGTTGGTAAATGTCTTTTCCCAATCTGTAGGTTGACGTTTTGCACTATTCACAATGTCCTTTGCCTTACAGAAGCTTTGTAATTTTATGAGGTCCCATCTGTCAATTCTTGATCTTAGAGCACAAGCCATTGGTGTTCTGTTCAAGAACAATTCCCCTGTGCCCAAGTGTTCAAGATTCTTCCCCACATTCTCTTATATTAGATTCAGTGTTTCTGGTTTTATGTGAAGGTCCTTGATCCACTTGGACTTGAGCTTTGTACAGGGAGATAGGAATGGATCAATTTGCAATCTTCAACATGTAGACCGCCAGTTAATCCAGCACCATTTGTTGAAGATGCTGTTTTTTTCCCACTGTATGGTTTTAGCTCCTTTGTCGAAGTTCAAGTGACCATATGTGTGTGGGTTCATTTCTGGGTCTTCGATTCTATTCCATTGATCTACCTGTCTGTCATTGTACGAATACCATGCAGTTTTTATCACTACTGCCCTGTAGTACAGCTTGAGGTCAGGGAGGCTGATTCCCCCAGAAGACCTTTTATTGTTGAGGATAGTTTTTGCTATCCTGGGTTTTTTGTTATTCCATATGAATTTGAGAATTGCTCTTTCTAGGTCTATGAAGAATTGAGTTGGGATTTTGATAGGGATTGAATTGAATCTGTATATTGCTTTTGGCAGGATGGCCATTTTAACTCTGTTAATCCTGACAATCCATGAGCATGGGAGATCTTTCCATCTTCTGAGGTCTTCTTCAATTTCTTTCTTCAGAGACTTGAAGTTCTTCTCATACAGATCTTTCACTTGTTTGGTTAGAGTCACACCAAGATATTTTTTTATATTTTTTATATTTTTTATATTTTTATATTGTTTGTGACAATTGTGAAGGGTGTCATTTCCCTAATTTCTTTCTCAGACTGTTTATCCTTCGAGTATAGGAAGGCTACTGATTTGCTTGAGTTAATTTTGTATCCAGCCACTTTGCTGAAGTTGTTTATCAGCTGTAGCAGATCTCTGGTGGACTTTTTCGGATCACTTAAATATACCATCATATCACCTGCAAATAGTGATATTTTGATTTCTTCCTTTCGAATTTGTATCCCTTTGATTTCCTTTTGTTGCCTGATGGCTCTAGCTAGAACTTCAAGTACTATATTAAATAGGTAGGGAGAGAGAGGACAGCCTTGTCTAGTCCCTGATTTTAGTGGGATTGCTTCGAGTTTCTCTCCATTTAATTTGATGTTGGCTACTGGTTTGATATATATTGCTTTTACTAAGTATAGGTATGCTCCTTGGATTCCTGATCTTTCCAAGACTTTTATCATGAAGGGATGTTGAATTTTGTCAAATGCTTTTTCAGCATCTAATGAAATGACCATGTGGTTTTTTTCTTTGAGTTTGTTTATGTAGTGGATTACTTTGATGGATTTCCAGGTATTGAACCATCTCAGCATCCCCGGGATGAAGCCTACTTGATCATGGTGAATGATCATTTTGATGTGTTCTTGGATTCGGTTTGCAAGAATTTTATTGAGTATTTTTGCATCGATAATCATAAGGGAAATTGGTCTGAAGTTTTCTTTCTTTGTTGGGTCTTTGTGGGGCTTTGGTATCAGTGTGACTGTGGACTCATAGAATGAATTGGGTAGTGTTCCTTCTGTTTCTATTTTGTGGAATAGATTGAAGAGTATTGGTATTAGGTCTTCTCTGAAGGTCTGATAGAATTCTGCACTGAACCCATCTGGTCCTGGCCTTTTTTTGGTTGGGAGACTTTTAATAACTGCTTCTATTTCTTTAGGGTTTATGGGACTGTTTATATGGTTTATCTGATCCTGATTTAACTTTGGTAATTAGTATCTGTCTAGAAACTTGTCCATTTCCTCCAGATTTTCCAATTTTGTTGCATATAGGCTTTTGTAGTAGGATCTGATGATTTTTTTAATTTCCTCAGAGTCTGTTGTTATATCTCCATTTTCATTTCTAATTTTGTTAATTTGGATACTGTCTCTGTGCTCTCTGATTAGTCTGGCTAAGGGTTTATCTATCTTGTTGATTTTCTCAAAGAACCAGCTCTTGGTTTTGTTGATTCTTTGTATAGTTCTTTTAGTTTCCACTAGGTTGATTTCAGCCCTTAATTTTATTATTTCCTGCCTTCTACTCCTCTTAGGTGTATTAGCTTCTTTTTGTTCCAGAACTTTCAGATGTGCTGTTAAGCTGTTAGTGTATGCTCTGTCCAGTTTATTTTGGAGGCATTTAGAGCTATGAGTTTTCCTCTTAACACTGCTTTCATTGTGTCCTATAGGTTTGGGTAAGTTGTATTTTCATTTTCATTGAATTCTAGGAAGTCTTTAATTTCCTTCTTTATTTCTTCCTTCACCAAGTTATCATTAAGCAGAGCATTGTTCAGCTTCCATGTGTATGTGGGCTTTCTGTTGTTGTTTTTGCCATTGAAAACCAACCTTATTCCGTAGTAGTCTGATAGGAGGCATGGAATTATTTCAATCTTGTTATATCTGTTCAGGTTTGTTTTGTGACCAATTATATGATCAATTTTGGAGAAGGTACCATGAGGTGCTGAGAAGAAGGTATATTCTTTTGATGCAGGATGAAATGTTCTATAGATATCTGTTAAACCTATTTGTTCATAGCATCTGTTAGTTTCACTGTGTCTCTGTTTACTTTATGTTTCCATGTTCTGTCCATTATTGATAGTGGGGTGTTGAAGTCTTCCACTATTATTGTGTGAGGTGCAATGTGTGTTTTGAGCTTTAGTAGAGTTTCTTTTATGAAAGTGGGAGCTCTTGCATTCGGGGCATAGATGTTCAGAATTGAGAGTTCTTCTTGGTAGATTTTTCCTTTGATGAGTAAGAAGTGTCCTTCCTCATCTTTTTTGATGAATTTCGGTTGAAAGTCAGTTTTATCCGATATTAGAATGGCTACTCCAGCCTGTTTCTTGGGGCCATTTGCCTGGAAAATTGTTTTCCAGCCCTTTACTCTGAGGTAGTGTTTGTCTTTAACACAGAAGTGTGTTTCCTGGTTGCAGCAAAATGCTGGGTCCTGTTTATGGATCCAGTCTGTCAGTCTATGTCTTTTTATTGGGGAGTTGAGACCATTGATGTTAAGAGATATTAAAGAATAGTGATTGATATTTCCTGTTATTTTTGATGTTGTTTATATTGTTTGTGTGGCTCTCTTCTTTTGAGTTTGTTGAAAGATTACTTTCTTCCTTTTTCTTGAGTGTAGTTTCCCTCCTTGAGTTGGAGTTCCCCATATATTATTCTTTGTAAGGCTGGGTTTGTGGAAACATACTGTGCAAATTTGGATTTGTCGTAGAATATTTTGGTTTCACCATCTTTGATTATTGAGAGTTTTTCTGGGTATAGCAGCCTGGGCTGGCATTTGTGTTCTTTTAGAGTCTGTATGAGATCTGCCCAGGATCTTCTAGCTTTCATAGTCTCTGGTGAGAAGTCTGGTATAATTCTGATAGGTCTGCCTTTATATGTTACTTGCCCCTTTTCCCTTACTGCTTTTAATATTCTTTCCTTGTTTTGTGTATTTGGTGTTTTGAGTATAATGTGACGGGAGGAATTTCTTTTCTGGTCCAGTCTATTTGGAGTTCTGTAGGCTTCTTGTATATTTATGTTCATCTCTTTCTTTAGGTTAGGGACGTTTTCTTCTATAATTTTGTTGAAGATATTTACTGGTCCTTTAAGTTGGGAGTCTTCATTCTCTTTTATGCCTATTATCCTCAGGTTCTGTCTTCTCATTGCATTCTGGGTTATCGCAATGCTTCTCATTTCGATATTTTGGGTTAGGAGCTTTTTGCATTTTGTGTTTTCTTTGACTGTTGTGTCCATGTTTTCTATGGTATCTTCCGCACCTGAGATTCTCTCTTCCATCTCTTGTATTCTCTTGGTGATGTTTACATCTATGACTCCGGATTTCTTTCCTAGTTTCTTTAACTCCAGGGTTGTCTCCCTTTGTGATTTCTTTATTGTTTCTGTTTCTGTTTTTATTTCCTGAATGGTTTTGTTCATTTGTTTGATTGTGTTTTTCTGTAATTCTTCAAGGGATTTTTGTGTGTCCTCTTTAAGGGCTTCCAGTTGTTTACCTGTGTTCTCTTGTATTTCTTTAAGGGAGTTATTTATTTCCTTCTTAAAATCTTCTATCATCCTCTTGATAAGTGATTTTAAGTCTGAGTCTTCCTTTTCTGGTGTCTTGGGGTATCCAGGGCTGGCTGTGGTGGGAAAGCTGGGTTCTGATGAAGCCAAGTAGTCTTGGTTTCTGTTCCTTGTGTTCTTGCCCTTGCCTTTTGCAATCTGGTTATCTCTGGTGTTAGCTGGTCTTTCTCTCTCTAACTGTGGCTTGTCTTTCATTCAAGCTCAGATGCCAATAATCCTGGGAGATCAGTTCTCTCTTCCAGCTGTTCTTCAGATCCTGCTTCTGGAGTCCTCCTGTTGCTGGCTCCTCAGTGTAAGTGGGCAGGTAGCTTTCTCCCTGTACTGCTTATATATGGAGTCCTGGTGGGCCAGGCGGGTGACACTGGCCACAGGTGGAAGCAGGCAGGCTCTTACCTCTCGCCTTTTCCTCAGTCCCTGCGTCTGGAGCCTGCCTCCCGCTGGCTCCTCAGCACAAGTGGGCAGGTAG